>JAVSCE010006155.1:0-186962 GCA_032199065.1 Smutsia gigantea
CGATAGAATCACCACTTGTCTTCTCTGTGTTGTACTGCCTTCCCTGTGGCCCCCCCCACCCCTACATTATGTGTACTAATCGTAATGCCCCCTTTCCCCCTTATCCCTCCCTTCCCACCCATTCTCCCCAGTCCCTTTCCCTTTGGTAACTATTAGTCTGTTCTTGGGTTCTGTGAGTCTGCTGCTGTTTTGTTCCTTCAGTTTTTGCTTTGTTCTTATATTCCAGATATGAGTGAAATCATTTGACACTTCTCTTTTTCGGCTTGGCTTATTTCACAGAGCATAATACCCTCTAGCTCCATCAATGTTGTTGCAAATGGTAGGATTTGTTTTCTTCTTATGGCTGAATAATATTCCATTGTGTGTATGTACCACATCTTCTTTATCCATTCATCTACTGATGGACACTTAGGTTGCTTCCATTACTTGGCTATTGTAAATAGTGCTGAAATAAACATAGGGGTGCATATGTCTTTTTCAAACTGGGCTGCTGCATTATTAGGGTAGATTCCTAGAAGTAGAATTACTGGGACAAATGTTATTTCTATTTTTAGGTTTTTCAGGACCCTCCATATTGCTTTCCACAATGGTTGACCTAATTTACACTCCCACCAGCAGTGTAGGAGGGTTCCCCTTTCTCCACATCCTCACCAACATTTGTTGTTGTTTGTCTTTTGGATGGTGGCCATCCTAACTAGTGTGAGGCGATATCTCATTATGGTTTTAATATGCATTTCTCTGATGATTAGCAGTGTGGAGCATCTTTTCATGTGCCTGTTGGCCATCTGAATTTCTTCTTTGGAGAATTGTTCGGTTCCTCTGCCCATTTTTTAATTGGATTATTTGCTTTTGGATATTGAGGCATATGAGTTCTTTATATATTTTGGATGTTAACCACTTGTCAGATATATCATTTATGAACATATTCTCCCATACTGTAGGATGCCTTTTCTGCCAAGAGTGTCCTTTGCTGTACAGAAGCTTTTTAGCATGATGTAGTCCCATTTGTTCATTTTTTAATTTGTTTCCCTTGCCCAAGATGCATTCAGAAAAAAGTTGCTCATGTTTATATTCAAGAGATTTTTGCCTGTGTTTTCTTCTAAGAGTTTTATCATTTCATGACTTTCAGGTCTTTGATCCATTTGAGTTAACTTTTGTGTATGGGGGTTAGACAATAATCCAGTTTCATTCTCTTGTATATAGCTGTCCAGTTTTGCCAACATCAGCTGTTGAAGAGGCTGTCATTTCCCCATTGTATATCCATGGCTCCTTTATCGTATAATAATTGACCATACATATGCTTGGGTTTATATCTGGGCTATCTACTCTGTTCCATTGGTCTATGGGTCTGTTCTTGTGCCAGTACCAAATTGTCTTGATTACTGTGGCTTTGTAGAACTTGAAGTCAGGGAGCATAATTCCCCCCACTTTATTCTTCCTTCTCAGGATTGCTATGGCTATTCAGGGTCTTTTGTGGTTCCACATGAATTTTAGAACAATTTGCTCTAGTTCGTTGAAGAATGCTGTTGGTATTTTGATAGGGATTGCATTGAATCTGTAGATTGCTTTAGACAGGATGGCCATTTTGACAATATTAATTCTTCCTATCCGTGAGCATAGGATGTATTTCCATTTATTGGTATCTTCTTTAATTTCTCTCACGAGTGTCTTGTAGTTTTCAGAGTATAGGTCTTTCACTTCCTTGGTTAGGTTTATTCCTAGGTATTTTATTCTTTTTGATGCAATTGTGAATGTAATTGTTTTCCTGATTTATCTTTCTGCTAGTTCATCATTAGTGTTTAGGAATGCCACAGATTTCTTTTTTTTAATTTTGGTATCATTAATCTACAATTACATGTGCAATATTGTGGTTATTAAACTACCCACTTCATCAGGTCCCCCCCACCAACCCCATTACAGTCACTGTCCATAAGCATAGTGAGATGCGATTGAATCACTACTTGTCTTCTCTGAGTTGTACAGCCCTCCCCGCACCCCCCAACATTACGTCTGCTAATCGTAATGCCCCTTTTTCCCCCTTGTCCCTCCCTTCCCACCCATCCTCCCCAGTCCCTTTCCCTTTGGTAACTATTAGTCTGTTCTTGGGTTCTGTGAGTCTGCTGCTGTTTTTTTCTTTCAGTTTTTTTCTTTGCTCTAATGCTCCACATATGAGTGAAATCATTTGATACTTGTCTTTTTCGGCTTGGCTTATTTCACTGAGCATAATAACCTCTAGCTCCATCCATGTTGTTGCAAATAGTAGGATTTGTTTTCTTCTTATGGCTGAATAATATTCCATTGTGTATATGTACCACCTCTTCTTTATCCTTTCATCTACTGATGGACACTTAGGTTGCTTCCATTTCTTGGCTATTGTAAATTGTGCTGTGATAAACATAGGGGTGCATCTGTCTTTTTCAAACTGGGCTGCTGCATTCTTAGGGTAGATTCCTAGGAGTGGGATTCCTGGGTCAAATGGTATTTCTATTTTTAGGTTTTTGAGGAACCTCCATATTGCTTTCCACAATGGTTGAACTAATTTGCATTCCCACCAGCAGTGTAGGCGGGTTCCCCTTTCTCCACATCCTCACCAACATTTGTTGTTGTTTGTCTTTTGGATGGTGGCCATTCTTACTGGTGTGAGGTGATATCTCGTTGTGGTTTTAATTTGCATTTCTCTGATGGTTAGTGATGTGGAGCATCTTTTCATGTGCCTGTTGGCCATCTGAATTTCTTCTTTGGAGAAGTGTCTATTCATGTCCTCTGTCCATTTCTTAACTGGATTATTTGCTTTTTGTTTGTTGAGGTGCGTGAGTTCTTTATATATTTTGGATGTCAACCCCTTAGGGATATGTCATTTATGAATATATTCTCCCATACTGTAGGATGTCTTTTTGTTCTACTGATGGTGTGTCCTTTGCTGTACAGAAGCTTTTCAGCTTGATATAGTCTCACTTGTTCATTTTTGCTTTTGTTTCCCTTGCCCGGGGAGCTTTGTTCATGAAGAAGTTGTTCATTTTATGTCCAAGAGATTTTTGCCTATGTTTTTTTCTAAGAGTTTTATGGTTTCATGACTTACATTCAGGTCTTTGATCCATTTTGAGTTTACTTTTGTGTGTGGGGTTAGACAGTAGTCCGGTTTCATTCTCTTACGTGTAGCTGTCCAGTTTTTCCAACACCACCTGCTGAAGAGGCTGTCATCTCCCGATTGTATATCCAAGGATCCTTTATCATATATTAATTGACTGTATATGTTTGGGTTAATGTTTGGATTTTCTATTCTGTTCCACTGGTCTGTGGGTCTGTTTTTGTGCCAATACCAAATTGTCTTGATTACTGTGGCTTTGTAGTAGAGCTTGAAGTCAGGGAGCATAATTCGCCCTGTTTTATTCCTCCTTCTCAGGATTGCTTTGGCTATTCGGGGTTTTTTGTGGTTCCATATGAATTTTAGAACTATTTGTTCCAGTTCATTGAAGAAAGCTAGTGGTGTTTTGATAGGGATTGAGTTGAATCTGTTGATTGCTTTAGGTAGTATAGCCATTTTGACAATATTTATTCTTCCTAGCCAAGAGCATGGGATGAATTTCCATTTGTTACTGTCCTCTTTAATTTCTCTTAGGAGTGTCTTGTAGTTTTCAGAGTATAGGTCTTTCACTTCCTTGGTTAGGTTTATTCCTAGGTATTTTATTCTTTTTGATGTAATTGTGAATGTAATTGTTTTCCTGATTTCTCTTTCTGCTAGTTCATCATTGGTGTATAGGAATGGAACAGATTTCTGTGTATTAATTTTGTATCCCACAACTTTGCTGAATTCAGATATTAAATGTAGTAGTTTTTGAGTGGATTCTTTAGGGTTTTTTATGAACAGTATCATGTCATCTGCAAAGAGGGACAATTTAAATTCTTCATTGCCTATCTGGATGCCTTGTATTTCTTTGAGTGTCATGGCTAGGACCTCCAGAACTATGTTGAATAAAAGTGGGGAAAGTGGGCATCCTTGTCTTGTTCCCAATCTTAAAGGAGAAGCTTTCAGCTTCTTGCTGTTAAGTATGATGTTGGCTGTGGGTTTGTCATATATGGCCTTTATTATGTTGAGGTACTTGCCCTCTATACCCATTTTGTTGAGAGTTTTTATCATGAATGGATGTTGAATTTTGTCGAATGCTTTTTCAACATCTACAGAGATGATTGTGTGTTTTTTGTCATACTTTTTGTTGATGTGGTGGACAATATTGATGGATTTTCAAATGTACCATCCTTGCATCCCTGGAATGAATCCCACTTGATCATGATGGATGATCTTTTTGATATATTTTTGAATTTGGTTTGATAATATTTTGTTAAGTATTTTTGCATCTATGTTCATCAGGGATATTGGTCTGTAATTTTCTTTTTTTGTGGTGTCTTTGCCTCGTTTTAATATAAGAGTGATGTTGGCCTCGTGGAATGAATTTGGGAGTATTCCCTCCTCTTCTCCTTTTAGGAAACTTTTAAGGAGGGTGGATATTAGGTCTTCACTAAATGTTTGATAAAATTCAGCTGTGAAACCATCTTGTCCAGGGGTTTTGTTCTTAGGTAGTTTTTTGATTACCAGTCAGTTTCCTTGCTGATAATTGTTCTATTCAGATTTTCTGTTTCTTCCTGGGTCAGCCTTGGAAGGTTGTATTTTTCTAGAAAGTTGGCCATTTCTTCTAGGTTATCCAGTTTGTTAGCATACAATTTTTCATAGTATTCTCTCATGGGAGAATTTGACTTTTAACACAGCCTCAGAGGGCTGTCATCTTACCACCCAGAGATAGCAACTCTGAGGTTTTTAACATACATCACTGCCCACCACACACACACACACACACACAGTTTTAATGAATACACACACCTGGGTTGGTTCCACTGGACTCTTCAGTGTTGCTTGTTTTGTCCTTTTTTTTCCACTCATGTGATGTGAGGGTTGCCCCTATCATTTGAAATTCTTTGTAAATTGATTTTTGTTGCATCTGTTCAAATATTTATGGCCGATTTTGTGCTCTTGACTTGCTGCATTAGGAAGGGTCCGCAAACTTATTTGGAAATATCTAGTAGTAAAATCAAAGTTACAGTTAAAAACATTCCCTCAAACAACACTCTGGGACCGTGTGGCCAAACATTTAAGAAAAAATAAAATCAGTTCTAGACAGCATTTTCTAGAAAATTGAAAAGGAAGGAATACTTCCAAATTCAGGCCAGTATTACCCTGATCTGAAAACAGCCAGACTTTATGAGAAAGGAAAGCTGTAGCTAAGTATGCCTCATGAACATAGATCCAAACATTCCAAGTAAAATTTTAGCAAATCAACTTCAACAATACATCATAAAGATAATACATCGTGACCAACTGGGGTTCAGGAATGCAATATTAGGCATTTAAGAAATCAGTCAATTACCTGATGAAGTGGGGAGTTTAGTAACCATAATGTTGCACATGTAATTGTAGATTAATGATACCAAAATAGAAAAAAAAGGAAATAAGTCAATTAATCATATTAATAAATGAAAAAAGAAAAACCATATGACCATCTCAATAGATGCAGAAAAAGAATTCAATAAAATCCAACAGCTGTTCATTATAAAAGTTCTCAGCAAATAGAAAATTGAAAGGCACTTCTTCACCTGATAAAGGTTATTGACAGAAAACCTACAGCTACCATATTTAATAAAGAAAGATTAACTGCCCTCCTCCTGAGATCAGGCACACAACAAGAATGTGTGGTCTTATCACTTCTATTCAACATTAAACTGAAGATTCTAACCAGTGGAATAAGACAGGAAAAAGACATTTTAGACATTCAGGTGGGAAAAGAGGTAAAACTCTATTTGTAGATGACATGGTTATCTATGTAGAAAATTGAATGAATACACAAGATAATTGCTAAAACATATGAGAATTTAGAGAGGTGTAAAATACAAGGTCAATATGCAAAATTCAATTGTTTTTAGCAACAAATAATCTGAAACTGAAATTTTTAAAACACCACTTATAGTAATTTAAAAAATGAAATATTTAGAGAATTATCTGGCAAAAGATATGAGAGCTATACAGTGGAAATGATAAAACATTGCTGAGAGAAATTAGAGTATCTAAATATTAATGGAAAGAATGTCTAAATACCATGTTTGTGAATCATAAGACTCAATATTGATCTCTAAATTCAACATAATGTCAAACTCCAACAGGCATTTTGTAGAAATTAATAAGTTAATTCTGAAATTAGTATGGAAATGAAAATGACCTGGAATACCAAAAACAATTTTGAAAATGAACAAAGTTGGAGGACTAACTCTAGTTCTGTGGTATTAGCATAAAGATGAGCAAATAAATCAATAAACAGAAGAGAGCATCCAGACAGACCTACACATTTTTTTTTAGACCTACACATTTATGGGCAGTTGGTTTTTTATCAAAGGCAATTTGGTGGAGAAAAGATAGCCTTTTCAACAGAGAGTGTTGGAACACCTGGATATCCATATGCTAAAAAACGGGTTTCTGTCCTGTATCATATATAAAAATTAACTCAACATTTAACATAGACCTAAATTTAAAGGCTGAGACTTATAGAAGAAAATCTTTGTGACTTTGATTGAAGATTTCTTAGACATGATACCAAAGCATGAGCTGTAATAAGGACAGTTTGATTGAACTTATTAAAATTAAACCTTTCTCCATGAAAGATACTGTTAAGAGAATGAAAAGACAAACCAGAGGTTGGGAGAAAATATTTTCAAATCATGCATCTGATAAAGGACTTGTATCCAGAGCATGAGGGAGCTTACAACTGAATAGTAAGAAGACAAATAAGAATGGCTAAAAGGTTTGAATAGACACTTTGTCAAAGAAGATATATGGATAAGCTACTCAACATCACTAGTTACTAGGGAAATGCAAATTAAAACCACAATGAGATACTGCTGCACAATTATTATCTTGGCTAAAAGGAAGAAGGTTGCCCAAGCGCTGATGAGGATGTGGAGGAACTAGAACTCTCATATGCTTCTGGTGGAAATGCAAATAGTGCAGCTACTTTGGAAAACAGTCTGGAAGTTTCTTTGAGTGTTATATATACACCTGCCATCTTATCCAGCCGCTGTTTCTAAATATTTGTCCAGGAAGCACATGCACATACCAGCACTGGTACATGGAACATTCATAGCAGTTTTATGAAAACTGGAAACAACCCAAATCCCCATCAACATTTGAATAACTGATTTTAAATACAATGGAATACTAGTCAGAAATAGGAATAAGCTAGTAATGCACACAGCAGCCTGGATGAATCTCAAAATAATTAGATGAGTGAAAGAAGCCAGACCAGAAGAAGGAACACAGACTGTGTTATTCTATTTACAGAAAACTCTAGAAAATGCAGACTAACCTAGAATGACAAAAAGGTCCATGCTCGCCTTGGATTGATGGGGGACGGGGACAGTGTTGGGAGGAGGAGCACAAAAGAGCAGGCGGAAACTGAGGGTGATGGATATGGTCATTATCTTGCTTGTGGTGATGCTTTCATCAGGTGTCAGAAGTTACCACATCATACAGTTGAAACGTGTGCAGTTTATTATATATCAGTTATGCCTCAATGAAAAGATATATGCAATGAAAAATATTTTGCATGGCAAAAAAAAAATACCCAAAATAATTTTTTAAAATGATAACCTAGGGAAAATAATTACCACTCATATCATAAACATAGGGCTGATTTCATCAGTACATTACGAGGCTCTTGCAGATCATGGAGGCAGAAGGATAAAAGATATAGAAATAATCACCGGGGAAGGAAATACCAGTGATTCCTCAGGATGGAAAGGTGCTGATGACCTCGATTATGATAAAAGAAATGCAAATCAAAGCAGTGGGACTTTTTGACTTATCTGGTTATTGGATGTTAAAGAACTTGATAATACTCTGTGGGTGAGTGTACCAGGAAACCCTCCATCTCAGTCACTGTCGGGAGAATGGATTGATACAACCTCTGTGGAGACAAATAAGGCAATTTCAGTGAAGTTTAAAGACGCATATGCCCTTCAGCACTTCCAGAAATGTATTCTCCACTTACATTGAATATTTGCCAAATGACCCATGATCAGGACGTCACTATCTGTGACTGTTAAGTAGCAGAGGATAGCAGACCCCTAACAGACCAGTCAGTGGAAGTCTGCTTACAGAAAGCATCATATGCCCATTATAACTGTGAAACTGTCCCCTCAGTGCTGATGAAAGACATCCCTGATATCTGATCCTAGAAAAAACAGTGCCTCGGGTTCAAAAGAATAGGAAATCTGCCATCATGTGGGTGCAGATACAATGTTTTACAAAAGGGAGATCTGTCTACCTTTTTCTGCATCCTGGAAGAGTTTAAAAGACACTGCAATTACCTTCTCTTTAAAGATTTAAATATTAGAACTAAGTTGTAAAACCATCTGGGCCTGGTACATGTTTTCAAGATCGTTATAACCTCTTTTTGGTCTGTTTTATGGTAATTTGGTCTAAATATATTTACTGCATCTTTTAGGTAATTTATTCACTGTTATTCCTCAATCTCTTTTTTTTTTGCCTAGATTCTTTCACTTATCATGATTATGGGTAAATATTTTATGTTCTTCTGTATCTGTCATCTCTTTATTTCTTGCCTAAGCTTTTATGGTTTTGCTTTTTTTCCCTCTTGAGTATATGAGAGATTTATCTATTTTATTTATTATACATTTATTATGTTAGGAAAATACCTCTTTGCTATTTTTGTTTTCTATTTCACCAACTTGGGCTTTTATATCTATTAATTCCCCTTTCCTGGTTAATTTATTCCTTTTTCTAACTTAATTAAGAGTAATACTTCGTTTATTTAAAGTCTGTCTTCTAAAAGGCATTTAAAGGTTATAAATTTCCCTCTGATGGCAGTATTAGCTGTGACATAGATCTTACTATGAAATATGTTTCCTTTTCATTGCTTTCTTAATAGTTTTTATTTTTATTCATAAAAACTCTGTTTTGACTTTCTCTTTAATCTAGAGTTCTTTTAAGAAATGTTTTCTTAGTTTTTAAGCCATACATTTTTTATCACTGTTATTTATTTCTAATTTAACAGGCTTACAGCGAGAGGATGTGGCCTGTGAAATCTTTTTTTTTTTTATGGAGATTTTCTTCATGTCCAAGTATAAAAATAAAATCATTGTTTTTGTAAATGTTGCATGGACCTAAGTTAAGAACATGTATTCTCTATTTGTAGAACACAAACTCTTAATTGTATATATAGACGGATAAAATGTAGAGCTGGATTATATATATGTGCATATGCAAATACATGTTACAGAAACATGTGCAGATTTTAGAAAGCTTGACCTTACCCCAAGGTGTCTGATCCTCTGCCCACACAGGGCTCTTCCTCGCTGGCGAGCCCCTTCCTCCGCAGTGCGATGCCTGGTTCCCAACCACATGGACAGGCGGGCTCATTGCTCAGTGGACAGCGCATCTAAAATACGTCCTTGCCCGCTTGATCTTTATCACTACAAAATCAAACCTACTGAAAAGACTCCAGGATTTGTTTGTGATTCTCTGCCTCACCCCACTCAAGACTAAGAGTATACAGTCAAATACTGGAGTCTTAAATTACTTGGATTAGTGATTTTTCTTTCTCTCCCTGTCCCCATTCAATGTGGTTATGTCACTCATTTAAAAATTACTTGGGTACATTTCATTTTTTTTGACTTGTTTTTTAAAATACCACTTTATAGAGGTATAATTTACATACCATAAAATTAATCCATTTTCAAAGTAATTTGTAGTAAATGGGCTGGCCTGTCCTCACCACAAACTAGGTTTAGAATATCCCCTATCCCATCAGGAACTCCACAGCGCCCATTTATGGTTAATCCGTGCTCCCACTTCAAGCCCCCAGCAATAACTAACGTACTTTCTAGGGGTCTCCATAGATTTGCCTACTGTAGACAATTCATATAAATGGAAATATAAAATGTAATCTTTTCTGACTTCTTTAAGCATATTTTTGAAGCTTAGCCAAATTTTAGCAGGTGAAAGTGTTTCATTCCTTTTTACTTCTAAGAAGTATGCCATTGTACGGCTGAACACATTTTGTCCATCCATCCACAGTTGAGGGGTATTTGCGTCGTTTCCACCTGTTGCCTGTTATAAATAACTTGGCTGTGAACATTCATGTGCAAGACTTTGTATGGACATATGCTTTCATTTCTCTTGGGCAGATACCTAGGAGTAGAAATGCTCAAATGGCAACTCTGTGTCTCATGTTTTGAGGAATTGCCAAGCTGTTGTCGAAAATGGATGTGCCATTTTACTTTCCCACCAGCAAACCATGAGGATTTCTATTCCTCCATAACCTTACCAATATTTGTTACTGTCTGTCATCTTTACTATAGCCATTCAGGTAGGGGTGAAGTGGCATCTCATTGTGGTTTTAATTTGCATTTCACTAAGGACCAATGATGCTGAGAATTTTCTCGTATGCTTATTAGCCAATTATATATCATCTCTGATGAAATGTCTATTCAGATCTTTAGCCCATTTAAAAAAATTAAACTTTGTATTTTTAGAGGACATTCATGCAGTCATAAGAAATGACACAGAGAGATCCCAGGCCCCCTTTACAATGTCACTCCAGCAGTGACATCTTCCAAACCTGTAGAGCAACATCACAACCAGGACATCGATGTCGGGTAGTCGAGATCAGAGCAGAACATGATCCCTGGTGTTGGCTCCTCTGTGGCCACGCCCACTTCCCTCTCACTCCCATCCCTCCTTAATCATTCATTTTCTAGTTCTATAACAATGTCATTTCAAGAATGTTATATAAATGGAACAACACAATACGTGGCATTTGGGATTGGCTCTTTTGACTTCGCATAATTCTCTTAAGCTCCATTCAAGTTGCTTTGTGTATCAATAGTTCATTTTTATTGCTGAGTGGAAGTCCATGGTATGAAGGTGCCATAGTTTAACCATTCACCTGCTGGAAGACATCTGGGTTGCTTACACCTTCAAGCTGATACAAACTGTGACCGGCTGAATAATGGCCCCCAAAGTATCCAGGTCCTAATTCCTAGAACTTGAGGTTGTCACCTGATGTGGCAAAGAAGGCTCTACAGCTGTGCTTAAGTTAAGGACCTTGAAATGGGAAGCTGATCCTGGATTATCCAGGTGGGGCCCAGCGTCATCCTAAGTAAGAAGGAGGTAGAAGGAGATTTGACAACAGCACAGAAGGATGACACAGCAGTGAAAGTGGGGGGAGAAAATGAGATGTGATGTGAGGAAGGGGTCACGAGCTAAGGAAAGGAGGCAGCTTCCAGAAGTAAGAAAAGGGAAGAGAGGAACACACCCCCAGAGCCTCCAGACAGAAGCAGATCCACCAATGATTTTTAGTCCCATAAGACTGACTTCAGATTTCTGGCCTCCAGAACTGTAAAAGAATAAATTTGTGTTGCTTCATCTACTTAAGTTTGTCATAATTCATTACAGCAGCTATAGGATACTAATAAACAGGTAAAGCTGGTATGAACATTCATGTACAGGTTTTTGTGTGAATGTAAGTTTTCATTTCTCTGGGATAAAAGCCCAAAAATGTAATTGCTGAGTTGCCTGTTTAGGTTTTTAACAGCAAGCAGCAAACCTGTTCATGAGTGGCTATATGTGTTTTACCCTCCATCTAGCACGTATGAGTAGTTCAGTTTCTCCACGTCCTTGCCAACATCTGGTGTTGATACTGTTTCACTTTGTTTAATCTCATAGGTATATATAAATATATCATTGTGGTTTTAAGTCTCATTTTCCTAATGGTTAGTGGTATTGAACATCGTTTCTTTTGCTTATTTGCCATTTGTATATTCTATGCAGTGAAATGCTCATTCATATCTTTGCCCACTTTCCCATTGGATTGTTTTTAACTATTGAGTTTTCAGAAACCTTTATATATTATAGATACTACTACTAGCCCTACGTCAGGTATGTCATTTGCAAATATTTTTAACACTGTGCAGCTTTCCTTTTCATGCTGTTAACAGGGTCCTTCACAGAGCACATATTTTAATTCTGAAATCCAGTTTATCCTCTTCATGGCTTGTGCTTTACATGTTGGTCTAAGAACTCTTTGCCCAACTCTAGGCCCCGAATATTTTCTCCTATGGATTTTTGGTAGCAGCATTATTAAGATATAGTTCATGAACCACCCAAGTCACTTTTAAAGCTTGCAGTTCAATGGGTTTAGCCTGTTCCCAGAGTTGGGCAGCCATTACCACAGTCAGTTTTAGAACAGTTTCAACCCCTCAGAAAGAAACCCAGTATCCTTTAAACATCACCTTCCAATCCCCCCATCCCAGCCCCTTAAGCCCTAGGCAACCACTAGTCTATTTTCTGTCTGTATGGATCTCCCTATTCTGGGTATTTCAAAAAAAATGAAATCATACAATACATGGTCCTTTGTGACTGGCTTCCTTGACTTAAAATAATATTTTCAAGATTCATCCATGTTGTAGCATGGAAAAGTACTTCATTTTTTTTATAGCCAAATAATATTCCATTATCTGGAGATACCAAGTTTTTATCCATTCATCAGCTAATAGGCATTTAGGTTGCTTGTACCCCTTGACTATTATGAATGCTGCTCTGAGCAAGTGTACAAGTTTTTGGACATATTTCATTTTTCTTGAGAAAATATGTTGGAGAGAGATTCTGAGTCAAATGGTAACTCTAAGTTTAATTTTTCCAGAAATCAAACATTTTCGAAAGTGAGTGTGCCATTTGACATTTCTGTTAGCAATGTACAAACACAACAATTTCTCCATATCCTTGGCCATATGTGTTATTTCTGTATTGTTATTGTTATTACCATCACACTGTGTGCTAAGTGGAATCTCACTGGGTTTTGACCAGCATCTCCCTATGACTAATGATCTGGGCATCTTTTCATGAGCTTATTGACCATTTATCTTTATTTGAAGAAATGTCTACTCAGAGCCTTCATCCATTTTTTAAAATTGGGATATTTATCTTTTGTTTCTGGTTTTAAGAGTTCTCCATATATTCTAACCACAATCCCTTATCAGTTATATGATTTTCAGATACTTCCTCCTATCAATGGGTGTCTTTTCACTTTCTTTATAATGTCCTTTTGAAGCACAGAAGGTTTTAATTTTGATACAGTCCAATATGTCTATTTTTCTTTTGTTGCTTATATGTTAGAAAGCATTTCCAAATCCAAGGTCATGAAGATTTACCCCTATGTTTTCTTCTAAGAGCTTTATATAGCCTTGTCTGTTACATGTAGGTCTTTGACCCATTTTGAATTAATTTTTGTGTATGGTGTGAGGGAGTGGTCCAACTTCGTATTTTTCATGTTGTTTCATCACCATTTTTTCAGAAGACTATTTTCTTCCCCATTGAATACTCTTGGCACCCATGGCAAAAATTAGCGGATCACAGATAGAAGGCTTTATTTTTTAGACTCTGATCTTATTCCATTCATCTACATGTCTTCTTTTGTGACAATATCCCACTCTCTCAAATACTTTTACTCTGTAGTTAGGTTCTGAAATCAGGAAGTGTGAATACTCCAACTTCATTCTTTCTCATGTTTGTTTTGGCTATTCTGGGTCATTTGAATTTCCATATGAATTTTAGAATCAGCTTGTTAATTTCTATAAGGAAGCCCGCTGGGATTCCGGTAGGGATTGTGTTCAATCTGTAGATCAATTTGGGGAGTACGGTCATCATAACAATTTTGTCTTCCAATCGATAAACATCAGATAGCTTTCATTTATTTAGATCTTTTCTTTCAATGATATTTTGTGATTTTTAGAGTAGAAGTTTTGTATTTTCTTTTTTTTAAATTGTTTCCTGAGTTTTTTCTTTATTGTGGTAAAGTATATAGAAAATAAGATTTAGCATTTTAACCATTTTAAAATTTATAGTCCTGTGGCATTAAGGACATTCACATTGTTGTGTTTTATTTTTTTAATGTTGTTATAAGTGGAATTTTCTTAATTTCATTTTCTGACTGTTTATTGAAAGTGTGGATTCGGAAGACAATTGATTTTTGTATACTGATCCTATATCCTGCAACCTTGCCAAACTTGTTTATTAGCTATAATAATATTTTAGTGGATTCCTTGAGATTTTTTTATACATAAAATCATGTCATCTGTGAATAGAGATAATTTTACTTCTTTCTTTCCAGGCTTGATGCTTTTTATTTCTTTTTCTTGCCTAATCATCTTGGATAGAATGTTAGATAGCATGTTAATAGAAGCAGACATATTTGTCTTGTTTCTGATCTTAAGAGGGAAGATTCAGTCTTTCATCATTAAATATGTTAGCTGTGTTTTTTTATAATTAAAGTATCATTGATACACAATCTTCTGTTGGTTTCAAATATACAACATAGTGGGTCAGCAGTTACCCATATTATTAAATCCCCACCCCCTCTACTGTGGTTACGATCTATCAACGTAGTAAGATGTTAACAAATTAACCATATTCTCCATGCTGTACTACCATCTCCATGACCAACTTATATTGTGACTGTGAATTATTGTGCCCTTCACCCCCTCCCCAACACCTGCCCCAACCCCTCCCCTTTGGTAACTGCTAGTCACTTCTCCGTGTCTGGGTGAGTCTACTGCTATTTTGTTCCTTCTGTTTTGTTTTGTTTTTATACTCCACAAATAGGTAAAATCATATAATATTTTTCTTCCTCCACCTGGCTTATTTCACTGAGCATAATATTCTCTAGATACACCCATGTTGTTGCAAGTGGTAGGATTTCTTTTCTTCTTATGGCTGAATAATATTCCATTCTGTATACGCACCACCTCTTCTTTATCCATTCATCTACTGATGGACACATAGGTTACTTTTATGTTTTGGCTATTGCAAATAATGTTGCAGTAAACATAGGGGTGCATAAATCACGGATTTTGTTTTCTTCAGGTAAATTCCTAGTAGTGGAATTACTGGATCAAATGGTATTTCTATTTTTAGCTTTTTGAGGAACCTTCATACTGCTTTCCACAGTGGATGCACTGATTTACATTCCCATCAGCAGTATAGGAGGGTTCCCCTTTCTCTGCATCCTCACTAGCATTTGTTGTTTCATGTCTTTTGGATGTTGGCCATCCTAACTGGTGTGAGGTGATATCTCATTGTGATTTTGATTTGCATTTCCCTGATGATTAGTAATGTGGAGCATCTTTTTATGTGCCTGTTAGCCATTTGTGTTTCTTCTTTGGAGAAGTGTCTGCTCAGGTCCTCTGCCCATTTTTTGACTGGTTATTTGCTTTTTGGATGTTGAGGTGTGTGAGTTCTTTATATATTTTGGATGTTAATCCCTTGTCAGATGTGTAGTTTACGAATATATTCTCCCATACTGAAGGATGCCTTTTTGTTCTGATGGTGTCCTTTGTTGCCCAGAAGCTTTTAGTTTGATGTGGTCCCATTTGTTCATTTTGGCTTTTGTTTCCATTGCCTGAGGAGATGTGTCCAGGAAAAAATTGCTCATGGTTATACTCAAGAGATTCTTGCCTATTTTTCTTTTAAGAGTTTTATGGTTTCATGACTAACATTAAGGTCTTTGATCCATTTCAAGTTTACTTTTGTGTATGGAGTTAGACAATAATCCAGTTTCATTCTCCTACATGTAGCTGCCCAGTTTTCCCAACACCGGTTGTTGAAGAGGCTGTCTTTCCTCATAGTACATTCATGGCTCCTTTAGCATATATTAATTAACCATATATGCATGGGTTTATATCTGGGCTCTCTGTTCTGTCCCATTGATCTATGGGTGTGTTCTTGTGCCAGTACCAAATTGTCTCGATTACTGTGACTTTGTAAGTAGAGTTTGAAGTCAGGGAGCATAATACCCCCAGATTTGTTCTTCCTTCTCAAGATTGCTTTGGCTATTCAGGGTCTTTTGTGGTTCCATATGAATTTTAGAATACTTGTTCTAGTTCTTTGAAGAATGCTGTTGGTATTTTGAGAGGGATTGCATTGAATCTATAAATTGATTTGGGCAGGGTGGCCATTTTGACAATAACAGTTCTTCCTATCCATGAGCATGGGATAGATTTCCATTTGTTGATGTCTTTGATTTCTCTCATGAGTGTCTTACAGTTTTCAGAGTAAAGATCTTTCACAGCCTTTGTTAGGTTTATTCCTACGTATTTCATTCTTTTTTGGTGCAATTGTAAATGGAGTCATTTTCCTGATTTCTCTTTCTGCTAGTTTATTGTTCATATATAGGAATGCAACAGATTTCTGTGTATTTATTTTGTCTCCTGCAATGTTGCTGAATTCAGTTATTAGTTCTAATAGTTATTTGGTGTGGTCTTTAGGGTTTTCTATGTATACTATCATGTCATCTGCAAATAGTGAGGGTTTAATTTCTTCCTTACCAATTTGGATGCATTTTATCTCTTTGTGATGTCTGATTGCCATGGCTAGGACCTCCAGTACTATGTTGAATAAAAGTGTTGACAGTGGGCATCCTTGTCTTGTTCCCAATCTTCTTACAGGAAAAGCTTTCCGCTTTTTGCTATTAAGTATGATGTTGGCTGTGGGTTTGTCACATATGGCCTTTATTATGTTGAGGTACATACCCTTTATACCCATTTTGTTAAAGAGTTTTTATCATGAATGGATGCTGAATTTTGTCAAATGCTTTTCAGCATCTATTGAGATGATCGTGTGGTTTTGATCCTTTTTATTAATGTGATGTATGATATTGATTGATTGATTAATATTGTACCATCCTTGCATACCTGGAATAAATTCCACTTGGTCATGATGGATGATCTTTTTTATGTATTTTTAAATTTGTGTTTTGAATTTGATATATTTTGTTGAAGATTTTTGCATCTATGTTCATCAGGGATATTGGTCTATAATTTTATTTTTTTGTGGTGTCTTTTTCTGGTTTTGGTATTGGAGTGACGTTGGCCTCATAGAATGAGTTTGGAAGTATTTCCTCCTCTTCTACTTTTTGGAATACTTTAAGAAGGATGAGTATTAGCTTTTCTTTAAAAGTTAGGTAGAATTTAGCTGTGAAGCCATCTGGACATGAAGTTTTGTTTTTAGGTAGTTTTCTAAATACCAGTTTGAATTCATTGCTGGTAATTAGTCTGTTCAGTTTTTCTGTTTCTTCCTAGGTCAGTCATGGAAGTTTGTATTTTTCTAGAAAGTTGTCCTCTTCTAGGTTGTCCATGGCATATAATTTTTCATAGTATTCTCTAATAATTCTTCATATTTCTGTGGTGTGCACTGTGACTGTTACTTCTTTTCTGGTTTTGTTTGTGTGTGTACATACTCTTTTTTTTTTTCTTGATAAGTCTGGTTAGGGGTTTATCTATTTTGTTTATTTTCTCAGAGAACCAGTTCTTGGCTTCAGTGGTTTTTTCTATTGTTTAATTCTTCTCTATTAATATATTTCTGCTCTGGTCTTTATTATGTTCCTCCTCCTACTAACTTTGGGCTTCATTTGTTCTTCTTTTTCTAGTTTCTTTAATTGTTAGTTTAGACTGTTTATTTGGGATTGTTCTTGTGTCTTGAGGTAGGCCTGTACTGCTATGTACTCTCCTCTTAGAGCTGCCTTCACTGCATCCCACAGGTTTTGGGCTGTTGAGTTTTTGTTTTCATTTGTCTCCATGTATTGCCTGATTTCTGTTTTAATTTGGTCATTGATCCACCGATTATTTAGAAGCATATTGTTTAGCCTCTACGTGTTTGTGGGATTTTTTGTTTTGTGTAATTTATTTCTAGTTCCATACCATTGTGGTCTGAGAAGCTGCTTGATACAATTTCAATCTTTTTGAATTTATAGAGGCTCTTTTTGTGGCCTAGTATGTGATCTACTCTGGAAAACATCCCATGTACACACACTTGAGAAGAATGTGTATCTTGCTGCTTTTGGGTGTAGAGTTCTGGAGGTGTCTGTTAGGTCCATCTATTCTAATGTGTTGTTCAGTGCCTCTGTCTCCTTACTTGTTTTCTGTCTGGTTGATCTGTCCTTTGGAGTGAGTGATGTGTTGAAGTCTCCTAAGATGAATGCATTGCATACTATTTCCCCCTTTAATTCTGTCAGTATTTGTTTCACTAGGTGCTCCTATGGTGGATGCATAGATATGTATAATGGTTATATCCTCTTGTTGGACAAGAGGATTTATCATTTGTCTTTATGTAATTTATCATTTGTCATGTCATTTATCATTTCTCATTATGTAATGTCTATCTATTTTTACTTTCTTTGTTTTGAAATCTGTTTTGTCTGATGTAAGTACTGCAACTCCTGCTTTTTTCTCCCTATTAATTTCATGGTATACCTTCTTCCATCCCTTCACCTTTAGCCTGTGTATGTCTTTGGGTCTGAAATGAGTCTCTTGTAGGCAGCATACAGATGGGTCTTGTTTTTTTATCCATTCTGCCACTCTGTGTCTTTTGATTGGTGCATTCAGTCCATTTACATTTAAGGTGATTATTGATAGATGTGTACTTACTGACATTTTATTAATTCTGTTCTAGTTGTTTTTATAGCTCCTCTCTTATACTCTCGTTATTTGATGGATTTATTTAGTGTTGTGATTAGATTTTTCTTTCTTCCTTTATTGTTTTGTGTATCTATTATAGGCTTTAGTTTCATGGTTACCAAAGTTTCAAGAATTAGCTATGGTTTTTTAATAGATACTCTGTATCAGGTTGAGGAAGTTCTTGTGTATATCTAGTATACTGAATGTTTTTTTCATCATGGAAGGGTGTTGAATTTTATTAAATGTTTTTTCTGTATCTTTTCTTCTATTTATAATCTTGTAGCTTTTGTCCTTTATTATATTGATATGGTGCATTAGATTAATTGGTTTTCAGATGTTAATCCAGCCTTGCATTCCTGGAATAAATCCCACTTGGTCATAGTATATAATCCTTTTAATATAATGTTGGCTATTAATTGCTAGTGTTTTGTTGAACATTCTGCATCTGTTTTCATAAAAATCATTGGTTCATAGTTTTGTTTTTTTATTATATCTTTTTCTAGTTTTGATAGCAGGACAATACTGGCCTCCTTGATGTATTGGGAAGGATGTTTCCTCCTCCTCCTCTTCTGTTTCTTTTTCTTTTTTGGTGGGAGGAAGAGTTTGTAATGAATTGTTATTCTTTAAATTTTTAGTAGAATTTGCCAGTAAAACCAACTGGAACTTCTGGACTTCATTTGTTGGTAGTGCTTTGATTACTAATGGAATCTCTTTTATTATAGGTCTATTCAATTTTTCTATTTATTTATGAGTCAGTTTTACTAGGTTTTTGCTTTCTAGGAATTTGTCCACTTTATCTAAATTGTATCATTTATTGACATAAAATTGTTCTTGGCATTCACTGTAATCCTTTTAATTTCTGTAAGGTCAGCTGTAAAGTTCTCTTTTTCCTTTCTGATTTTAATAATTTGAGTCTTCTCATCAATCTAACTAAAGTGGTTTTTGGTTTTGTTGACTTTCTTTATATTTTTTCTATCCTCTGTGTCATTCTCCATGCTATTCTTTCATTTCATTCCCTCTGCTTTTTTTAGGTTTAGTTTTTTCCTTTTTCTTCCATCTTTCCAAGGTAGAGAGTTAGGTTATTGATTTGAGGTTTACTTTCTTTTTTAATGTGGGCATTTACAGCAGTAAAATTCCCTTTTAGCACTGCATTAACAGTTTCCCATAAGTTCTCTTATATTGTGGCTTAATTTATCTCAAAGTATTTTCTTATTTTCCTTGTGAATTCTTTAACTCATTGGTTTTTTAAGAGTATGCTATTTAAATTCCACTTTAAGCTTATGCTTTCCCCAAATTTCTTTCTGTTATTGATTTCTACTTTTATTCCATTGTGCTCAGAAAACATAATCTGTGTTATTACAATCCTTTTTAAATTTATTTTATGGAGTAGCATATAGTCCGTATTGGAGAATGTCCCGTGTGTATTTGAAAGGACTGTATAGTCCTTGGTTGTTGCTTGTAGTGTTCTATGGTTATCTGTTGGGCATAGTCAGCTTATAATATTGTTCATATCTTCTATTTCCTTATTGACCTTCTGTCTATTTGCCTTATGAACTGTTGAAAATTTGGTATTGAGGTGTGTAACTGTTTATTGGCTATTTCTCTGTTCATATCAATGAGCTTTTGCTTCATATGTTTTGGTGCACTATTGTTAGGTGCACATGTGTTTATAATTGTTATGTCTTCTCATGAAATGATCTTTTATTATTATAAAATGTCCCTCTTTAATACTAGTAACACTTTTTATTTAAAGTCTAATTTGATTTTGGTATAGCACTCCAAGTGTCTTATGGTTGCTGTTTGCATGGTATTATCTTTTTCCATCTTTTTACTTTCAGTCTCCTTGTATCTTTGAATCTAAAGTATGCTCCCTATATACAGCATATAGTTGGATCTTATTTTTTTATCCACTCAGGTAAGCTCTGTCTTTTGACTGTTTAATCCATTCACATTTAATGTTATTGATATAGTTGGATTTATGTCTATAAATTTACTTTTTGTTTCCTCTGTTTCATTTTTTTTGCACCTCTGTTTTTTATTGCTTTCTTTTGCATTTAGTGAATATTTTCTAATACAGATTTTAAGTTTCCTTAACGGTTTTTCACTCCTTGAGTTATTTCCTTTACAGTTGTACTTATACTTATCATAAATATCTTAATTTACTAGTATCTACTTCAGATTGATACCAAGCCAATCCCAATTAGATACAGAAAAGTTAACTCCTGTATTGCTTCATTCTGTTTTTGCCCATTTCTGCATGTAAACATACGACATCTATGTATGTTACAAATCCAACAATACACTGTATTAATGATTATTTTATATAACTTTATGTCTTTGTAGAAGCTGAGGGAAGGAAAGCAAGTATATATACTGTTTGTTTGTTAACTTCCTTTTCATTTTCGATCTTCTCCATTTGTTCCTGTGAATTCAAATTGCCAACTGTTGGTATTTCCTTACCTTAGGTTTGGTTTTGCAGCAAGCAACCTCCTTTGAGTTGATATTGGCAAATACATTACACATGCAGATGGCACAAGTCCAACAAAACATGTAAATACATGTTGTTTCATACAATTACTTTCTAATTCAGTCAGAAATGGGAAGAAATATGCATTTATATTGTCTTGTGTAATTACATAATTACCTTTACAGACGGTATTTGTTTTGTTAAATGTGTAAATTTGATTTACTGTCTGGAGTCACTTGCTTTCTGCCTGAAAATTTTCCCTCTGAAGTTCTTATAAAGTAGATTTGCTAATAAGGAAGTCTCTGTTTTGTTTGTCTAGGAATGTCTTTATTTTGCCTTACTTTTGAAAGGTAGGCTTTCAAGATACAGATGCTTCATTTTTTTTTTCTTTGAACACTGTGAATATGTTATCTCACAGCTTTCTGGGTTCCACAGTTTCTGATGAAAAGTCAGTTCCTTATTTTGATGGGTTCCCTTTTTTCTCTTCCTGCTTTCAAGATTTTTCTCTGTGTCTTTGTCTTTCATCATTTTTACTATGATGTCATCTTCAAATAGTGACAGTTTTATTTTTCTCTTTTCCAAAATGGATGCCCTTTATTGGCTTTTCTTGTGTTATTGCAGTGGCTATAACTTCCCATACTATGTGGAATAAAATGATGAGTGAATATCATTGCCTCGTTCTTGATCTTAAGGAGAAAACCTTCCATCTTTCACCATTAAGCCTAATGTTAGAAATAGTTTTTTGGTAGACAGTGTTTATCAGATTGAGGATGTTCCTTTTTATTTCTTTTATTTATTTATTTTTGGTCAGGATTTATTTCTTTATTTCTTTATTTTTAATATTTTATTTTGGTATCATTAATGTACAATCACTTGAACATTATGGTTACTAGACCCCCTATTATCAAGTCCCCCCCACATACTCCAGTACAGTCACTGTCCGTCAGCGTAGTAAGATACTATAGAATCATTACTTGTCTTCTCTATAAATACTGCCTTTCCCGTGTCACCTGCCAATGCATTACGTGTGCTAATCGTAATGCCCCTTTTCCCCCTTATACCTCCCTTCCCACCCATCTTCCCCAATCCCTTTCCCTTTGGTAACTGTTAGTCCATTCTTGAGTTCTGTGAGTCTGCTTCTGTTTTGTTCCTTCAGTTTTTCCTTTGTTCTTACACTCCACAGATGAGTGAAATCATTTGATACTTGTCTTTCTCTGCCTGTCTTATTTCACTGAGCATAATACCCTCTAGCTCCATCCATGTTGTTGCAAATGTCTGGATTTGTTTTCTTCTTATGGCTGAATAATATTCCATTGTGTATATGTACCACATCTTCTTTATCCATTCATCTACTGGTGGACACTTAGGTTGCTTCCATTTCTTGGCTATTGTAAATAGTGCTGCGATAAACATAGGGGTGCATATGTCTTTTTGAATCTGAGATCTTGTTCCCTTTGGGTAAATTCCTAGAAGTGGAATTCCTGGGTCAAATGGTATTTCTGTTTTTAGTTTTTTGAGGAACCTCCATATTACTTTCCATAATGGTTGAACTAATTTACAATCCCCCCAGCAGTGTAGGAGGGGTCCCATTTCTCCACATCCTCGCCAGCATTTGTTGTTCATTGTCTTTTGGATGTTGGTCATCCTAACTTGTGTGAGGAGATATCTCATTTGGTTTTAATTTGCGTTTCCCTGATAATTAGCAATGAGGAGCATCTTTTCATGTGCCTGTTGGCCATCTGTGCTTCGTTGGAGAAGTGTCTGTTCATATCCTCTACCCATTTTTTAATTGGGTTATTTGCTTTTTGGGTGTTGAGGCATGTGAGTTTTTTTATATATTTTGGTTGTTAACCCCTTATTGGATAAGTTGCTTATGAATATATTCTCCCATACTGTAGGATGCCTTTTTGTTCTATTGATGGTGTCCTTTGCTGTACAGAAGCTTCTTAGCTTGATGTAGTCCCATTTGTTCATTTTTGCTTTTGTTTCCCTTGCCTGAGCAGATGTGTTCAGAAAAAAGTTGCTCATATTTATATTCAAGAGATTTTTGCCTATATTTTCTTCTAAGAGTTTATGGTTTCATGACTCACATTCCAGTCTTTGATCCCTTTTGAGTTTACTTTTGTGTATGGAGTTAGACAATAATCCAGTTTCATTCTCTTACATGTAGCTGTCCAGTTTTGCCAACACCAGTTGTTAAAGAGGTTGTCATTTCTCCATTTTATATTCATGGCTCCTTTATCATATATTAATTGACTGTATATGCTTGGGTTTATATCTGGGCTCTCTATTCTGTTCCATTGATCTATGGGTGTGTTCTTGTGCCAGTACCAAAATTGTCTTGATTACTGTGGCTTTGTAGTAGGCCTTGAAGTTGGGGAGTGTAATCCTCCTGCTTTATTTTTCCTACTCAGGATTGCTTTGGCTATTCGGGGCCTTTTGTGGTTTGGTATGAATTTTAGAACTATTTCCTCTAGTTTGTTGAAGAATGCTTTTGGTATTTTGAGAGGGATTGTATTGAATCTGTATATTGTTTTAGGCAGCATGGCCATTTTGACAATATTAATTCTTCCTATCTATGAGCATGGGATGTATTTCCATTTATTGGTGTCTTGTAGTTTTCAGCGTATACATCTTTCACCTCCTTAGTTAGGTTTATTCCTAGGTATTTCATTCTTTTTGGTGCAATTGTGAATGGAATTGTTTTCCTGACTTTTCTTTCTGCTAGTTCATTAGTATATAGGAATGCAACAGATTTCTTTGTATTAATTTTGTATCCTGCAACTTTTCTGAATTCAGCTATTAGTTCTACTACTTTGGGGGTGGATTCTTTAGGGTTTTTTATGTACAATATCATGTCGTCTACAAACAGTGACAGTTTAACTTCTTCTTTACCAATCTGGATGCCTTTTATTTCTTTGTGTTGTCTGATTGCCATGGCTAGGACCTCCAGTACTATGTTGAATAAAAGTGGGGAGAGTGGGCATCCTTGTCTTGTTCCCGATCTTAAAGGAAAAGCTTTCAGCCTCTCACTGTTAAGTATGATGTTGGCTGTGGGTTTGTCATATATGGCCTTTATTATGTTGAGGTACTTGCCCTCTATACCCATTTTGTTGAGAGTTTTTATCATGAATGGATGTTGAATTTTGTTGAATGCTTTTTCAGCATCTGTGGAGTTGATCATGTGGTTTTATCCTTTTTGTTGATGTGGTGTATCATGTTGATGGATTTTCGAATACTGTATGATCCTTGCATCCCTGGAATAAATCCTACTTGATCATGATGGATGATCATTTTGATGTATTTTTGAATTCAGTTTGTTAATATTTTATTGAGTATTTTTGCATCTATGTTCAGCAGGGACATGGGTCTGTAATTTTCTTTTTTTGTGGGGTCTTTGTCTGGTTTTGGTATTAGAATGATGCTGGCCTCAGAATGAGTTTGGAAGTATTCCCTCCTCTTCTACTTTTTGGAAAACTTTAAGGAGGATGCATACTAGGTCTTCACTAAATGTTTGATGAAATTCAGCGGTGAAGCCATCTGGTCCAGGAGTTTGGTTCTTAGGTAGTTTTTATTACCAATTCAATTTCGTTTCTGGTAATTGGTCTGTTCAGATTTTCTGTTTCTTTCTGGGTCAGTCTTGGAAGGTTGTATTTTTCTACAAAGTTGTCCATTTCTTCTATGTTATCCAGTTTGTTAGCATATAATTTTTCATAGTATTCTCTAATGATTCTTTGTACCTCTGTGGTGTCCATAGTGATTTTTCCTTTCTAATTTCTGATTCTGTTTGTTTGTGTAGACTCTCTTTTTTTATTAAGGTATCATTGACATACAATCTTATGCTCAGGTTTCACATGGGCAACATTGTGGTTACTACATTTGCCCCTATTATCAGGCCTTCACCACATACCCCATTACAGTCACTGTGCATCAGCGTAGTAAGATGCTATAGAGTCACTATTTGTCTTCTCTGTGCTATACTGCCTTCCCCGTGTCCCCCCACTATGCTATGTGTGCTAATCATAATGCCCCTTATTCTCCTTATCCCTCCCTTCCCACCCATCCCCCCCAGTCCCTTTCCCTTTGGTAACTGTTAATCCATTCTTGGGTTCTGTGAGTCTGCTGCTGTTGTGTTCCTTCAGTTTTTGCTTTGTTGTTATACTCCACAGATAAGTGGAATCATTTGGTACTTGTGTTTCTCCACCTGGCTCATTTCACTGAGCACAATACCCTCTAGCTCCATCCATGTTGTTGCAAATGGTAGGATTTGTTTTCTTCTTATGGCTGAATAATATTCCATTGTGTATATGTACCACATCTTCTTTATCCATTCAAGCAGGCTCTCTTTTTTTCTTGATAAGTCTGGGTAGGGGTTTATCTATTTTGTCAATTTTCTTGAAGAAATAGCTCCTGCTTTCATTGATTCTATGGTTTCATTCTTCTCAGTTTTATTTATTTCTGCTCTAATGTTTCTTATGTCCCTCCTTCTACTGACTTTGGGCCTCATTTGTTCTTCTTTTTCTAGTTTCATTATTTGTGAGTTTAAACTATTCATATGGGATTGTTGTTCTCTCTTGAGGTAAGCCTGTATTGCAAGATACTTCCCTCTTAGCATGGCCTTCACTGCATTCCACAGATGTTGTGGTGTTGAGTTATTGTCATTTGTCTCCATATATTGCTTGATCTCTGTGTTTATTTGTTCATTGATCCAAAGATTATTTAGGAGCATGTTGTTAAGCCTCCATGTGTTTGTGGGCTTTTTTGTTTTCTTTGCATAATTCATTTTTAATTTCATACCTTTGTGGTCTGAGAAGCTGGTTGGTACAATTTCAATCTTTTCAAGTTTACTGAGGCTCTTTTTGTGGCCTAGTATATGATCTATTCTTGAAAATGTTCCATATGCACTTGAGAAAAATGTGTATCCTGCTGCTTTGGGGTGGAGTGTTCTGTAGGTGTCTGTTAGGTCCATCTGTTACCATGTATTGTTCAGTGCCTCTGTCTCCTTACTTATCTTCTGTCTGGTTGATCTCTCGTTTGAAGTAGGTGGTGTGTTGGAGTCTCCTAAAATGAATGCATTGCATTCTATTTCCCCCTTTAATTCTGTTAGTATTTGTTTCACATATGCCGGTGCTCCTGCATTGGGTGCATAGATATTTATAATGGTTATATCCTCTTGTTGGACTGACCCCTTTATCATTATGTTTTGTCCTTCTTTGTCTCGTTACTTTCTTTGTTTTGAAGTTTATTTTGTCTGATACGAACACTGCAACTCCTGCTTTTTTCTCCCTATTGCATGAAATATCTTTTTCCATTCCTTCACTTTCAGCCTCTGTATGTCTTTGGGTTTGAAGTGAGTCTCTTGTAGGCAGCATATAGTCAGGTCTTGTTTTTTTATCCATTCAGTGACTCTATGTCTTTTGATTGTTGCATTCAGACCATTTACATTTATGGTGATTAACGATAGATATGTACTGATTGCCATTGAAGACTTGAGATTTGTGGTTACCAAAGGTTCAAGGGTAACTTCTTTACTATATAACAGTGTAACTTAACTCACTTAGTATGTTATTGCAAACACAATCTAAAGGTTCTTTTATTCCTCCTCCTTTTTCTTCCTCCTCCACTCTTTATATATTAGATATCATATTCTCTGTCTATCCCTTGACTGACCTTGGGGGTAGTTGATTTAATTTTCCATTTGCTTAGTAATAAGTTGGGAGGGGGTGGAGGCCTAGGACTGCTGAATATCCAGCACTGGAGATCTGCTCTGGGAGCACAAAACTACATTACATGGTGCTCTGGAGATTAGTGCGGTTAGAAAGCTAAGACCCGCAGAATACTTGGAATGACTGAGATTCCAGCTGATTGTGGAGAATAGGTACCCACAACCGGCCACTATGGGACAAAAGAAAGGAGGGCAGTCTGAGAGACTTCCTAACAGCAAGAGGGCTGCTAAAGGGGCAAGGATTACACAGAGCTTGCTGCTCAGGAGAAAGAACAGGTGGACAAAACTGTCCTGGCACACTCAGCCTAGCATGTTGGGAAGTTTCAGGAGCTTCAGGCACTCCATTCCCCTGGCTGGCAAGGCAGCTATGAGGCCCCCCCACCACGATATTCAGCCTGGCATTCCTTCTTCCACGCCAGCACTGGCTCGCAAACCAGCTGCCCCCGCCATTGCCCCAGGCCATCCAGAGGGCAGTACCACCTACAGCAGCTACAAGTGCATAGCATAGAGGCTCCTTCCTGCATGCTTGGCCCACTGGCCCACTTTCTTTACTGTGGTTTTATTTTCTCTGGTGACAGCTATTAGCCTTAGGGACACTTCCATCTATAGCAGTCCCTCCAAAATACACTGTAGAGATGGTTTGTGGGAGGTAAATTCTTTCTATTTTTGCTTATATAGAAATTGTTTAATCCCTTCTTCAAATTTAAATGATAACCTTGCCGGGTAGAGTATTCTTAGTTCGAGGCCCTTCTGTTTGATGCATTAAATATATCATGCCACTCCCTTCTGGCCTGTAAGGTTTCTGCCGAGAAGTCTGATGATAGCCTGATGGATTTTCCTTTGTAGGTGATCTTTTTTCTCTCTCTGGCTGCTTTTAATACTCTGTCCTTATCCTTGATCTTTGCATTTTAATTATTATATGTCTTGGTGTTGTCTTCCTTGGATCCCTGTGTTGGGAGATCTGTGCACCTCCATAGCCTGAGAGGCTATCTCCTTCCCCAGATTGGGGAGTTTTTCATCAGTTACCTCCTCAGAGACACGTTTTCTCTCTCTTCTTCTTCTTCTGGTACCCCTATAATGCAAATATTGCTCCATTTGCATTGGTCACACAGTTCTCTCAATATTATTTCATTCCTAGAGATCCATTTTTCTCTTGTGCCTCAGCTTCTTTGTATTCCTGTTCTTTAATTTCTATTTCATTTACCATCTCCTCTACTTCATCTTATCTGCTTTTAAATCCCTCCATTGTATATTTCATCTCAGATACTGTATTTTTCAAAGTTTGTGTCTCATTCTTGAATTCCTCCCTGAGTTCTTTAATATTTTTCTGTAGCTCTGAGAGAATGTTTATGATTTTTATTTTGAAATCCCTTTCAGGAAGATCGGTGAGTTCAGTATCACTTGGCCCTCTTTCTGGTGTTTGTGGGATTTTGGTTTAAACCAGGTTCCTTTGACATTTCTTATTTGTAGGTGGTGCCCTCTAGTGTCCAGAAGCTCTACTCTCTGGAGCTGCTCAGTCCTTGGAGCTATGGCGGGGGTTGCAGGCAAGCAGCGCTCGTGCCTGCCGGGAGAAAAGAGCTCTTTCCTGCTTCCCAGCAGCACGGCCTGCCTCCACTGCCAGGGCCAGTGGGCCAAGCATGCAGGAAGGAGCCTCTATGCTATGCACTTGTAGCTGCTGTAGGTGGTACTGCCCTCTGGATGGCCTGGGGCAATGGCGGGGGCAGCTGGTTTGCGAGCCAGTGCTGGCGTGGAAGAAGGAATGCCAGGCTGAATATCGTGGTGGGGGGGCCTCATAGCTGCCTTGCCAGCCAGGGGAATGGAGTGCCTGAAGCTCCTGAAACTTCCCAACATGCTAGGCTGAGTGTGCCAGGACAGTTTTGTCCACCTGTTCTTTCTCCTGAGCAGCAAGCTCTGTGTAATCCTTGCCCCTTTAGCAGCCCTCTTGCTGTTAGGAAGTCTCTCAGACTGCCCTCCTTTCTTTTGTCCCATAGTGGCCGGTTGTGGGTACCTATTCTCCACAATCAGCTGGAATCTCAGTCATTCCAAGTATTCTGCGGGTCTTAGCTTTCTAACCGCACTAATCTCCAGAGCACCATGTAATGTAGTTTTGTGCTCCCAGAGCAGATCTCCAGTGCTGGATATTCAGCAGTCCTAGGCCTCCACCCCCTCCCTGCTCCATTTCTCTTCCTTCCACCAGTGAGCTGTGGTGGGGAAGGGCTTGGGTCCTGCTGGATCACGGCTTTGGTACTTTACCCTTTTCCATGAGGTCTGTCTGATCCCCAGGTGTAGGCAGTCTGCCACAGCCTTCTTTTCTGTTGCTCTTTCAAGATTAGTTGTATTTGCTATATTTTCATAATATATGTGGTTTTGGTTGATGTTTCCATCTCATCTCTCACACTACCATCTTTAAACCCTTCTATTTTCTGATATTTTTAAAGGATTTTTGGTCTACATTCATGAGGAATATTGGTTTGTACTTTTCTCTTTTTGTACTGCTTTGTCTGGTTTTTTTATTGTGAAATTCTGTCTTCAGAAAACGAATTAGAAAATAGTCCCTCCTGGTTTTTTTTTGGACATGATTGTGTGGCATTATCATTAATTCTCCTTTAAAAGTTTTAGAGAAATCTCCAATATTATCATTTGAGCTTCAAGATTCTTTCTTGAGAATTTTTTAATTACAATTTTTATCTCTATAGTAGTTATAATGCTATAAAAATTCCTTGTATTATATTGGATAATTTGCTGTGGTTTGTGCTTTTTGAGAAATTGGTCCATTTCATCAAAGTTGTGAAACTTATGTATATGGAATTGTTTGGTGTATTCTCTTAATATCTTTTGATGTCTGCAGTGTTTTTGAATAAGCAGTTTTGTAGTAATTGCCCTAGGTTTTATAAATATGTAGTTTTTAATAATCTACTGGTATCAGTGCTTTACTTCTTGGAGTGAAGTGTTGAAACCTTACTTCCACTTAGTTCCATTTATTTTCACCACTTTCATTTTATTTATTTTTATTGAATAAATTAGTTGTGTAACATTGTATAAGTTTAAGGAGTAATGTGTTACTTTGATATGTTCATATATTGTAATATGATTGTCATTGTGAAATGTATCACATTTCATGATCATTGTACAGTATTGTTTACTATTTCATTATACTGTGTTTTAATTTCTATGGCTTATTTACTTCTCATTAAAATTTGTACTCTTAAACACCATCACTCTTATACCTGCATCTCCTGGTAACCAACATTTTGCTGGGTTTTTTTTACAGGTTTAGAATTTTTTAGGTTCTACATATAAGTAATATTATACAGTATTTGCCTTTCTCTGACTTATCTCACTTAGCATAATGTGCTCAAGGTCCATCCATGTTGTCCCAAAGAGTAGGATATCTTCCTTTATCATGGCTGAATAATATTCCATTGCATATATGTACCATTCCTTTTTTATCCATTCATCTACTGATGGGCATTTGGGTTAGTTCCATGTCTTGGCTATAATGAATAATGCTTTGATAAGCATGGTAGTGCATGTATCTCATTGAAATCCCTTTTTCATTTCCTTTGGATATATACACAGAAGTAGAAATGATGGATTATATGGCAGATCTGTTTTTAATTTTTGGAGGAACCTCCATATTGTTTTCCACTGTGTTGGACCGATTTAAATTCCTATCAACAATATATAAAGATTCCCTTTTCATTGTATCCTCACCAGCACCTGTTGTCTCTTGTCTTCGTGATGATAGTCATTCTAACAGGTGTGAGATGATAGCTCACTGTGGTTTTGATTTGCATTTCCCTGATGATTAGTGATGCTAAGCATATTCTTGTGTCTGTTGGTTATTTTGATATCCTCTATGGAGAAATGTCTATTTAGTGCTCCCCTTTTTCAATCAGATTTTTTTGTTGTTGCTGTTACTGGGTTGATGGGTATGAATGTGTGTTTTTATATATATATATATAAAATCATGTATTATCCAATATATGATTTGCAAAAATGTCCCCCATTCTGTAAGCTGTCTTTTCATTTTGTTAATTGCTTCTTCTGCTGTGCAGCTTTTGAGTTTAATATAGTCCTATTTGTTGATATTTTAAAATATGCTTTTGGCATCATGTCCAAAAAACCATTGCCAAGACCAATATTGATAAGCTTCTTCCCTACATTTTCTTCCAGTTTTATGATATCAGGTCTTATGTTTAAGTCTTTGATCCATTTGAGTTAATTTTGGAAGTGGTATGGGATAAATAGGGGTCCAGTTCTATTATTCTGCATGTTTCTCCAGTTTTCCCAGCATCCATTTGTTGAAGAGACATTCCTTTCCCCATTGGGCATTCATGGCTTCCAAATATTTGTTAGCTATATGTGCCAGGATTTAATTCTGGGTTCTCTATTCTATTTCACTTGTCAATATGTCTATTTTTGAGCCAGTACCATACAATTTTTATTACTATGGCTGTGTAGTATAGCTGGAAATCCAGAACCATGACACTCCAGATTTGTTCTTTTTTCTAAGACTTGATATGGCTATTTGATCTTTTTTTAGTTCCACACAAGTTTTAGGATGTCTGTGAAGAATGCCTGGGGTATTTTCATGGTGACTGCATTATATCTGTGGATGGCTTTGGGTAGTATGGCCATTTTACCAATATTAATTCTCCTGATCCATGAACACAGGATGTCTTTCCATTTGTGTCTTCTGCCATTTCTTTCAGAAAAGTTCTGTGGTTTTCATTGTACAGATCTTCCTTGGTTACATTTATTCTTAAGTATCTTACTGTTTTTGATGCTATTGTAAATGAGATGGCTTTCTTTCTCTGATGCTTCATCATTAGTGTAAAGGAATGCAATTGATCTCTGTATCTTGATTAGTAACCTGCCACTTTACTGATATCATAGGTTAATTCCAATCGTTTTTTGACTGATTCTTTGGGATTTTCTATATGTAGAATCTTAAATTCAGCAACCAATGATAAAATAACTTATTCCTTTCTGATTTGGATGACTTTTATTTCTTTTTCTTGTCTAATTGCTCTAGTTAAAGACTTTCATTACTGTATTGAATAGGAATGGTGAGAGTGGGCATTATTGCCTTTTCCCTGGTCTTACAGGTAAATGCTTTCATTTTCTCTCCATTGGGTAATATTTTAGCTGTGCATTTGTCATATATGGATTTTTTCATTAAAGTATCATTGTTATATAATCTTATGATGGTTTCAAATACACAACACAGTGGTTCAACTTTCATCCATATTATCAAGTCCTCACCTGCCCCTCTAGTGCAGTCACTGTCCATCAACATACTAAGATTTTACACAGTCATTAACTGTATTCTCTGTGCTGTAGTACCGTCCCCGTGACCAACCTATATTGTGATTGGGAATTATTGTGCCCCTTAATCCCCTTCTCCCTCCCTCCCCACCCTCCTCAACCCCTTCCCTTTGGTAACCACTAGTCACTTCTCAGTGTCCATGAGTCTACTGCTGCTTTGTTCCTTCTGTTTTGCTTTGTTTTTATACTCTACAAGTGAGTGAAATCATATGGTATTTGTCTTTCTCCACCTGGCTTATTTCACTGAGCATAATACTCTCTAGCTCCATCCATGTTGTTGCAAATGAGGATTTCTTTTCTTTTTATGGCTGAATAATATTCCATTGAGTATATGCACCACCTCTTCTTTATCCATTCATCTATTGATGGACACTTAGGTTGCTTCAGTATCTTGGCTATTGCAAATAGTGCTGCGATAAACATAGGGGTGCATATGTCTTTTTAAATCATGGATTTTGTTTTCTTCAGGTAAATTCCTAGGAGTGGAATTTCTAAGTCAAATGGTATTTCTATTGTTTTTTGAGTTACATCCTTATTGCTTTCCACAACAATTGCACCAATTTATGTTCCCACCAGGAGTGTAGGAGGGTTCCCCTTTCTCTGCCTCCTTGCCAGCATTTGTTGTTTTTCGTCTTTTAGATGGCGGCCATCCTAACTGATGTGAGGTGGTATCTCACTGTGGTTTTAATTTGCATTTCCCTAATGATTAGCAATGTGGAGCATCTTTTCACGTGCCTGTTGGCCATCTGTGCTTCTTTGGAGAAGTGTCTGTTCAGGTTTTTATGGCTTTCTTATGTTGGGGCATGTTCCTTCTGTACCCAGTCTCTCAAGGCTTTTTATCATGATGTTTTTCTGCATCTATTGAGATGATCATGTGATATTTATCTTCCATTTTATTGATGTGATGCATTATATTTATTGTTGTGTGTATGTTAAATCATCCTTGCATCCCAAGAATAAATCCCACATGGTCAAGGTGTATAATGCGTTCTCTTAATATCCTTTTAATGTATTTTTGAATTCAGTTTGCTGATATTTTGTGAAGAATTGTTGCACCTATATTCATCAAGGATATTGGTCTATAGTTTTCTTTTTTTGTAGTATCCTTATCTGGTTTTGGTCTTAAAGTAATGTTGGTCTGATAGAATGACTTTGGAAGTGTTTACTCCTCAATATTTTGGAAGAGAGAAGTGATTTTAATTCTTTAAATGTTTGTTATAATTCACCAGTGAAGCTGTCTGGTCCAAAAGTTTTCTGTGTTGGGATTATATATTTTTTATTACTGATACAATCTCTTCACTCATTTTTGGTCTGTTCAGATTTTCTATGTCTTCCTGATTCAGTCTTGGTAGGTTGTGTGGTTCTAAAAATGTATCCACTTCTTCTAGGTTATGTAATTGTTCATTGTAGTCTCTTAAGACTCTATGTACTTCTGCAGTATCAGTTGTAATGTCCGCTCTTTCGTATCTAATTTTGAGTCATCTCTTTTTGTCTTAATCTAGCTAAAGGTTTGTAAATTTATCTTTTTGAAGAAACAGCTCTTCGTTTCATTGGTGCTTTCTATTGTTTTTCTGGTCTCTATTTAATTTATTTAAACTCTGATCCTTATTATGTCCTTCCGTATGCTAAATTTTGACTTAATTTGTTCTTTTTCAAGTTCCTTGAAGTGTAAAGTTAGGTTGTTTGAGATCTTCCTAATTTCTTAATACATGCACTTATTGCTATTAACTTTCCTCTCAAAACTGCTTTTTCTGCATCCTACATTTGATATGTTGTAATTTTGTTTGTTTCAAATTATGTTTTATTTCCTTTTGATCTCTTCTTTAAAGCATATAGTTTACTTTCTGCATATTTGTAGATCTTCCTAGTTTCCTTTTGTCATTGACTTCTCAATTCATACCATTGTGGCCTAAGAAGATAGTTGGTATGATTTCAGTCTTCTTAAATTTGCTAAGATTTGTTTTGTGACCTATCATGTGATCTATTTGGAGAATCCTCTATGTACACTTGAGAAAAATGTGTATCCTGCTGCTGTTGAATGGAATGTTTTGTGTATGTCTATTAAGTACATTCGTTCTAAACCATGGTTCGATTCTGATGTTTCCTTACTGGTTTTTTGTCTGATTTTATCCAGTGCTGGAAATATGGTACTGAAGTCCTTGATGATTATTGTATTATTATCTATTTTTCCTTCATGGTCTGTTATTCTTAATATATTTCAGTGCTTGGGTGGTGGGAAAATACATTTATAATTGTTGTATCTTCTTGATGTATTGACCCCCTTATCATTATATAATGTCCTTCCTTGTCTTGTTACACTTTTTGGTATCTTCACCACTTTTAAAATAAAATTCTTTAAATGTTTTATCTCCATTCATTGAGCACCATATTACATGGTAAACATTGTTTTGCTTTTCTTTAAGGGCAGGTTTGCTACCAACAAATTCTGTTTCCCTTCAACTGAGAATGTCTATTTCTTCTTCACTCCCAAAGTATATTTTGCTGGTTATAGAATTGAGAGTTGATGATTTTTTTGTGTGTATGAAAAATGTTATGCCACTTCCTTCTGGTCTGTATGGTTTGTGATGAGAAATCCATTGTTATTTAAATTTGTATTCCTCTGTACTTGAAAGTGCCCTTTCTCTTTCAAAATATTTTTTGTCTTTAATTTTCAAAAACTTATAAAGCATGTTGGTGTGGATGTCTTTGGGTCTATGTTTTGTATTCACTTAGCTTCCTGAATCTGTAGGATTATATCTTTCACCAAACTTGAGGCATTTTCAGCCATTATTTCTTTGAATAAAATGTTTGTCTCTCTCCTCTCCTTTGAGATGCCGATGGTAGAAATATAAGCTTTTCCATCAACTATACTTCGATTTAAAATAAGAGAAACATTAGCTCTTTTGTTCTTGTCAAACGGGTCTCTGAGACTGTTCGCTTTTTATTTCCAGTCTATTCTCAGGTATTCAGATAAGTAAATTCTAATGATCTAGCCCTAAGTTCACTAGTTCTATCTTCTGTCATCCCCACTCAACAACTGAGACAATTCAGTGAGCTTTTTTAAATTATATTTTTCAGAATTTCCATTTTAAAAATAACTTCTATTTCTTTGCAGATATTTTCCATTTTTTCATTGTGTCAAGAAAGTTCCTAATTACTTATTAAAGATTATTATATATGAAGGGGATAGTTTAATCACCATAATATTGCACATGTAATTGTAGATTAATGATACCAAAATAAATTATTTTAAAAAATATTATTATGATGATGTTTTTAAACCTTGTCAAAGAACTCCAATATTTGACTTACTTTGGCTTTGGCTTCTCTTGATTATTGTTTCCTATTTATTTGTGATTATTCTGATTTCTACCATGACAAGTGATTTTCAATTGTACCCTGGGAATTTTAGAGATAACATTATGAGCATGGCTCCTACTTAATTTTTTTTTAGCAGACAGTTAAACTGTGAGGTGTAGCAAGAAGGCTGGTGAGCATGAATGTTAGCTTCTTCCTGGGACCCTCCAATCCCAATCCAGAAAATGCAGGGCACTGCCTTACTCTACTTCATTGCAGTGGGTAGGTGGGAGTTCAGCTCCCTTTTTTGCTCCTGAGTCTTCTCAAGAAAGTGGGGTCACCAGCTCACACTGCCTTGTTGCCTCTGAGTGGGGTGTAAAATTAACTTCCCAATATAGTCCACTGTAGGGTAAGTGCTCAGCTCCCTATTGGATCCCCTGACAGCAGAACAGGGGAGGGCATTAAGCAGAGTGCCGCATAGCTGCATCTCCCACCACCTCATTCAACAATAGTAGTTAGTTACTAGTTCAATACTCCAGTCTCAATAATTGACAAAACAACTAGACAGAAAGTCAAAGACATAAAAAACTTGAACTGTACTGTTATTTTACTGTTGAGTTGTCTACTGATGAACTGTCTATTTCTCTCTTCAATTCTGTCAGTTTTTTTGGGGGGGAGAGGCTGGGTAAAAGGGTTACACCCAACTCCATCTCCATGGCAGCAGGTCAACCACCAAAATCCCGCCCACTCAGAGCGAGTCTGCATGCAGCAAGCCAGTCTCTGCCTCTGGGACCCTCTGTCCGCACAGCCATCTTCTGGGCCTCTCTGCCTGCACAGTCGTCCCACATAGACGTCCTCTGAGCCTCTGTCCTTGGCGCTACCACCACTCCACCCTCTCCTCTGCTCTTTTGCAGCCATGCCACTAGTCAACCATGGCCAGGTGAGAATCCTGGCCACAGGAACTCTCATTTAATGCGCACCGACTTGCTGCATGCAGACTCGCCCTGAGTGAACGGAACTCCAGTGATTAACCTGCCACTGTGAAAACAAACCTGGGCACAACCCCCTCACCTCAAGAATGTTCCACTGTCATTTCTTTTTTTTTTCTTGGTATCATTAATCTACAATTACATGAGCAACATTATGGTTACTAGACTCCCCCCCATTATCAAGTCCCCACCACATACCCCATTACAGTCACCGTCCATCAGTGTAGTTAGATGCTATAGAATCACTACTTGTCTTCTGTGTTATACTGCCTTCCCTGTGTTACCCCCTGCCTGCTACATTATGTGTGCTAATCGTAATGTCCCCCTTTCCCCCCTTCCCACCCATCCTCCCCAATCCCTTTCCTTTTGGTAACTGTTAGCCCATTCTTGGGTTCTGTGAGTCTGCTGCTGTTTTGTTCCTTCCGTTTTTGCTTTGTTCTTATACTCCACAGATGAGTGAAATCATTTGATACTTGCCTTTTTCCACCTGGCTTATTTCACTGAGCATAATACCCTCTAGCTCCATCCATGTTGTTACAAATGGTAGGATTTGTTTTCTTCTTATGGCTGAGTAATATTCCATTCTGTGTATGTACCACATCTTCTTTATCCATTCATCTACCGTTGCACACTTAGGTTGCTTCCATTACTTGGCTATTGTAAATAGTGCTGCAATAAACATAAGGGTGCATATGTCTTTTTCAAACTGGGCTGCTGCATTCTGAGGGTAAATTCCTAGGAGTGGGATTCCTGGGTCAAATGGTATTTCTATTATGAGTTTTTTGAGGAAACTCCATACTGCTTTCCACAATGTTTGACGTAATTTGCATTCCCAAAGGCAGTGTAGGCGGATTCCCCTTTCACCACATCCTCGCCAACATTTGTTGTTGTTTGTCTTTTGGATGGTGGCCATCCTAACCTGTGTGAGGTGATATCTCATTGTGGTTTTAATATGCATTTCTCTGATGATTAGCGATGTGAAGCTTCTTTTCATGTGCCTGTTGGCCATCTGAGTTTCTTCTTTGGAGGAGTGTCTGTTCAGATCCTCTGCCCATTTTTTAATTGGCTTATTTCCTTTTTGTTTGTTGAGGTGCATAAGCTCTTTATATATTTCGGGTGTCAACCCCTTATCGGATATGTCATTTATGAATATATTCTCCCATACTGTGGGATGCCTTTTTGTTCTATTGATGGTGTCCTTTGTGGTACAGAAGCTTTTCAGCTTGATATAGTCCCACTTGTTCATTTTTGCTTTTGTTTCCCTTGCCAGGGGATATATGTTCATTGAGAAGTTGCTCATATTTATGTCCAAGAGATTTTTGCCTATGTTTTTTTCTAAGAGTTTTATCGTTTCATGACTTACACTCAGGTCTTTGATCCATTTCTAATTTACTTTTGTGTATGGGGTTAGACAGTAATCCAGTTTCATTCTCTTACATGTAGCTGTCCTGTTTTGCCAACATCAGCTGTTGAAGAGGCTGTCATTTCCCCATTGTATATCCATGGCTCCTTTATCATATATTAATTGACCATATATGTTTGGGTTAATATCTGGGCTCTATTCTGTTCCACTTGTCTGTGGGTCTGTTCTTGTGCCAGTACCAAATTGTCTTGATTACTGTGGCTTTGTAGTAGAGCTTGAAGTTGGGGAGCAAGATCCCCCCTGCTTTATTCTTCCTTCTCAGGATTGCTTTGGCTATTCGGGGTCTTTTCTCATTCCATATGAATTTTAGAATTATTTGCTCTAGTTTGTTGAAGAATTCTGTTGGTATTTTGATAGAGATTGCATTGAATCTGTAGATTGCTTTAGGCAGGGTGGCCATTTTGACAATATTAATGCTTCCTATCTAAGAGCATGGGATGGATTTCCATTTGTTAGTGTCCTCTTTAATTTCTCTTAGGAGTGTCTTGTAGTTTTCACAGTATAGGTCTTTCACTTCCTTCATTAGGTTTATTCCTAGGTATTTTATTCTTTTTGATGCAATTGTGAATGGAATTGTTCTCCTGATTTCTCTTTCTGCTAGTTCATCATTAGTGTAAAGAAAAGCAACAGATTTCTGTGTATAAATTTTCTGTCCTGAAACTTTGCTGAATTCGCATATTAGTTCTAGTAGTTTTGCAGTACTTAGGGTTTTTTACGTACAATATCATATCATCAGCAAATAGTGACAATTTGACTTCTTCTTTACCAATCTGGATGCCTTGTATTTCTTTGTTTTGTCTGATTGCCGTGGCTAGGACCTCCAGTACTATGTTGAATAGAAGTGGGGAGAGTGGGCATTCCTGTCTTGTTCCCAATCTTAGGTGAAAAGCTTTCAGCTTCTTGCTGTTAAGTATGATGCTGGCTGTGGGTTTGTCATATATGGCCTTTATTACGTTGAGGTACTTGCCCTCTATACCCATTTTGTTGAAAGTTTTTATCTTGAATGGATGTTGAATTTTGGTGAATGCTTTTTCAACATCTGTGGAGATTATCATGTGGTTTTTGTTCTTCTTTTTGTTGATGTGGTAGATGATGTTGATGGATTTTCAAATGTTGTACCATCCTTGCATCCCTGAGATGAATCCCACTTGATCATGGTGTATGATCCTCTTCCTGTATTTTTGAATTTGGTTTGCTAATATTTTTTTTGAGTATTTTTGCATCTATGTTCGTCAGGGATGTTGGTCTGTAATTTTCTTTTTTGTGGGGTCTTTGCCTGGTTTTGGTATTAGAGTGATACTGACTTCATACAATGAGTTTGGAAGTATTCCCTCCTCTTCTATTTTTTGGAAAATGTTAAGGAGAATGTGTATTATGTCTTCTCTATATATCTGATCAAATTCAGCAGTGAATCCATCTGGCCTGGGAATTTTGTTCTTGGGTAGTTTTCTGATTACCAATTCAATTTCGTTGCTGGCATTTGGTCTGTTTAGATTTTCTGCTCCTTCCTTGGTCAGTCTTGGAAGGCTGTATTTTTCTAGGAAGTTGTCCATTTCCTCTAGGTTTTCCAGCTTGTTAGCATATAGATTTTCATAGTGTTCTCTAATAATTCTTTGTATTTCTGTGGTGTCTGTCATGATTATTCCTTTCTCATTTCTGATTCTGTGTATGTGTGTAGATTCTCTTTTTCTTTAGGGGTTCATCTATTTTGTTTATTTTTTCAAAGAACCAGCTCTTCGTTTCACCGATTTTATCTATTGTTTTATTCTTCTCAATTTTATTTATTTCTTCTCTGATCTTTATTATGTCCCTCCTTCTGGTGACTTTGGGCCTCATTTGTTCTTCTTTTTCCAGTTTCAATAATTCTGCCTTTAGACTATTCATTAGGGATTGTCCTTCCTTCTTTAAATGGGCCTGGATTGCTATATACTTTCCTCTTAGAACTGCCTTTGCTGCATCCTACAGAAGTTGGGGCTTTGTGCTGTTGTTCTCATTTGTCTCCATATATTCCTTGGTCTCTGTTTTAATTTGGTCATTGATCCATTGATTATTTAGGAGCATGTTGTTAAGCCTCCATGTGTTTGTGAGCCTTTTTGTTTTTTTTGTACAATTTATTTCTAGTTTTTCTTTGTGATCTGAGAAGTTGGTTGGTAGAATTTCAGTATTTTTGAATTTACTGAGGCTCTTTTTGTGGCCTAGTGTGTGATCTACTCTGGAAAATGTTCCATGTGCACTTGAGAAGAATGTGTATCCTGCTGCTTTGGGGTGTAGAGTTATGTAGATGTCTGTTAGGTCCACTTTTCTAGTGTGTTGGTCAGTGCTTCTGTGTCCTTACTTATTTTCCGTCTGGTTGATCTGTCCTTTGGAGTGAGTGGTGTGTTGAAGTCTCCTAAAATGAATGCATTGCATTCTATTTCCTCCTTTACTTCTGTTAGTATTTGTTTCACATATGTCTGTGCTCCTATGTTGGGTGCATATATATTTATAATGGTTATATCCTCTTGTTGGACTGACCCCTTTATCATTTTGTAATGTCCTCCTTTATCTCTTGCTACTTTCTTTGTTTTGAAGTCTGTTTCAGTCCCTTCACTTTTAGTCTGTGTATGTCTTTGGGTTTGAAGTGAATCTCTTGTAAGCAGCATATAGATGGGTCTTGCTTTTTTTTATAATTTATTTTGGTATCATTAATCTACAATTACATGTGCAATATTATAGTTATTAAATTACCCCCTTCATCAGGTCCCACCACCAACCCCATTACAGTCACTGTCAATCAGCGTAGAGATGCTATAGAATCACTACTTGTCGTCTCTGAGTTGTACAGCCCTCCCCGTGCACCCCCCCAACATTACATCTGCTAATCGTAATGCCCTTTTTTCCTCCTTGTCCCTCCCTTCCCACCCATCCTCCCCAGTCCCTTTCCCTTTGGTAACTATTAGTCCGTTCTTGGGTTCTGTGAGTCTGCTGCTGTTTTGTTCCTTCAGTTTTTTTCTTTGTTCTTATACTCCACATATGAGTGAAATCATTTGATATTTGTCTTTTTCAGCTTGGCTTATTTCACTGAGCATAATACTCTCTAGCTCCATCCATGTTGTTGCAAATGTCTAGATTTGTTTTCTTGTTATGCCTGAAAAATACTCCATTGTGTATATGTACCACTTCTTCTTTATCCATTCATCTGCTGATGGACACTTAGGTTGCTTCCATTTCTTGGCTATTGTAAATAGTGCTGCGATAAACATAGGGGTGCATATGTCTTTTTCAAATTGTGCTGCTGCATTCTTAGGGTAAATTCCTAGGGGTGGGAGTCCTGGGTCAAATGGTATTTCTATTTTGAGTTTTTTGAGGAACCTCCATACTGCTTTCCACAATGGTTGAACTAATTTGCATTTCCACCAGCAGTGTAGGAGGGTTCCCTTTTCTCCACATCCTCGCCAACATTTGTTGTTGTTTGTGTTTTGGATGTTGGCCATCCTCACTGGTGTGAGGTGATATCTCATTGTGGTTTTAATCTGCATTTTTCTGATGATTAGCGATGTGGAGCATCTTTTCATGTGCCTGTTGGCCATCTGAATTTCTTCTTTGGAGAAGTGTCTATTCATGTCCTCTGCCCATTTCTTAATTGGATTATTTGATTTTTGTTTGTTAAGGTGCATGAGTTCTTTATATATTTTGGATGTCAACCCCTTATCGGATACGTCATTTATGAATATATTCTCCCAAACTGTAGGATCTCCTTTTGTTCTACTGATGGTGTCCTTTGCTGTACAGAAGCTTTTCAGCTTGATATAGTCTCACTTGTTCATTTTTGCTTTTATTTCCCTTGCGCGGGGAGATATGTTCATTAAGAAGTCGCTCATATTTATATCCAAGAGATTTTTGCCTATGTTTTTTTCTAAGAGTTTTATGGTTTCATGACTTACATTCAGGTCTTTGATCCAACTTGAGTTTACCTTTCTGTACGGGGCTAGACAATAGTCCAGTTTCATTCTCTTACATATAGCTGTCCAGTTTTTCCAACACCACCTGCTGAAGAGGCTGTCATCTCCCCATTGTATATCCAAGGCTCCTTTATCAAATATTGACTGTATATGTTTGGGTTAATGTTTGGATTTTCTATTCTGTTCCACTGGTCTGTGGGTCTGTTTTGTGCCAATACCAAATTGTCTTGATTACTGTGGCTTTGTAGTAGAGCTTGAAGTCAGGGAGTGTAATTCCCCCTGTTTTATTCCTCCTTCTCAGGATTGCTTTGGCTATTCGGGGTCTTTTGTGGTTCCATATGAATTTTAGAATTATTTGTTCCAGTTCATTGAAGAAAGCTGTTGGTAGTTTGATAGGGATTGCGTTGAATCTGCAGATTGCTTTAGGTAGTATAGCCATTTTGACAATATTTATTCTTCCTAGCCAAGAGCATGGGATGCATTTCCATTTGTTAGTGTCCTCTTTAATTTCTCTTAGGAGTGTCTTGTAGTTTTCAGAGTACAGGTCTTTCACTTCCTTCATTAGGTTTATTCCTAGGTATTTTATTCTTTTTGATGCAATTGTGAATGGAATTGTTTTTCTGATTTCTCTTTCTGTTAGTTCATCATTAGTGTATAGGAAAGCAACAGATTTCTGTGTGTTAATTTTGTATCCTGCAACTTTGCTGAATTCAGATATTAGTTCTAGTAGTTTTGGAATGGAATCTTTAGGGTTTTTATGTACAGTATCATGTCATCTGCAAATAGTGACAATTTGACTTCTTCTTTACCAATCTGGATGCCTTGTATGTCTTTGTTTTGTCTGATTGCCGTGGCTAGGACCTCCAGTACTATGTTGAATAACACTGGAGAGAATGGGCATCCCTGTCTTGTTCCTGATCTTAGATGAAGAGCTTTCAGCTTCTCGCTGTTAAGTATGATGTTGGCTCTGTGTTTGTCATATATGGCCTTTGTGATGTTGAGGTACTTGCACTCTATACCCATTTTGTTGAGAGTTTTAATAATGAATGGATGCTGAATTTTGTCAAATGCTTTTTCAGCATCTATGGAGATGATCATGTGGTTTTTGTTCTTCTTTTTGTTGATGTGGTGGATGATGTTGATGGATTTTTGAATGTTGTACCATCCTTGCATCCCTGGGATGAATCCCACCTGATCATGGTGTATGATTCTCTTGATGTATTTTTGAATTCGGTTTGCTCATATTTTGTTGAGCATTTTTGCATCTATGTTCATCAAGGACATTGGTCTGTAAATTTCTTTTTTGGTGAGGTCTTTGCCCAATTTTGGTATTAGAGTGATGCTGGCTTCATAGAATGACTTTGAAAGTATCCCCTCCTCTTCTATTTTTCGGAAAACTTTAAGGAGAATGCATGTTATTTCTTCTCTATATGTCTGGTATAATTCAGAGGTGAATCCATCTGGCACGGGGGTTTTGTTCTTGGGTAGTTTTTTGATTACCGATTCAATTTCATTGCTGGTGATTGTTTTGTTTAGGTTTTCTATTTCTTGCTTGGTCAGTCTTGGATGGTTGTATTTTTCTAAGAAGTTGTCCATTTCTTCTAGGTTTTCCAGCTTGTTAGCATATAGAATCTCATAATATTCTCTTATAATTCTTTGTATTTCTGTGGTGCCCATCGTTATTTTTCCTTTCTCATTTCTGATTCTGTTTATATGTGTAGATTCTCTTTTTCTCTTAATGAGTCTGGCTAGGGGTTTATCTATTTTGTTTATTTTTTCAAAGAACCAGCTCTTGGTTTCATTGATTTTTTCTATTGTTTTATTCTTCTCAATTTTATTTGTTTCTTCTCTAATCTTTATTATGTCCCTCCTTCTGGTGACTTTGGGCCTCATTTGTTCTTCTTTTTCCAATTTCAGTAATTGTGTCTTTAGACTATTCATTTGGGAATGTTCTTCCTTCTTTAAATAGGCCTGGATTGCAATATACCTTCCTCTTAGAACTGCCTTTGCTGCGTCCCACAGAAGTTGTGGCTTTGTGTTGTTGTTGTCATTAGTCTCCATATATTCTTTGATTTCTGTTTTGATTTTGTCGTTAACCCATTGATTAATTAGGAGAATGTTGTTAAGTCTCCATGTATTTGTGAGCCTTTTTGTTTTCTTTCTAAAATTTATTTCTAGTTTTATACGTTTGTGATCTGAGAAGTTGGTTGGTAGAATTTCAATATTTTTGAATTTACCTAGGTTCTTTTTGTGGCCTAGTATGTGGTCTATTCTGGAAAATGTTCCCTGTGCACTTGAGGAGAATGTGTATCCTGTTGCTTTTGGGTGTAGAGTTCTGTAGATGTCTGTTAGGTCCACTTTTCTAGTGTGTTGTTCAGTGCCTCTGTCTTTACTTATTTTCTGTCTGGTTGATATGTCCTTTGGAATGAGTGATGTGTTGAAGTCTCCTAAAATGAATGCATTGCTTTCTATTTCCTCCTTTAATTCTGTTAGTATTTGTTTCACATATGCCGGCACTCCTGTGTTGGGTGCATATATATTTATAATGGTTATATCCTCTTGTTGGACTGACCCCTTTATCATTATGTAATGTCCTTCTTTATCTCTTGCTACTTTCTTCGTTTTGAAGACTATTTTGTCTGATACAAGTACTGCAACTCCTGCTTTTTTCTCCTTGTTGTTTGCTTGAAATATCTTTTTCTATCCCTTCACTTTTAGTCTGGGGATATCTTTGGGTTTGAGGTGAGTCTCTTGTAAGCAGCATATAGATGGGTCTTGCTTTTTTATCCATTCTATTACTCTTTGTCTTTTGATTGGTGCATTCAGTCCATTTATATTTAGGGTGATTATTGATATACATGTACTTATTGCCATTGCTGGCTTTAGATTCGTGGTTACCAAAGGTTCAAGGGTTGCTTCTTTACTATGTAACAGTCTAACTTAACTTTCTTGTTAAGTTATTGGAAACACAGTCTGATGTTTCTTTATTCCTCTCCCTTCTTATTCTTCCTCCTCCATTCTTTATATACTAGGTGTTTTATTCTTTGCCTTTTGTTAGTATTTGGATGGTCTGCTTTCTTTGCTATGATTTTATTTTCCCTGCTGACATCTTTTTAGCCTTAGGAGTGCTTCCCTCTAGAGCAGTCCCTTTATGATATCCTGTAGAGGGGGCTTATGAGAGGCAAACTGTCTCAACTTTGAATTGTCTGGAAATTGCTTAATTCCTCCGTCATATTTAAATGATAATCGTGCTGGATACAATATTCTTGGTTCGAGGCCCTTCTGTTGCATTACGTTAAATATATCACGCCATTCTCTTCTGGCCTGTAAGGTTTCTGTTGAGAAGTCTGATGATGATAGTCTGATGGGTTTTCCTTTGTAGGTGATCTTTTGTCTCTCTCTAGCTGCGTTTAATACTCTGTCCTTATCTTTGATCTTTGCCGTTTTAATTATTATATGTCTTAGTGTTGTCTTCCTTGAGTCCCTTGTGTTGGGAGATCTGTGGGCTTCCATGGACTGCGAGACTATTTCCTTTCCCAGCAATTATTTCTTCAAAGACACTTTCTACCCCTTTTTCTCTCTCTTCTTCCTCTAGTACTCCTTTAATGCTAATATTGTTCTGTTTGGATTGGTCACACAGTTCTCTTAATATTCTTTCATTCCTAGAGATCCTTTTATCTCTCCCTGCCTCAGCTTCTCTGTATTCCTGTTCTCTGATTTCTATTCCATTAACAGTCTCTTGCATCTCGTCCAGTCTGCTACTGGGTCTTGCTTTTTTATCCATTCTTTTACTCTGTGTCTTTTGATTGGTGCATTCAGTCCATTTACATTTAGGGTGATTATCGAAAGATATGTACTTATTGCCATTGCTGGCTTTGGATTCGTGGTTACCAAAGGTTCATGGGTAGCTTCTTTACTATCTAACCATCTAACTTAACTCTTTTATAAGCTATTATAAACACAGTCTGATGAGTCTTTATTCCTCTCCCTTCTTATTCTTCCTCCTCCATTCTTTATATGTTAGGTGTTTTATGCTGTACTCTTTTGTGTTTCCTTTGACTGCTTTTGTGGATAGTTGATTTTATTTTTTGCCTTTTGTTAGTATTTGGTTTGTCTGCCTTCTTTGCTGTGATTTTATTTTCTCTTGTGACATCTGTTTTGCCTTAGGAGTACTTCCATCTAAAGCAGTCCCTGTCAAATATCCTGTAGAGGTGGTTTGTGGGAGACAAATTCCCTTAACTTTTGCTTGTCTGGGAATTGTTTAATCCCTCCTTCAGATTTAAATGATATTCATGCTGGATACAGTATTCTTGGTTCAAGGCCCTTCTGTTTCATTGCATTAAATATATCATGTCATTCTCTTCTGGCCTGTAAGGTTTCTGCTGAGAAGTCTGATGATAGCCTAATGGGTTTTCCTTTGTAGGTGATCTTTTTTCTCTCTCTGACTGCCTTTAATACTCTGTCCTTGTCTTTGATTTTTGCCATTTTAATTATTATATGTCTTGGTGTTGTCCTCCTTTGGTCCTTTGTATTGGGACATCTGTGCATTTCCATGGTCTGAGAGACTATTTCCTTCCCCAGTTTGGGGAAGTTTTCAGAAATTATTTCTTCAAAGACACTTTCTATCCCTTTTTCTCTCTCTTCTTCTTCTTGTTACCCCTATAATGCGAATATTGTTCCGTTTGGATTGGTCACACAGTTCTCTTAATATTCTTTCATTCCTAGAGATCCTTTTCTCTCTCTCTGCCTCAGCTCCTCTGTATTCCTGTTCTCTGATTTCTATTCCATTAACAGTCTCTTGCACCTCGTCCAGTCTGCTCTTAAGTCCTTCTGTTGATTGTTTCATTTCTGTTATCTCCATCCAGACTTCATCCCTTAGCTCTTCCATATTTCTCTGCAGGTCATCAACATGGTTATGACTTTTATTTTGAATTCTTTTTCAGGAAGATTGGTTATATCTATCTAACCAGGCCCTCTCTCTGGTGTTGTCTGAGTGATTTTTGACTGGACCAGATTCTTCTGCCTTTTTATGGTGATAGAATTGATCGCCACCAGGTGGCGCATGTGTCATCTGGGAGACCAAAGTCCCTTCCTGCTTTGCGGTCGCCTTGCCCTTCTCCGCTGCCTGTGCCAGTTACCCGCACACCGGGAGCAGTCTATGGGTAATCCCCTGAACTGCCATGGGCCAGGCAGCCCTCGAGAAAGCCTAGGGCACTGAGGGGGGTTACAGACACCCTGGGTGTGTTCTTCTGTGAGAACAGCACCCCTTCGTGCCTTCCGGACCTTGCTCCTGCTTCCTCTGTCTGTGTCGGGCAGCGGTGCATAGGCGGCATCCTCTGGGTCTGGCCTGGTTAGCCGTGTGCTGGGAGAAGACTCTGTGTGGTTGCTCTGCAGCTGTGGCCAGGTCAGCCAGTTTGCTTGCAACACCGATAGTGGGGGAATGAATGGCAGGCTGCTTATCACCATTAGGCGTTTCAGAGGTGCGTTGCCATCCAGGGGGTTAGGGTGCCTGAAGTTCCTTAAGATTCCCAGACTGCTGGGCTGAGCATGCCAGGATGATTCTGTCCAGCTGTTAAACCCTTGTCCCTTTAAGACTTTTAAAAGCACCTGCTTTTCTTTTGTCCCAGGGGAGCCAGCTGTGGGGACCTGCTCACAGTCTCTGTCTCGGATTTTACTTTTCCATTTCTCTAATATCCACTACAGCATGCCATGTGTGTGTGTGTTCCTGGTGCAGATTACTTGGGCTGGTTATTTAGCAGTCCTGTGCTTCCACTCCCTTCCCACTCTGATTTTTTCCCTCCTGCTGGTGAGCTGGGGTGGGGGGAGTGATCAGGTCACGGCTTTGTATCTTACCCTTTTCATGAGATGCTGAGTTCTTGCAGATGTAGATGTAGCCTGGCTGTTGTACTGTATCTTCTGGTCTCTGTTTTAGGAATAGTTGTATTTGTTGTATTTTCAAAAACATATATGGTTTTGGGAGATTTCTGCCACCCTACTTACGCCGCCATCTTGAGCCGTCCTCAGTTTTGTTTTATGTATTTTAGGACTCAGCTTCTTGTATAATTTGTATTTCTTTATAATGTTCATAATTTTTTCTTTATAATTTTTATTTCGCCCTCACACATTGACCCTTTTATCATTATAAATGTCCCTCATTGTCTCCAGTGACACCGTTTGTTTTAAAGTCTGTTTTGTCTAATATTTAGCGTAGCCACTCCAACTTGCTTGTGTTTAATGTTTGCATGTCATCTTTTTTTCCATCATTTTACTTTGAATCTATTTGTGTCTTTGAATATGTAATGTATCTATTGTAGGCACTCTATGTTTGCTCCCTGTTCTAGGCAGCCTGGCAATCTCTGCTTCTTTATTGAGTGTTTAATTCATTTACAGTTAATATAATTATTGATATAGTAGGATTTACATCTGCCTTTTGCTATTGATTTTATGTATGTCTGTCTCTTTTGTTCCTCTCTTCCTTCTTTACTGCCTTCTGTTGTGTTGAAGAGATTTGTTTTAGTTCTAATTCCTTTGTTAGTTTCTTTTTCCTGTTTTGTATTTTAAGAATAGTGTAGTCTATGGATTACAATAAGCATCTTAATGGAAAAAAATCTGTTTAAGGTTAATACTAAATTATCTCTTCAAATATTTTTGTCTGCCCCTTTCTCACCTCTCCTCCTGAGGGATCCAATTACAAATATATTGTTAGTCTTAAGGGTATCCAAGAGGCCTCCGAGGATTTCTGATTTTCTTCATTCTTTTACATTCTTCAGAATGAATTATACTTATGGATCTATCTTCAAGTTCATTGATTCTTTCTTTCTTCTGCCAGCTCAGATCTGCTGATAAGCCTCTCTAGTTTTTCATCTAAGTTATTGTACTTTGAAACTCCAGAGTTTCCATTTGGTGTATCTTATAATTCAGATCTATTGGTAGTCTCCATTTGGTAAGTCATTGTCATCATATTTCCTTCCATTTAAACATGGGTTTAGTTCTTTGAACATTTTTATAACAGCTGCTTTAAGTCTTGGCCTACTAAGGCTAGCATTTGGGTCCTCTCAGATATTTCTATTGGCTCCAACCCTTTATTGCTCTTTATTCCTGTGTGGCTCCCTGTTTCTTTGCATGTTTCATTTTTTTGTTGTTGTACTTATTAAAAGCTGATCATTTTATATAACTCAGGAACTCTGGATTCTGAGTCTCCCCCCTAACCAGAGTTGATTGTAGTTGCTGGGATTTTTGTTTGTTGATTTATGTCTTGCTGGCACTGGTTCTGTACTTCGTGACTCCCGCAGTGTGTGGCCACCAATGCCTGCTCATTTTTTTTTTAATTCTTGTTTTTGTTTTTAACCCTGCTTTCCTTGGTGTTACTCTTGGACTAATATAGTCTCCTGGTCAGGCCCTGATTGGTCAGTTTTGTTTAAACAACTTGGGTGAATGAGACTTCTACCATTTGTTGAGGTGGTCTGTGTTCAAAGTTTAGCCAGGTCACCAGTCTTTCCTGGCTTTACTTCCTGCTTGCACAGGATCACAGAGTCAGCCAAGGATAAGGAGATAACAGGGGTCCTCTCTGCCCTCTCATGAAAGTGTGTGCAGCCTTCCAGATGTCAGAAATCCCTTCAAAAATTCTTGCTCTTTTCTTGCGTGAACGAACCAGTACTTCAGTAGCCATGAAATTGGCATCCCCTAATGATTTGCCACTGAGATCACTGGTGGTGGACATAGTACGTGAGATCTTCCATGGAGTTCTCAGTCAAGTAAACCCTCTTTGCGCTAAGACTGAAGTTCTCAAGACTCCTGTCCAACTGAGTATGGATGCAGGAATGGAAGCAGAACCAAATTAAATTGTCACAGACTCTGCTGGGTTTTTTTTTTTTACCAAAATTAAATAACTTTTTCTTTGAGTAAACACTTTTAATTTGGTACATGCTTTTAATTAATTTCTGGAGTTCTTAATTAGTTGTTTCTGATAGTTTTGTCCAGTTTTATCATTGCTTTCCAGGAAGCAGTTTTGCCATGGTCCTTCCACCACTCCAGAGATATCTTACATCATGCTGATCAACTTTTGATTTTTCTGTATAGGTAGAACATTAATATTCTTCCAAATTGGAAATTATGCAAAGTGTTCTACTGAGAGAGATGTCCCTCCCTACCATGTCTCTTCCATCCTAATCTTATCTCAACCCCTCCTAGGTAACCAGTTTCAGTGTTTTCTGGTTTATTATTCATGTGTAATGGTGTATGTGTATGTTTTTTTATTGAACATATGTGATTATGTTCTCATTTCCCCTTCATTACAAAAAATGTAGTATTCTATATAAGCCCTTTTATAATTTGCTTTTCTCACCTAAAAATATCTCTTAGAAATAAATTAGTATACACTCATAGAGAGCTTTATCATTATTTCTTACAGTTGTGTGGTGTCTTTTCAACTTTTTTCTAGGCTTGTATGTGCAGGTAGTTTCTGGAGAGCAGCTATAATCACCATTCTGTGGCCAGTGCTTTGGTTTCTAATATTTTATAACTGAAAATAATGCTGCACTGAATAACCTTATGCATACTTTAATGTATTATTGGAGGTAAGTACATTTCTAGAAATGGGGCTACCAGGTAGGAATATAAATACTTCACTTAGTTAAATATTGCCAAATTCCCCTCCATAAGGATAGTGTAATTCTGCATTCACATTAGCTGAGTGAGGCCGCTCCCACATAGCCTCACCGAACAACTATCAAGATTTCGAATTTTTAATAGGTTAAAAATGATACAACTTAGCTTTAGCTTGCATTATCTTTTTATAAGTGAAATTACAATGTTTTTATAAGTTTAAGGGCCATTTTTATGTATCATGTCCTGAACTGTTTATATCTTTTGCCTTTATGTATTTTTATATAGCTGTTTTGGTCCTTTCATTTTTTAAGTTTTATGTATATCATAGCCATTAGTCTTCTATTGGTGAAATATGTTGCAACGATTTTCTTCTATTTTGTGGTTTGTCTTTTGATTTTGCTAAAGGTGTTTTTTTCTATGCAAAAGGTTTAATATAACTGTTAGTCAAATGTATTGATCTTCTTACGTTTAGATTTTTAGTCACATTTGGGAAGTCTTTTTCCTATGGTTAGTTTATAGAGGAATTCACTCCTGTTTTCTTCCAGTATTTGTGTAATTATATCAAGGAAGCATTGATCCATTTGTATTTTCACAAGTTTTTATTAGAAATGGTTGATGAATTCTTGGAGGTAATCATGTTTCTTCTTAAACCCATTAATGTGGAGATATATTTAGGATTTTTGCAACAGCATTCATAAAATAATATTGGTCTTTTCTTTTTCTGTTTTATTTTTATCACGCTTATATGTCAGTGTTAAACTTCCTCATAAAATGTGTTTGGAAGGTTTATTTTCTTTGCTCTGAAATAATATATGTAGAATTTGGACTCTGGTCTCTAAAAGGTTTTGGTAGAATTCCCCTGTGAAACTTACTAAATATGGAGCTTTCTTTTAGGGTAATTTCTTGAAAAATTTTTACATTTTGTAATGGAAATTAATGTTTTTTAGCTTTCTATTTCTACTGAGATTAATTTTAGATGAACTGTATTTTGCAAGGAAACTCCATTTCACCTGTTTTGCAAACTTTTTGCATAGAAATGTACCAAGTAGTCTAGTATTTTTTTAATTTCCTCCACAACAATACTTACTTGCTCTTCTAATTTTTTTGTGTATTTTGCTTTCTCTTACTCCTTAGTTAAATAGTAGTTTATCTATTTTGTTTCTATTTTCAAATAACCGGGATTTTTATTTTATTAATTTGGTGTCTACTATTTTGCTATTTTCTGCCTCATTAATTTCTTTTACCTTTGTCAAGGTTTCAAAAAAAATCTATGTGCTTTCTTTTTATTTACTATTCTTTTTCTAGCTTTTCAGTTGACAGTTTATGTATTTTAATTTTTAGTGACTTATGTATTTAGACCTATAAATGTGTGCTCAAAAAGGGATATTCCCTATTGTCATGGTGTAGTGTTCAATGTATATATACAGAAGATCTACCTTACGGATTATGTTCTTCAGGTCTTTTATATCCTTGCTTAATTTTTTTGTCCACTTGGTCTGTCATATGAAAGTAGAATGTTAGATCCTTCTTTTATTGTGTTTATATTTTTCCCTATATATCTAGTAGTTTCTGTTTTATATATGTATTTGCTGTGGTATGTATTACATTGTTTTTTTTTGGTATCATTAAATTACAATTACATGTGCAACATTATGGTTACTAGACTCCCCATATCAAGTCCCCCCCATATACCCCATTACAGTCACTGTCCATCAGCGTAGTGAGATGCTATAGAATCACTACTTGTCTTCTCTGACTTGTACAACCCTCCCCGTGCCCACCCCCTATATTATGTCTGTTAATCGTAATGCCCATTTTTCCCCCTTGTCCCTCCCTTCCCACCCATCCTCCCCAGTCCCTTTCCCTTTGGTATCTGTTAGTCCATTCTTGGGTTCTGTGAGTCTGCTGCTGTTTTGTTCCTTCAGTTTTTCTCTTTGCACTTATACTCCACATATGAGTGAAATCATTTGATACTTGTCTTTTTCCACTTGGCTTATTTCACTGAGCATAATACCCTCTAGCTCCATCCATTTTATTGCAAATGTCTAGGTTTGTTTTCTTCTTATGGCTGAATAATATTCCATTGTGTATATGTACCACCTCTTCTTTATCCGTTCATCTACTGATGGACACTTAGGTTGCTTCCATTTCTTGGCTATTGTAAATAGTGCTGCGATAAACATCGGGGTGCATATGTCTTTTTCAAACTGGGCTGCTGCATTCTTAGGGTAAATTCCTAGGAGTGGGATTCCTAGGTCAAATGGTATTTCTATTTTGAGTTTTTTGAGGAACCTCCATACTGCTTTGCACAATGGTTGAACTAATTTGCATTCCCACCAGCAGTGTAGGCGGGTTCCCCTTTCTCCACATCCTTGCCAACATTTGTTGTTGTTTTTCTTTTCGATGGTGGCCATTCTTACTGGTGTGAGGTGATATCTCGTTGTGGTTTTAATTTGCATTTCTCTGATGATTAGTGATGTGGAGCATCTTCTCATGTGCCAGTTGGCCATCTGAATTTCTTCTTTGGAGAAGTGTCTATTCAGATCCTCTGCCTATATTTTAATTGGATTATTTGCTTTTTGTTTGTTGAGGCGTATGAGTTCTTTATATATTTTGGATGTCAACCCCTTATCGGATATATCATTTATGAATATATTCTCCCATACTGTAGGATCTCTTTTTGTTCTGCTGATAGTGTCCTTTGCTGTACAGAAGCTTTTCAGCTTGATATAGTCCCACTTGTTCATTTTTGTTTTTGTTTCCCTTGCCCGGGGAACTTTGTTCATGAAGAAGTTGTTCATGTTTATGTCCAAGAGATTTTTGCCTATGTTTTTTTCTAAGAGTTTTATGGTTTCATGACTTACATTCAGGTCTTTGATCCATTTTGAGTTTACTTTTGTGTATGGGTTTAGACAGTAATCCAGTTTTATTCTCTTACATGTAGCTCTCCTGTTTTGCCAACATCAGTTGTTGAAGAGGCTGTCATTTCCCCACTGTATATCCATGGCTCCTTTATCATATATTAATTGGCTGTATATGTTTGGGTTAATGTATGGACTCTCTATTCTGTTCCACTGGTCTGTGGGTCTGTTCTTGTGCCAGTACCAAATTGTCTTGATTACTGTGGCTTTGTAGTAGAGCTTGAAGTCAGGGGGCATAATTACCCCTGTTTTATTCTTCCTTCTCAGGATTGCTTTGGCTATTCGGGGTCTTTTGTGGTTCCATATGAATTTTAGAATTATTTGTTCCAGTTCATTGAAGAAAGCTGTTGGTAGTTTCATAGGGATTGCATTGAATCTGTAGATTGCTTTAGGTAGTATAGCCATTTTGACAATATTTATTCTTCCTAGCCAAGAGCATGGGATGAATTTCCATTTGTTAGTGTCCTCTTTAATTTCTCTTAAGAGTGTCTTGTTGTTTTCAGGGTATATGTCTGTCACTTCCTTGGTTAGGTTTATTCCTAGATATTTTATTCTTTTCGATGCATTTGTGAATGGAATTGTTTTCCTGATTTCTCTTTCTGGTAGCTCATCGTTAGTGTATAGGAAAGCAACAGATTTCTGTGTATTGATTTTGTATCCTGCAACTTTGCTGAATTCAGATATTAGTTCTAGTAGTTTTGGAATGGAGTCTTTAGGGTTTTTTATGTACAATATCATGTCATCTGCAAATAGTGACAGTTTGACTTCTTATTTACCAATCTGGATGCCTTGTATGTCTTTGTTTTGTCTGATTGCCATGGCTAGGACCTCCAGTACTATGTTGAATAACACTGGAGAGAGTGGGCATCCCTGTCTTGTTCCTGATCTTAGATAAAAAGCTTTCAGCTTCTCGCTGTTAAGTATGATGCTGGCTGTGGTTTGTCATATATGACCTTTATGATGTTGAGGTACTTGCCCTCTATACCCATGTTTTTGAGAGTTTTTATCATGAATGGATGTTGAATTTTGTCAAATGCTTTTCAAAATCTATGGAGATGATCATGCGGTTTTTGTTCTTCTTTTTGTTAATGTGGTGTATGATTTTGATGGATTTTCGAATGTTGTACCATCCTTGCATCCCTGGGATGAATCCCACTTGATCATGGTGTATGATCCTCTTGATGTATTTTTGAATTCGATTTGCTAATATTTTGTTGAATATTTTTGCATCTGTGTTCACTGGGGATATTGATCTGTAATTTTCTTTTTTGGTGAGGTCTTTGCCAGGTTTTGGTATCAGAGTGATGCTGGCTTCATAGAATGAGTTTGGAAGTATTCCCTCCTCTTCTATTTTTTGGAAAACTTTAAGGAGAATGGGTATTATGTCTTCTCTATATGTCTGATAAAATTTAGAGGTGAATCCATCTGGCCCGGGTTCTTTTTTCTTGGGTAGTTTTCTTATTACCAATTCAATTTTGTTGCTAGTAATTGGTCTGTTTAGGTTTTCGGTTTCTTCCTTGGTCAATCTTGGAAAGTTGTATTTTTCTGAGAATTTGTCTGTTTCTTCTAGGTTTTCCAGCTTGTTAGCATATAGATTTTCCTAGTATTCTCTAATAATTCTTTGTATTTCTGTGGGGTCCGTCATGATTTTTCCTTCCTCATTTCTGATTCTGTTTATGTATGTAGATTCTCTTTTTCTCTTAATGAGTCTGGCTAGGGGTTTATCTATTTTGTTTATTTTTTTCAAAGAATCAGCTCTTGGTTTCATTGATTTTTTCTATTGTTTTATTCTTCTCAATTTTATTTATTTCTTCTCTAATCTTTATTATGTCCCTCCTTCTGGTGATTTTGGGCCTCATTTGTTCTTTTTTTTCCAGTTTCAGTAACTGTGACTTTAGACTATTCATTTGGGATTGTTCTTCCTTCTTTAAATAGGCCTGGATTGCAATATACTTTCCTCTTAGAACTGCCTTTCCTGTGTCCCACAGAAATTGGGGCTTTGGCTTTGTGCGGTTGTCATTTGTCTCCATATATTGTTTGATCTCTGTTTTAATTTGGTCATTGATCCGTTGATTATTTAGGAGCATGTTGTTAAGCCTGCATGTATTTGTGAGCCTTTTTGTTTTCTTTGTACAATTTATTTCTCATTTTATACCTTTGTAATCTGAGAAGTTGGTTGGTAGAATTTCAATATTTTTGACTTTACTGAGGTTCTTTTTGTGGCCTAGTATGTGATCTATTCTGGAAAATGTTCCGTGTGCACCTGAGAAGAATGTGTATCCTGCTGCTTTTGGGTGTAGAGTTCTGTAGATGTCTGTTAGGTCCATCTGTTCTAGCATGTTGTTTAGTGCCTCTGTGTCTTTACTTATTTTCTGTCTGGTTGATCTGTCCTTTGGAGTGAGTGGTGTGTTGAAGTCTCCTAAAATGAATGCATTACTTTCTATTTCCTCCTTTAATTCTGTTAGTATTTGTTTCACATATGCCGGCACTCCTGTGTTGGGTGCATATATATTTATTTATATATTTATAATGGTTATATCCTCTTGTTGGACTGACCCCTTTATCATTATGTAATGTCCTTCCCTCTTGCTACTTTCTTCGTTTTGAAGTCTATTTTCTCTGATACAAGTACTGCAACTCCTGCTTTTTTCTCCCTATTGTTTGCATGAAATAACTTTTTCCATCTCTTCACCTTTAGTCTGTGTATATCTTTGGGTTTGAGGTGAGTCTCTTGTAAGCAGCATATAGATGGGTCTTGCTTTTTTATCCATTCTTTTACTCTGTGTCTTTTGATTGGTGCATTCAGTCTATTTACATTTAGGGTGATTATTGATAGATATGTACTTATTGCCATTGCCAGCTTTTAGATTCGTGGTTACCAAAGGTTCAAGGGTAGGTTCTCTACTATCTAACAGTCTAACTTAGCTCTCTTGTTAAGCTAGTATATACACAGTCTGATGATTCTTTATTTCTCTCCCTTTTTATTCTTTGTCATCCATTCTTTATATATTAGGTGTTTTATTCTGCACTCTTTTGCATTCCTTTGACTGTCTTTGTGGAAAATTGATTTTATTTTTTGCCTTTAGTTAGTATTTGGAGGTCTGCTTTCTTTGCTCTGAATTTATTTTCTCTGGTGATATCTTTTTAGCCTTAGGAGTGCGTCCATCTTCTAGAGCATTCCCTTTAAGATATCCTGTAGAGCTGGTGTGTGGGAGGCAAATTCCCTCAACTTTTGCTTGTCTGGGAATTGTTTAATGTCTCCCTCAAATTTAAATGATAATCGTACAGGATACAGTATTCTTGGTTCAAGCCCCTTCTGTTTCATTGCATTAAATATATCATGTCATTCTCTTCTGGCCTGTAAGGTTTCTGTTGAGAAGTCTGATGTTAGCCTGATGGGTTTTCCTTTGTAGGTGATGTTTTTTCTCTCTCTGGCTGCCTTTAATACTCTGTCCTTGTCTTTGATCTTTGCCAGTTTAATTATTATATGTCTTGGTGTTGTCTTCCTTGGGTCCCTTGTATTGGGAGATCTGTGGGCTTCCATGGTCTGAGAAACTATTTCCTTTCCCATCTTGGGGAAGTTTTCCTCAATTATGTCTTCAAAGACACTTTCTAACCCTTTTTCTCTCTCTTCTTCTTCTGGTACTCCTATAATGCAAATATTGTTCCATTTCAATTGGTCACACAATTCTCTTAATATTCTTTCATTCCTAGAGATCCTTTTATCTCTCTCTGCCTCAGCTTCTCTGTACTCCTGTTCTCTGATTTCTATTCCATTAACAGTCTCTTGCACCTCGTCCAGTCTGCTCTTCAGCCCGTTGATCGATTGTTTCATTTCTGTAATATCTCTCCTCACTTCCTCCCTTAGCTCTTGCATATTTCTCTGTAGGTCCATCAGCATGGTTATGACTTCTATTCTGAATTCTTTTTCAGGAAGATTGTTTAAATCTTTCCCCCCAAGTCCTCTCTCTGGGATTGTCTTGGTGAGTCTTGACTCGACCATATTCTTCTGTCTTTCATGGCGATAGAAGTGGTCGCAGGCAAGTGCCACATGTGTCAGCTGGGGGAACAAAGTCCCTTCCTGCTTGTTGTTCTCCTTGCCCTTCTCCACAGCCTGTGCCAGTTACCTGCACACTGGGAGGCAGTCTCTGGGATAATCCTCTAAACTGCCGTGGACAGGGCCACCCTCAGGCTAGCCTAGAGCACTGCGGGGGTTTGCAGCCACTCCGGGTGGGTTCTGCACCCCTTGGTGCCTTTCGGCCCTTGCTCTGGCTTCTGCGGCCCTTCCCAGTTAGCTTCACGCTTGCTGGGAGGAGATTCTGTGTGGCCCTTCCCAATTAGCTGCACACCCGCCAGGAGGAGATTCTGTGTGGCCCTTCCCAATTAGCTGTACACCTGCCGGGAGGAGATTCTGTGTGGCCCTTCCTGGTTAGCTGCGTGCCCGCTGGGAGGGAATTCTGTGTAGTTGTTGTGGGCAGGGCCGCACTCCCACTGTTCTGCAGCTGTGGTGGATCCGCCACAGCGCTGGCTATGAGGAACGAATGGCAGGCTGCTTATCTCTGTGAGGGGCTTTGAGGCTGCTTTACCTGGCAGCCGGTTAGGGGGCCTGAAGTTCCTCAAGATTCCCAGCCTGCTGGGTTGAGTGCACTGGGATGATTTTGTTCTGCTGTTGGGCCCTTGTCTCTTTAAGACTTTTAAGAAAGTGCCTGCTCTTCTTTTGTCCCAGGGGAGCTGGCTGTGGGGACCCACTCGCAGTCTCCATCTCGGATCCTGCCCTTCTGTTTCTCTAATCTCCGATACACCATGCAGTGTGTGTCTGTGCTCCTGTGCAGATCACCAGGGCTGGTTATTTAGCAGTCCTGTTCTTCCACTCCCTCCCCACTCTGATTCTTTTCCTCCCGCCGGTGCACTGGGGTAGGGGAGTGCTTGGGTTGTGGCTTTGTATCTTACCTGCTTCGTGAGGTGCTGAGTTCTCACAGATGTAGCTGTAGCCTGGCTGTTGTACTGCATCTTCTGGTCTCTCTTTTAGGAATAGTTGTATTTGTTGTATTTTCACAAATATATATGGTTTTGGGAGGAGATTTCCGCTGCCCTACTCACACTGCAATCTTCCCAGAACCTGTATTGCATAGTTTTCCATAATTGTTACAACCTCATTATGAAATTTGGCTTTTAGCATAAAGCATCCTTATTTGCCTCATTTAATGCTTCTTTAGAATTACATTTTTCTGATTTCAGAATTATAACCCCTGCTCTCTTGGTGTTTACATTTACCTGGTAAATCTTTTTGCATTCCTGTATTTTTCAGCCATTTCGGTCACTGAATTTTAGATTTTTTTTAATTGCATAGAGTTGTATTTTGTTTTGTGTGTGAATTTGAATATATTTTCTCTTAAGAGACCTTTTTTTACTCACATTTATTAATATAACATATGTTTGATCTCAGTTCCTCTGTAGTACCATGTATTGCAATCATTGCCTGTATTATGTCACATTGTGCTGCTCTCCTCTGGGTGTCTGCTTTGCTTTTTCATAAATTATTTTGCTATTTAAGAATGTTTGTGTATACCTATTTTTTATTAGTGGTTTCCTTTGTATTCTTTTTTTGTGGTTTAATCCCCTCTTTCTTACTTAAGAAAGTAATGGCATACTATTTGGTGTGCTGGTTTTACCTGTTTCTATAGATTCCTGTCTATTACATGTTTGCCATACTTTCTATATATTCTATCTAGATATACTTACTACATACCTTCTCATTTTCTTCTTTCACCTCTCAGATTTTGTATTCTTTCTGTTTCATCAGAGCATATGATATCCATACATTGTTATTCAACCATGACTCTATCTAGGTCTTCATCTCATTCTATAATTAAATATGCAGAATGCTCACCATCAGTTCCTCCAGCACTTTGCCATTCTACCATGGTTGGATAAGGCTCATCCTCTAGAAAGTTCCACAGCAAGTACACATGTGTACAATATTTTGGACATATGTGAAACGGTCTTCCTATCACCTTGATATATGAAGGTCAGCTTAACTGGACATAAAATCCTTGATTTACACTTCCTTAAATTTCTTGAAAATGCTGCTCCACTGTTGTCTTGCTTTGTATATTGTTTGTGATACGTCTATTGCCAGTATAACCCTCTTGCCTTTGTAAATTATTTCATCTTTTTACTTGGAGGCCTTGAGGATTTCTTCTTCATTTTTAGTCTAATAGTTTAGGAACTGTCTAAGAATTGATTGTTACAGATCAGTTTCCCTGGTACCATGTGGATCCTTTCAGTGTAAGACTTAAATTTTATTTATGCATAGAGATTTTCCTAGATACAGTTTTAAATATTATTTCTATTGTATTATTTATATTTTATTCAGAGACTTCAATTACATGAATGTTGGACTTCCTTTGCGTATCTTCCATTTCAACCACACTCTGACCCTTTTTATTTCTTTATCTCATTTTAATTATCTTAGTTGTTTTCTATTTCTATATTTATTTCAATTGCCTCTTGTCATTACTTTGTTTGTTTGCTTTTGGTCCACTTCTGCTTTGTTTTTACTGATCTGAAGTATGTTTTCATATCCCCAAATGTTGAGGCTATTTAATTCAGTCTAGATAATTTTTTATAGCTTTTGTCTGCTTTATGATTGGTTTTTGGAGAATTTTAGTAGCAGGTATGTTTTATTCTGATTTTTTTTCTTACAGTAGTACTGTATGAATGTAGTCTGCCTACCTGTATTACTATGTGCTTTAGCAGTCAGAGTTCCCAGTTCATGATATCCTCTTCTGTCAGGGATGCCCTCTTTTAGGTGATTCCTTTTACAGGCAGTGCTGTTGTCAGGGGCAGAGGATGAATTAATTGGTATGTCTTGTTTTTCTTTATTTCCTGCAAGATTCTTTGATTTTCCTCATATTTCCTTCTTTCCTTTGCTGCCATGCTTCTAAGAGATAAATCCACTTCTGTACATACATGAACATCCCCAAGAAATGATTCTGAGCAGCCACCTGTAATCCCAGTTCTTCAAGGCCCTTCATTGTAGCTGATGCTGTGAACTGCCTTTCTGACCTGTGTTCTCCATTTTGATGCTTAATGTTGGATTTTTTTCTGAAGGTGATTCTGTCTGCTTCTTTTAAGTCTTCTAGCCCCCTATTTTTTTTAACAAGGTAAAATTTTCATAATAGAAAAATCATTTTAAAGTCAAATGATTCAGTGGCATTTAGTATATCCACACTGTTTTGTTTGTCACTCACATCATAGCTAACAACTTATTGCCAGATCCAAGGTTGTAAAGATTTACCTTTGTATTTTCTTCTAAGAAAATTATGGTTTTAGCTTATATTTAGGTTGCTGATCCATTTTGAGATAATGTTTGTATATGGTGTGAGGTAGGTATCCAACTTCATTCTTTTGTCTGTGGCTATCCAGTTCTTCCAACACCATTTGTTGAAGAGACTATTCTTTTTCCCTTGAATGGTCTCAGCACCCTTGTTGAAAATCAAATGATCATATATAGGAGGGTTTATTTCTGTTCTATGTTTTATTCCTTGGTCTATATATCTATCCATATGCCAGTACCACATTGTTTTGATTACTGCAACTGTGTAACTTTTGAAATTGGGAAATGTGAGTCTTCCAACTTTGTTCTTTTTCAAAATTGTTTAAGCTGTTTGGGGCTCCTTGCAATTCCATAAACATTTTAGGATCAAATTTTCCTTTTCTGCAAATAGGCCATTTTGGTATAGAATAAAATGCCAAATAGAATTTTGGTAGGGATGGCCCCATATCTGTAGACCCCTTGGTAATATTCCAATCCATGAACATGGAATGCCATTCCATTTATTTAGATCTTTAATTTTTATCAGCAGTGTTTTATAGTTTTTAGCATAGAAGTCTTTCACCCCCCTTGGTTAAGTTTATTTCTACATACTTTATTCTCTTGATGCTATTGCAAATGGATTTTTTTAAATCCTTCTTAGATTGTTAGTGCTGATGTATAGAAACACAAATGATTTTTGTGTGTGTGTATTGGCCATGTGCCCTTCAATAAAAAACTTGTTTGTTAGTTCTAGGGTATTTTTGCTTTTGTTTGTTTTGGGGGTATATTTGCAGATTCTTTGGGATTTTTCTATTATAGGATCATGTCATCTGTTAATAAAAAGTTTTACTTCTTCCTTTTTATTTATTTATCAGATGATTTTTTATTTGCTCAGTTGCTATGGCTAGAACTTCTAATACATTGTTGAAAAACAGTGGTGAAAATAGCATCCTTGTCTTGTTCCTGACTTTAAAGGAAAAGTTTTCAGTCTTTTCACCATTGAGTATGATGTTAGCTCTGAATTTTACATAAATCCTCTTTATCATGTTGAGGAAGTTCCCTTATATTCCTAATTTTCTGAGTATCCTGAAAGGTTGTTGGCTTTTGTGGAATGCTTTTTCTGTCAACTGAGATGATTGTGTGGTTATTTTCCCCTTTCACCCTGAGATAAATCCCGCTTGGTCATGTTGTATAATCCTTTTACTAAATTGCTGGATTAGGTTTACTAGTATTTTTTGAGGGTTTTGGATCCCTAAGGGATATTGATATCCAGCTTTCTTTTCTTGTGGTGTATTTGTGTGGCTTTCGTATCAGAGTAATACCTCATAGAATGTGTTGCAAAGTGTTCCATACTCTTCTGGGGTTTTTTTTGTTGTTGTTAGTTTGAGGATTTGTGTTCATTCTTTAAATGTTTGGTAAAATTCACCAGTGAAGCCATCAGTTCCTGGACTTCTCTTCATTATGAGGTTTCTGATAAATGATTTACACTTTACTTGTTATAAGCCTGTTCAGAATTTCTATTTCTTCTTGAGTCAGTTTTTGTAGTTTGTGTGTTTCTAATAATTTGTACATTTCATCTAGGTTATCTTAATTGTTAGCATGCAAGTGTTCACAGTATTCTCTTATAATTCTGTTAGGTCACTTGTAATGTTTCCACTTTCATTTATTATTATATGAATCTCAAATTTTTTCTTTTTTATATTATATGCAACTCTAAAAATTTTCTAGCTAAAAGTTTAATTTTTTTTAATGAACTTTTGCTTTAGTTAATTCTATTGTTTTTCTGTTCTCTTCAGTTTCATGTTTATAATTTCCTTCTTGCTAACTTTGAGTTTAGTTTACTTTTTACTTTTTTTTTTTTTTTTTTTTAGTTCCTTAAGCTAGAAAAGTTAAGCTGTAAAGTTAGGTTATTGGAGATCTTCTTTCTTAATTTAGGAATTACAGCTATAATTTTCTCTCAGTACTGCTTTCACTGCATCCCATAAGTTTGATATGTTGCATTTTCATTTTCATTCATCTCGAAGTATTTTCTAATTTCCCTTGTGATGTTTTCTTTGACCCATTTGTCTTTAAAGACATTGTTTTTTTAAATGTTGTTCAGTTTCCACATACTTATTAATTTTCCTTCTACTATTGATTTCTACCCTCATTCTGTTTTGGTTGGAGAAGATACTTTGTGTGATTTTAATTTTAAAAAATTTACTGAGACTGGTTGTAGACTGACATGATCTGTCCTGGGGAATATTCCACATGCCCTTGAGAAGAATACCATTGTTGGATGGAGTGTCCTATAAATGTTTGTTAGGTCTAGTTGGTTTATAGAGTTATTAAAGTCTTCTCTTATCGATCATCTCTCTGTTATTCTATCCATCATTGATTGTGGGATAATGAAGTCTCCAACTATTATTATAGAACCCTACAATTCTGTCAATGTTTGCTTCATATACTTTGGAGAATTGTTGCTTGATGTTATATTCTTGTAATTGTTATGTCTTCTTGATGAATTGACCCTTTACTCAATATATTGTGTCTCCTTCTTTGTCTACTGTAACAGCTGTTGACCTCAAGTCTATTTTTCTGATAGTATAACCACCCCAGATCTTTGTTGGTTACTATTTGTATAGAATATTATTTCCCATTCTTTCCCTTCAATTTATTTGTCTTTATATCCAAAATGAGTATTTGTAGAAAGCATAAATTGGATTTTTTTATCCCTTCTGCTAACCTGTCTTTGATTGGAGTAATTACAGCATTTACATTTAAAGTAATTACTGGTAAGGAAGGATTTCTCCCATTTTTGTTATTTCTTTTCTGTATGTTTATACATTTTTTGTTCTTCATTTCCTCCTTAATGCCTTCTTTTGTGTTTAACTGATTTTTTGGTAGTGTACAATTATGATTATCTTCTCAATTCCTTGTGAATATATTTTTATGGTATTTTCTTAGTGGGTACCATGAAGATTACATCTAACATCCTAAATTTATAAAAATATAGTTTGAACTGATCCAAATTTAGTTTCAGTAACATACCAAGAGTCAGCTCCTATATATCTCCGTCCTCCTCATGCTGTTATTAACACATTGCATCTTTTTCCATTGCATTCCCAATAACAGATGTATAATTATTGTTTCATGCATTTGTCTTTTAAGTCATATAGGAAATAAAAGGGAGTTACAAATTAAAAGTATGATAACACTGGCTTATATATATATTTGTGTAATAACCTTTTCTGAAAGTATTTCTTTGTATGGCTTTGAGTTACTTTCCAGTGTCCTTTCATTTCAGCCTGAAGGACTCTTTAACAATTTTTGAAGGGCAGATCTACTAGCAAAAAACTTCCTCAGCTTTTGTTTATCTTGGAATGTCTTAATTTATCCTTCATTGTTGAAAGATAAGTTTGTTAGATATAGAATTCTTGACTCATGGTTTTTTCTCTTTCACTGCTTTAAAAATGTCCTCCTATTCCCTTCTGGCCTCCATGCTTTCTGATGAGAAATCTGATGGCAGTCTTAGTGATTATCTATTTATGTGATGAGCCACTTCTCTCCTTTCATGATTCTGTCCTTGTCTTTCAGCCATTCGATTATGATGTGTTTCTTGGAGTTCACTGAGCTTCTTGGAGGTATAGATACATGTCTTTTGTCAAATTTGAAAGTTGACAGCTATTATTTCTTCAGATTCTTCTGCCCTTTTCTCTGTCCCCTCTCCTTCTGCAATTCCCATCATGGGTATATTTGTATGCTTGATGTCCCATAGGTCCCTTGGGGTCTGTTCATTAGTCCTTTTTTTTTTTTCTTCCTCAGACTGGATAATTTCAATTGACCTATCTTTCAGCTCACGGATTTTTCTGCCTGTTCAAATATGCTAATGAATCCTCTATATGAGTTTTTCATGCAAGTTATCATACTTTGTAGTTCCAACATTTGGTTAATTCCTTTTTATAATTTTTCTTGTTGACATTCTCTTTGTTCATATATCATTCTCCTGGTTTCCTTTAGTTCTTTGTCTATCATTTCCTTCAGTTCTTTGATCATATTTAAGAAAGCTGATAAAAAAATTTCTGCCTAGTAAATTCAATGTGTGTGCTTCCTTGGGGAGTTTCTGTTCATTTTTTCTGTGAATGGGCCAAAGTCTCTTGTTTCCTTACATGCATCATGTTTTTTGATGAAAACTGGATACTCTGGATAGTATATGTAATACCTTTAGACATCAGATCCTCTCCCCTCATTTTTTTCTTACTGTGAGCTGTAGCTATTTGGTTAGTGACTTCTAACCTATTTTTGTGAAATCTATAATCTGTCATGTGTGGCCTCTGAAATTCCTATTCCTTTAGCTATTTCTATTCCTTCAGCTGGTGTTTTGACAAAGGAAGCTGGGGCAGGCTTTCGCATTTGGCCGGGCTGTTTACAACTCTGCCTTAGCCTTCATTTCCTGTTTGAGGTGGGCATAGATATCAGCCAGAGATGAAAGCTTAGTCTGTACTCAGGACTTCTGAGCATGCATCCTGCCCTGGGCATGCTGTTGGCTTTCTCAATTCTGTAGTATACATGATTGCTTTTGAATGGCCTCATTTCCCAAAGAAAGTCTTTCCCTAGCTTTTCTTCCCAGGCTTTCCATGCACTATTGTGTGCCTCAACTGTAATCTTTCCCTCAAGTGGCTGTGATTTGTTTGACTCCCTTAAAATATTTTCCAGGAATGTCCACCATTTTTCACTGCATGTGAGTTCCAGGTCAAAGGAAAGAAAGGCAAGCACCTTGTGTCAGTCTTTCAAGCAGCCCTAGGCAATACAGAACAAAAACAATTCTTTGAAAATGAGACCTGCTGTACTGCCTCCAGAACCAGGGATCAGGGTCCTACACTGGAATGTCGGCTGCCACCTTTAAGACTGCCACTGAGCTGGGGAGGGAATGTTGCAAGGGCAAGTAAAAATACCAGAGTTTCCTAACATCTTCAAGTTGCTTGTTTCCTGGTTTCATGTTCATTTGGCTGTCATAAACTTCTGACTGCTTTACGGAGACCTGACAAAGTTGAATCTGACAGGTTTTGCTTAATTGTTCAGTGTTTCTGTGAAGGGAAAGGGAAAGGTCCTTGGAGGTGCCTACTTCTCTGTTTTTGCTGAGATTACTCACTCTCCTCTCATTTTCTGATAGAGCACCTGAAGCCTCATCTCCTGACTCTGCATCCACAGGTTTGCAATGGTGGGTAGGCAGCTGGAGCGTTCTTGGCATTTGGTTCATTTTTCCACTCACAGGTGACTTGAAGGCCATAGCATTCTGTCTACTAGTGCTGCTGAAGGCATGTGTATGGTTTTATTTGCACTTCTTGGTTTTATGCTTTTTGGGAACAGTAAGTAGGGAGATTTGAAACCAGAGGGTAAGAGAAGCAGCATGCCATTGTTCTCCAAACCTGACTGGATGTCTTTTTTAATTATCCCTTTTTCTTAGTGCATAATTTTAAGCACTTTTTAATCCATCAGCAAGCCCTGTCAACTTTCTGGACTCTGCCCATTCCTTGCCTTCTCTGCAGCCGCCTCCCTGGTCAAAGCTGCTGCCATTTCTCTGCCAGGATTGTTGACCTTCCCTCTCTATGGGTCCCTCAGTTTCTGTTTCTGCCTTCTCTCCACTCTTCACTCAACAGCCCAAGGAAGTTCTTTAAATATAAAGTGAACCTTCTAATTAAATGCTCCAGTGGCTTCCTATAACATTGTCTTGGGCCTGTTACACTGGATACAGAGCCCAATTTGGGAATCCTTGTGCAGAATTCTCACTGAGGAAGCGCTCTGTGGGGGGTGGCTAGGAAGTTGCCTGGAGCACTCCTCAGAGCTGTTCCACCAGCTGCTGACGGGGTGAGGGTGGTTATCTCTCATTGCCGAGGGCTGCCCCTCAGGGGATTCCCTCTGCGTCACTTCTGGCCTGCCCTGTGTGTAGCTGGACAAACCCGAGATCAGAGATAGTGCTCACGAAAGCTTCTGGCAAGTTTGCATTAAGAAGATATTGGTGCACATGGAACGTGAGTGCTGAAGGCACATGGGTGGGGCTTCTGTGCTGCTTGTGTCCTTGAGAATAGGGATGATGCACTCTACCTGTGTCCCTGGTACCTGCCATAGAGCAGAGTGTCCAAGGAGCTTTGCTGATCTAGTGGACCTCCTGGGGGTCCCTTCTCACCCACAGCCAGTTAACATCAGCCATGTGCCCCTCTGTTCTCTGAACGGGCCATTTCCTAAGTAAGCATCATCGTTGCTTTTCCTTCTTCCCTCCGATTATTGGAAATTCTTCATGTTTGATCATTTTGGCTCCTGGGCCCATTAAGACGCCAGCAGCATCAGGACAGGGCTTTGAATCCACACCAGATGGATGCCACCATGTCTTTTCACGAAGTGGTGTTTGTGCAAACTGTGGGGGTCGTGGCCAAGAGTTCCCCTCAGGGCCCCTCGCCCTCTCTCTACCTCCCCAGCCCTCTTGCAGCCAGCAAGGACGGGGTGGGGGCACCAGGCTGAGGTGATTATTTCTGACATCAGTTGTTAACATAATTTTGACATTGAGCCTCCCCTCGGCTCTGGAGTGGCTCTGACTGTGTCCAGGCTCCGGCTTGGGGAGCCATGGGGAGCCTCTCAGCCCCGGATCTGGCCGGGCTGGGAGGCGGCCTGGGAAGGGACCTGTGTTTCTCAAGCCCGCGCCCTCGGGGCCTGGGGGTGGGGCCCAAGCAGATGTCTGGATTTGGTAGCCAGGGCCTGGAGCCGGATGCTGGGAACCAGGCCTGCAACTCATTTCCCCATTAAACATTCTGAGAACATCTGCACTGGTTTCCAAGGCTTCTCCCTCACTAATTGCTTTGATTATTGTGTGAAGTGAAGAACTGGCACATTTCCGTGATGTGATGAAGGTGAAAAGATCGCTCTTAATTAGATTAAAAACATTTTTTTCTTCCTCTGTAATTTTGCCTTGAAAATCAAGGCCACTTTTTTGTTTTCTTCATCCAAAGACCTCCAGAAACTTTCCTCCCCACCTCTCCAGAGGTTTCTTGGGAATGTCCTGTGAGCTCAACTCTTGGAGAAGACAGTGCTTAACCCAGATTCCATTGTATATGAACGTTTCCTGGGGCTTCTTTTGCTGCCGGGAAGCGTCCCTGAAGCTGTGTCTTGGGAGACCTGGACAGTGACTTCCTGGAGCATGGAGACCCTGAGGGGCGTCTGAATTGTGGGGGTGGCAGTGTTGCTCCCTCTGCACTTCCTGTGCTCGCTCAGGGCCGATCCTGTCTTGGCTCTGTCACTGCCTGCCCTCCTCAGCGCCCCAGCTACTCGGTCCCCACCCTTGGGCTGCAGAACATTTCCGTTGCCTCTCAGATCTGCATGAGCCGATGCCTACGAGGCCTGTTGTGAGAGGTGGCACTTGGGGTGGGGGTCCTTGATGCCCTCAGCTCTGGGGCTGTGCAAAGTCTACCTTGGACTCGGTCACACCAGTCATGCTCATGTCAAATCTGCATGTCCTTGACTGGACATGAGGTCTGGTGTGTTCCAGTTTGTTCTAAACATGCTCACACACCAGGGTGTGGACTGGGCCTCCTGGAGCAGGTGGAGAGATGGGGCTGGCACCACAGCAGTGGAAAGCCAGCTGCCCACCCTCCGGAGCACCTTCCCAAGAGCTCCCGGGACTTGCAGAGGTAGCTGCTCACCCCCAGCCTTTGTCCTCTCTGCCCTGCACCTCCAAAGCACAGCCAGGGCACTGCAGGGTCAGCTGGCCTTGACTCCCCAGACCTGTCCCCTTGGGCTCAGGCCTCACCCCAAGCTTGTCACACACATTTCTGAGGATTCCCTTGGTAACAAATGATGGAACCCCAACTCCAACTAGCTGAAGCACAAAAGGAACATGTTTTGGCTCACACATCTGGACCCAGCTGTTTCAGACACAGCTGGACCCAGGGCTGGGATGATCTGTCTGGCTTGCTCTCACTCCTCCCCACCCTCCCTGTTCCCTCTTCTGCTCCCTTTCTGCTCTTTGGCCCCCAGGGAGGCCATATCCTCAGGCAGCCACCTTCCAGTGGGTACGTAATGGCCACCAGCCCAGCAGACCTGGCAGAAAGAGGCCATCTCTTTCCCCATTAGTCCTGCCAGAGATGGAGCCAGGCACTTTTTGACCCCAATCAGAGCATGAGCTGCTCCCAGACCTGCCTCTGTGCCTCTGAAGGTTAAGGCCTGGGCCACACGCCCTCTCTGGGGATGGCCAGCGGGTACCTGAACCCTGCAGCCTGAGGATGGGGAAGGAGTAGCCCCCTGAGGAAAGTTTGAAAGGCTGTTCCCAGAATCCAGGCCTGCCTGCTGGGCAGGCAAAAACAACAGGTGTCCCCTCAAGCAAGGTATTTCCATAAGCGGAACTGAGTGCCAGCTGTGCTATATGCTTCTACTACACTCCTCGCCCCTGCTCCTGGCAGCTGTTGTGGGAATGGCTTTTACACTTTCTGTCTGTGTCCCTTACTTCTCGCCTCTGAGTAGAGACACAGGTGGTGGGGCAGCCGTGCTGGCTCGGGGTCTGTGAGCTGGGCATGGGCAGCTGGCACAAGCCTGGGGCCGCAGCTCAGCGATGTCACGCAGGGCCTGGGCTGCAGCTGTCCGGATGCCCTGGGGAGGGGTTCTCGTTCACGGCACAGGATCTGCAGGGCTTTGGCAAATGCGCCAGGAGGGGCTGGATTTCAGTGGGGATGGGGCTGGGGAGGGGGCTTTGACTTGGGAAGGACAGGGGCAGCTTCTGTTTATCCCTATGGGGTGAGCCAGCTCAGGGAATGGGACTGTGCTGGACCCTGGAGGGAAGCTGGGGGTGGAAGGCAAGGTCACTGTGCCAAGGAACCAGCACAGACCTGAGGGCCAGGCACACATAAGCCCTGCACCCATCCAGGAAAAGATTGGAGGGCTTGGGTTACACCTGGGAGATTAGGCAGGATTTCAGTCACGAGGGGGAGGGTCCGGAGAAGTCAGCAGGGAGGGCCCAGACACCAGTGAGACTTTCCAGGGCAGAGGGCAATGGAAGTGGGAGGGGCTGGAGCAGGATCCTTGCCTAGTCTCTCTGACCCAGGGCACAAGTTTCAGCCTCTCTGAGCCTTAGTTTGCTCATCTAGAAACGGGGATCAAAGCTTCTGCCCCACAGGGCTGCTGTGATAATGAAAGCACAAGACAGGGAAACAGGAATCCCCTTCCTGCATCCTGGGGGAGCTGCATGTGTCCCAGGGTTGGGGATAAACTAGCCTCAGTGTGAGAGGAGGGGACCAGAATGGGCAGGGGGCAAGGGCTGGAGGAGGATACAAAAAAAGTGAGACCAGGGGCTCCTGGGAATGGAAGGCCTGGAGGGTGTATGGGCAGGACAGGGTCTGTGCCATCCCATGGGCAGCCCCAGGGTAGGTGGAGGGACAGAGGGATCCTCTGATGCTCTGGAGTTACTCTGGCAACTCCAGGATGAGATGTGCAGGGCTAAGGGACAGAAGGCAAGGCACAGATATGGGAGACTTCCACAGATGACTGCTTCTGGACCTGGGAAAGTATCACCCAAGATAGAAAATATGGACACAATAAGGAAGATGAAAATCACCCAGTCTCTTCACCTAAAGACAATGCAGTTAACATTCTGATCTAGTTCCTTCCAGTCTTTTTTCTGTGCCCACATTTTTTTAAGAAAACTAAAATCACCTTCCTGAGCAGGGCTGCTGGCTGGGAAGGAAGAGGTGGTGCTGTCTGGTTGCTGTTCTCTGGAGAGGGTGAGACTTGGCAGCCAGTGTCACCAGCTGTGGTAGTCGCCACGCCAGAGGCTGTGCTCGCCATCCCAGACCTCCCATTTTCCTAGAAAACAGAATTGTTTTGTTCTGCCCTGAAAATGTAGGCCTAGATTCTGGCTTTGACAAGGCAAAGGCAGCCAAGGAATTAAAGCATTGAAAATGGACTGTCTTATGGGAGGGTGACTTCACTGTCAAGAGGACATAGTGCTGGCTTTCTCCTGAGGCCCAGTGCCATCCTCAGGGTCCAAGTGTCCAGATGAGCCACCCATCCAGTCCACTGTGGGCTTGGTCTGCCCTGCAGCTGCCAGGCCAGGACTGTTGGTTGTTTTTCCACCTTTGTGAAGCACCAACCTCGGGCTCCTTGCCGGTGGGGATGATAAGCCATCTCTTGGGACACAGCACTTGCCCCCAAGCCACTGCCTGAAGGGGGCAGTGTGCCACTGTGTCTGCTGAGTCTGCAAATTTCCTCCACCAATTCCCTGCACCTTCTTTCAGGCACTGAACCCCGCCCCCCTACACACACTCACCAGCTGTGACTGCAGGTGGGAACTGGGGCGGGGGTTTGTGGCACTGGTCACTACCCGCCTCTGCTGGGGGGAAGTAGACCTCCGTCTCAACACTGAAGTTGGGCAGGGCAGGACCTTCCTTTTGACTTAAAACAACCAGCCTGTGGAAGCCTCTCTTTGCCCCTCGCCGCAGGGCCCCATGTGCTGTTCCCAGGATTAAACCGAACAGCACACATTCTTCTCTGGCAGGTGCAGGCCCCGCCTGCTCTGGGCAGCCAACTGATGTGCATATTTTAATTTCCTAAACATCAGGCTGAGCCTTTCTCAAGGGTCAGGGGGCTCACCCTCAGGCCATGGGCTTTGCAGATAGCACTTGTTACCGTGGGTGTTTAGAAAGCAGCTCCACTTTCCAGCCACCCCTCTGCTGTTCTTTCCTTCTGTATACAAGTGATGCAGACATAAAAATATGTATTTGTGTTTTTTCCTTTCCTTTTTGTTTTTGAAAGAACACTTGAATCCTGGATGAAGTTTTAGCTCTGTAACTTGACAACTGTATAATATAACCCAGGGTACTTGAATCTCAGCCCCGAATCTCTAAAATGGGGGCAGTAGATGCTCCTGCCAGGACCCAGACCTGTGGGCCTTTAACTGCGCATGCGTTTTTCAAAGCTGCCTGGTCACTTCTCTGCGCTTTCTGAGAATGTCATGGGCAGAAAGCCCTTCACTCGGAGGGCTTCTCCTGGATGTGACTAAGTCATATCTGTGCAGTTTCTTGCTGGAAGTCTGCCCTTCACCCCTACGGGCTGTGAGCTCCCAGAGTTTCTTTACATCTCTTTGATTGCTAGTCAGGCACAACACTGTTCCACATGTTCATTGGCCATTTGGATTCCTCTTTTGTGATGTACTTGTTTGTTGCTTATTTTTCACTAAATTGCTTATATTTTTCTTATTGATTTGTATGAGTTCTTTATGTTTTGTGGATACTATTCTTCTGTGGTTCTTTTCACTCTTTAAGGTGCTGTTTGATGACTAGGTCTTAATTTTAATGTACTCGAATTCATCAGTCTTTTCCTTTAAGGTATTAAGTTTTAGAAAATCCTTCTAAACCCTGAGATCATGAAGATATTCTTGTAGATTCAGTTATAAAGGCTTTATAGTTTTTCTTTTCTTCATTAGTCTTCAATTGCCTGGAATACCAAGAATGAATTTCTGGTGTATGGTGTGAGGTAAGGGTCCAATTTAACATTTTTCCTATGTTGATAGCCAACTGTCCCTGATACCTTCTTCTCACCATATGTAGGCCACCTCTGATGCACAGAAAGTGTCTGTATGTATGGGGCTGTTTGAGGATGCTCAGCCCCGTTGATCTGCTAGCTGTTGATCTCTTTCAGCATCAGCACCACATGGTCCTGATGGCAGCTGCACTCTAGGAAGCACCCATGTCCAGCACAGCAGCTCCAATGTCTTGAAGGATATTGATTCTTGGCATTTTGCACATCCAGGTCAACTTTGGAATCAGCTCGCCAAGGTTTCAGCACACAGACCTTTTTATTAAGATTTGGGGGAGGATCGTTTCACTATTAAGTCTTCTAGTCAATGGAACAAAAGCTTATTTCTCCATTTAGTTATGTCTCCTTGAATATTTCTTATTAAAGTTTTATAATTTCTCCTTAGAGAATTATTTAGCATTTTACATAGTACACATATATATGAGTAACTTTTAGTATATCTGTACATAATTTTATATATAAATATATTTATAATAGCATATATTTATATATAAATATAATAGTGTGTGTGTGTATATATATATATATATATATAAAGTAGTTTTTTTATTCATGAGAGAGGCAAAAATAGCACAGAGAGTACCCATATACTTTTTTACCAACTTCCCTAATGTTAGCATCTGATGGTATAATTGTCAAAACTAAGAAATTAACATTGTAACAACACTATTAACTAAGCTACAGTCTAGTTAATTTATTTGACTTACCCCTTCCAGCTACTAATGCCCTTTTTGTGTTCCAGGATCCATCATTACATTTTTTTGGTAGATCTCCTTAGTCTCCTCCAATCTGTGACAGCTTCTCAGTCCTTCCTTGTTTATTTTCATAGATACTTTTGAGGAATACTGGTCAGGTGTCAGTGCCCTTCAGTTAAGGTTTGTCTGATACCATCTCAGGGTTCGACTGGGGTTATGGGTTTGTAGGCAGAAGCCCCAGAAGTGAGGTGCTTTTCTCATTCCATCATATCCAGATGTATGACATCAACATGGTTTGTCACTGGTGATATTAACTTTAACCCACTTGGTGAAGGTGGTGTCTGGTAATTGCATCTACCATCAGGTGTTTTTCCTTTTGCACAGTCTAATCAGAAGCAAGTCACCGAGTCCAGCCCACACTCACAGGGATGTAGGTTACATTCCACCTCCTGCAGGACAGAGTATCAAAGAATCGGTGAACACATGTTAAAACCACCACAGCAATGAGTAAATATTTGAGGGGAGATAACTTTGAAGTTTCTCTTAAAGTTTTACCTACTAATTTTAGCATTCATCTGTGGATTTTGCCTGCAGCAAATGCCTGTGGTGCTCTAATGGTGGTTTTTCTATTTTCCTCATTCTTTCTATATCTATTATTCAGAATGCTTCTGTAAGGAAAATCTGATCCTCTCCAATTACTCATTTGCTAATTTATATCAGTATGGATTTAGGAATATTTATATTCTGACTATAATCCAATACTATGATTACTTTGTTGCACAAATTATTCTACCTTTGGCTATTGGATTGAGAACTCTTTTGGGTTAGTTCTGTGTCCATATGACAGGCCCCCTGTTCTTTCATTTATTTATTTATCACTTCCTTCCTTTCAAGCACTAGATAATACTTCAAGCTTGGTTGGTATTTTCCCTGCCCTAACCCTAGAATCACCATTCAGCCAGAGCTCTGGTTCCTTTTACTAGAGAATGAATGATATTTAGAAACCAGGATCTGGGCACAGGGTGTGCTCATTGTTCCTGAGTTGTCCCTGCTTCCAGGGCCTCTCAACAGACAGAGCTAGGAAATGCAGGTAGATGACCTGAGTACATGGGCATACCTTGTTTTATTCTTCATTTTGCTGCACTTCACAGATACCACTTTTTACAAAGTGAAGGTTTATGGCAACCCTGGGTTTAGCAAGTCTATCAGTACCATTTTCCAGCAGTGTTTGCTCACTTCATGTCTCTGTGTCACATTCTGGTAATCCTTGCAATATTTCATTTTTTTCATAATTATATTTATTATGGTGATCTGTGATCAGTGATTATGACTCACTGAAAGCTCAGGTGATGGTTAGCGTTTTTTAGCAATAAATTATTTTTTAATGTGTGTACATTGCTTTTTTAGACATGCTTTTGCACACTTACTAGCCTACAGTACAGTGTACACATAACTTCTGTATGCACTAAGGCACAAAACACTTAATCTGACTCGCTTTATTGTGATATCTGCTTTACTGTGGTGATCTGGAATGGGAACTGCAATATTTCTGAGTATGCCTGTACATGCATATCAATATTTGTGTCCATATTAAGCTAAATATGAGTTCATACCAATATTTCTGACCACAGGGTCATTAGCACCCCCCCACTTCATTTATTTGTTACTTTGTTTCTCTGACAGAGAGAAAACTGATTCCCATTATCTGTAATTTATTTACTTGTTTAACCTGACTGTATGAGTATCTCTATAGGAAACAAACTTACCAGTGAGAAGACTGTGTCTATGGCAGGCTTTGTTTTGTTTTGTTTTTTCTTTAGCCACACTATGTCCAGTCTAAAAATTGTTTCCCAAAGCTTCGCTTAGGCCAGCTCTTTCTTCCCCTCTCCTTTCTGTGCTATGTCATATGTTCGTAAGCCTGAATTCAGTCATCACAGTCGGCTCTCCATTCTAGGATCTTCCAACAGGCTGGTTGATTGTCTTATTATTTTAGTTGTGTCCAGTAAAATCCATTCTTGGAAGATTCTGTAGTTCTGGGGGTTTTGGCAAATGCCTGGAGTCATGTATCCACTACCACAGCGTCATACAGAGAAGTTCCACAGCCCTAAAATTTCCTTTGTGTGACCCTTTTGTAGTCAAGTCCTCCCCATCCTCTAAACACTAGCAGCCATTGATCTGTTTTATGTCCCTGTAGTTTTGCCTTTTCCAGAATATATAAATGGAATCATATGATATATAGCCTTTTTGCATCTGGCTTCTTTCACTGCTCAGCAAAATGCATTTGAGATTCATCCATGTTTTTGGATGAACCATTAGTTCATTTCTTTTGATTATTGGGTACTATTCCATTGTATAGATATACCACCATTTGTTTATCCATTCACCTATTAAAGCACATCTTGGTTTCCTGGTTTTGCCAGTTGTGAGTGAAGTTGCTATACACATTTATATGCAGGTTTTCATGAACATAAATTTTCAGTTCACTTGGGTAAATCTGGGAAAGGGGCTGCTGGGTCACATGATAAGTGTGTTTAACGTCATAAGAGACTACCAAACTCTTTTCTAACAGGGCTGCACTGTTTTGCATTCATGTGAGTTTCAGTTGCTCTGCATCCTCATGAGCATTTGGTGGTGTTCAGACTCTGGTTTTTGTTTGTAATTTTTGCCATCCTAATAAGGGTGTAGTGGTAGCTCATGTGAATTTGATTTGATTTCCCTAATTATTGATGTTGATGAATCCGTTTTTAAAATTGGGTTGCTCATTTTCTTGTCAAGTTGCAAGAGTTCTTTATATATTCGGGATACAAGTCCTTAACCAGATAGGTGACATATAAACATTTTCTCCAAGTCAGTGGCTTTGGCTTGTCTCTTCATTCCTTAGCAATGTCTTTTGCAGAGCAAATGCTTTTAATTGTGACGAAGTCCTGTACGTTGATTTTTCTCCTTTGGAGATGGAGCTTTTAGCGTCATACTTCAAAACTTGTCAAATCAAGGGTCTAGAGATTTTTTTCTCCTGTGTTTTCTTCAAAAAATTGTATAGGTTTAGTATTATACTTGTTTTTTTTTTTTAGTAAGATTGTATACAGTACTTTTACTGACTTTCATGGTCTGGTTATTGGTGATCTCCCAGTGTTAGGCTAAGTGCTACATGTATTAAAATTGATACATACATGCACAAGTTGATCCTTGAAAAGTGTGGACGTTAGGGGCACTGACGCCCTGCACAGTTGAAAATCCATGTAGACCTTCTGGCTTCCCCAAAACTTAATAACCTGCTGTTGACTGGAAGCCTTACCAATAACATAAATCCTCTATTAACACATATTTTGTATGTTATATGTGTTACCTACGGTAGTTTTACAATAAAGTAAGCTAGAGAAAACATGTTTTTTTTCAAATTGTTGCAAATCTCCGAAAAAATTTTCTGATATATTCACTAAAAAACATGTGTATATAATAAGTGGACCTTCAAACCTATGTTGTTCAAGGGTCCGCTGTACACACAACACTCATCCATTTATATTACAAAAAAACTTCGGAGACAGTTGCTTTATTTTGGAGTGGGAAAACCTTCCTTCTTCATAAAGCAAAAGATAGGCATGTAATGTTAAAAACATGAAGCATTTTCTATGATAAAAACAACCATAGTTAACATTAAAAGATCAACGATAGACTGGGAAAGATATGTGTGCCTCATATGACAAATCTCTAATATCTAAAAAATTCCTACAAACTGACAAGGAAAATAGAGCCAAGGATAGGAACAGGGAATTCCACAAGAGGAAATCCAAACAGCTTCTGAGCCATAGAAGGCATTCAGTGTAGAAAGGAAAAAATCTCCCAGTCTACACCCACACTTGTGGGCTATGCAAAAGTTGCCAGTGGTGGGTGTGGATACGGGGAATCTGGCTCATTCAGACACTGCTGGTAGAGTCTGAATTGCCAGAACATCTTGGGAAAAATATTCAGCAATATCTATTAAAATTCTCAAGGAAGCACCCTCAGAATGTCAGGTTTTCCTTCCAAAGGATGGGGTATCATTGTCTTAAGTAGTAGCTTAAAGCTAATAGATCCTGAATGCCTCTCATATGGAATGGTTTGTGTGGCAGATCTAAACTGTTGGCAGTTATAAAATTAAAATAAGACTTTGATCTGTGTTTTTATACCTGTAGAAAAATGAGATGAGCAAAGTAACAGGAACCAAGTGACAGGCACAAAGCCACCATATAGGTATAAAAGGTGGTGTCAGCTGCTATGAGGAGCATAGAGGGATGAGTGAGGAATCCAGTTGGCCGTTAATACTGATGAACCTGGGGAAGGAGGGCCTTCGTGAATTGTCATTTCACTTTTTTCATTAAATACTTCTTTTACAATAAAAACTTTTGAGTGAAAAAAAAATCAGTCCAGACTAAAAAATTAGGGGATTGATAAGTACTTTTAGCCAACCCTGAACACAAGCATCACATTGCTGAGGGTGGGTCCAGGAATCTGAATTTTAGACCAGCTGATGGACTGGTTCCTGCACCTCCCTTGGGACGTGGCTGGTAGATGTGGCATCATGGCCCAGAGCTCTGGGGCTGCCCCCCTCCCCAGGCTCATGACTCCTCACAGGCAAGAGCCCTACCCCCCAGGTCTTCACTGGTGCATCACAAGTGCTCCGTCTATGAGTGACAGCACTGTGGTGGGGAGTCAGTGCTTCTTACCACACCTGTGCTTATCAGATATGCTTTATTCTTGACCTGAATGTTAGATGTGAGCCTGGGGAGAAGCCTGGGCACCTGAGCTCAGCCCGGGTATGGTCCTCACTCTAAGAAAACATCACTGGCCCTCAGAGCTCCTTGGCTATTGAGGCCTCGGGCATGTGAAAGCCATCTTAACACCCCCACCCCTAGATCCTCAGTGCTGGGGCTTTCTGCACCACCTCCACTTCTCACCCAGCCCTGAAAGAGAGTATTCTGCCTGTGTGTGGGAAGGCTCAGGACACATGGGTTTGTCCTACAGCCATGGTCCAGGTTGGGGCAGGTATCTGACCCCAGCTCTGGCCAGCTCTGTGCCCCTTCATCACCAAGCCTTCCATGGAGGCCTAATGTTCTGCCCACACTTTTCCCCACAGTGAAGAAGAGCTCCATGCTGCTGGAAGTGAGCCCAGCCCACTTCATGAGAACCAACAGCTTTGCTGAGGACTTGGATCTGGAAGGGGAGACACTGCTGGCCCCCATCACACATGTGTCACAGTGAGTGGCCACCTGCCCGAGGATGACGGGCTGGAGGGGCTTGGGGCACAAAGAGGCCACCTCGGGCTCAGGTCTCCTTACCTACCCCCTGCTGCTCACTGCCTGCGCTCCGTAAACTGGGGCACTGCCACCTGGAGCTGGCTCCAGTGCCCGGGCACCAGGCAGGGAGAGCAGGGGCAATTCCCACCAAGCTGGAAATATGATCCTCTTGTTCTGACTTATGGAAAACCAGGCTGATCATTTTCCATTTGTTTTTATGCTGTGAGCATCTGAAAAGATTGTCTTTCCACCTAGGCTCCTCCCCCACCCCCCAAAAAAGGGACGACTTTGTCTTTCAGTGTTTCCCCATGGAACCCTGGCCCAAGCCATGGGGCAGATGCCTAATGCTGCCTGCCAGTGGCTGCTGCTGTCCTCAGGGGCTCCTTCAGGTGGAGGAAATGGCTGATTTTCCACGCCTTCCAGTTGGCCTTCCCCCGAGGCACAGCTGGCCTGGGATGCATGCCCATCCTCCCCCACTGCCTCAGCATTGCCAGGCCAATCCCCAGGGCCCAGCTGTAGTGTGATTCCCCTGCAACATGTGACTCAGTGCTCCCAGCCAGGGCACATGGCGGTGACAGCCTGCACTGGGGTCAGCAGGGCACTCAGGCCTGCTCTGGCTACACCCACGGGGGATTCCCCTGGAGGAGTCTCTGTGTCACAGTGTGTGAATGGCACTCTCAGCCCTTCCAAGAGTCTCTTTCCGGCATTGTACCCTTCTCTTTATGGACATGTCACTAAAGGTGCTTTGGGGTGTCGATTTGTCCTGAACCGTGTGCATCCCTGCAGGAGTGAGGCCTTGGGCCCGCCACCTTTATGCTGGCCAGGTATGGCCTTTGCCTCACAGGTGACTAAGGAAGTTGGAATCCAAATCATAGGGCCTTCAGGCTGCTCGTGTAACCAGAGGGCTGGTAGGATTGGGTAGCCAGATGAAAGGACAGGGCTGTCTCAAGGCTGTATGTGATCCCACAAGACCTACCCGCCATCTTTCCAGGCCCCCTGGCTCAAGGGTCAGGCATAGGAAGTGTTTGCAGGCTCGATGGGAGCCAGCTGGGTCACTGGGAAACGGGGCTGACTCATCCTCTTGGACCCGACACCGGAGCAGACTTCCAGGTCACCCCTGGAAATGGGGCTCTGACCTTCGGGCCCATGCTGGAGACGGCCCGATAGTCTTACTTGATAAACCAGCAAGAGCAGAGGTATGGGCAACAGCTGACCCAGGAAGGCTGGGCAGGTACAGATTGATGCCTGAAGGCAGAATGCTGGCTTACCACTTTGGCTGAGGCCTGGACAGACTCAGGGGCATGAGAGGTCCCAAAGTGATAAAAGTTGGGAGCTTTGTGGCTGGTGTTGTATGCAACACAGGTGGCACTACCTGCCCTGAGCAATAGCCGCATGCCTGCAGGAGCCACCACCCTCATGCAGGTGGACTCCACCCAGGCCTCCCTGGGCTGCTTAACCTGCCCCTTCTTGTCCTCCCGGCCACTCTCCTCCAGCTGGAATTCCTCCTCCTTCTTTCTCTCAGCTGTGGCCCAGCCTGGGCGCAGACACACAAGGAGCTGCCCCCTGGGAGCACAAGGCTACCACCCAGGAGCCATGCAGCTGGGTAGTCAAGCCTTATCAGTAATCTGGGCCTGCAAGGCCCCTATGGGGAGGCATGGGTGAGAAAAGACAGGCCCAGGTGGCCCACAGCTGGCCTGTGCATTCACCCCTTTTGAGGTGAGGGAACCAGCACACACCAGGTTTCCTGGGGCCCAGGAAGCAACTCAAGCACATGCAGCCACGTCACCCAGGGCACATGACCGCTTGTTGGCTTCCTCTGAGACAGTGGCTGTCAGACCTTGAACAGCCTGAGCCCTCTGCTTGCTGTGGGCCTGGTACATCACCACCCAGCCAGCCAGCTGCAGGCTTTGCATGTAGGGGGTGTATTCTGTAACTTTCGGTTCTGGCTGGGCTGAGTTTGGGGCCAAAAACCCAGACCTCACCCAGGTGGGTCCCTGTCCTACAACCTGCAGAGGACTTTCCCAGCAAAGACCCATCCAGAAGCAGTGGCTGGATATTAGCCAGCTGGGAAGGCGGGAAGGAATCCAGGCATGGTGCTTGATGAGGGGTCTGTGGTGGGGGCTGGGTGCAAGGAGACTGAGACTTCGGTAGACAGACCACCTTGTGTCTGGTCAGGTCAGAGTCCAGACTGAGCCATCAGGAGATCTACAAGCCTGTGTGCTTGGATGCTACAAGCTAGTCCCAGACCACCCCAATCAAGTGAATAGCACAATAAAGTCAAATGAATGCTTTGGTTTCCCAGTGCTTACAAAAGTGACATTTACACTATACTGTGGTCTAGTAAGTGTGCAACAGCATTGTGTCAAAAAAAACACGTACATGCCTTGTAAAATACCATAGCACTAACAAATGCCAACCATCTCCTGAGCTTTCAGCGAGTCGTGGTCTTTTTTGCTGGGGGAGGGTCCTGCCTCAGTGTTCATGTCTGCTGGCCAATCAGGACGGCTGCTGGTGGCTGGGGTGATTTCCTAAAATAAGGCAACAATGAAGTTTGCTGCATCAGTCAATTCTTCCTGTCACTTGCACACTTAGAGGCCACTGGATGGTTATCAATTCGCTTAATTTCAATATTGTGTCTCGGGGGATAGGGAGGCCCAAGGAGAGGGAGGGAGATGGGGAAATAGCCAGTCGATGGAGCAGCCAGAGCATACACGACATTTACCAATTAAGTTTGTGGCCTTACATGGGCACAGGTCTTGGTGCCCCCAATCACAGGAACACCACCACAGATCACCATAACAAATACAGTAGTTTAAAGGTTTGAAATCTTGCAAGAATTACCAAAATGAGATGGAGACACAAAACCAGCAAATGTTGGAAAAATGGCACTGATGGACTTGCTTGACACAGGGTTGCCACAGACCTTCACACAAACTGTGAGGCACAATGAAACAAGATGTGCCTGTAAGTGGGGTGCCATCCCCCAAGGGGGCCCTGCTGGGCCGGGTGGGATGCAGGCATACTGAACAGGTGCTGGGGCCTCTGCCCGGCTTGTAGCCCTGGGGGCGCCATGGCTAGAGGAGGTGGCACCAGTGGGCACTGTGCTAATTTAGGGCTGTGACTGCCTCCGGGGCAGGGAGGGAGACAGCCAGGCCTCGGAGCCCGCACTGAGGCCGCATCCCTTCGCCTCCCACACAGCCTTTCTAGTGGTTGATGCCCCTAATTAAACTCAGTCCCAGTGGCTCAGGGACACGTCAAGGCTCTCGGGCAGCCCAGCCCCGTGGACCCTGCACAGGGAAGAGAGGTGCATGCCTTGGTTGGTGTGTGTTTGAAGAATGGGGATGTGCAAGAGGGTCTCAGGGAGCAGAGTGGGGTGGGAAGCAGTTATTGAAAAATAGATCCATTTTTCTTCAGTATTTTACTGATCTTAAATGTATTACCATGTTGGGCCAGTTCCAGAATTCAAATTAAAAGCATAAATAAAGACATATTTTGTTTCCATCTCAAGCTTTCCCCGCCCTCCAGGCCCCAGGGAGGTGAGGTCACTGTAGCCTTGATTATGGGAAGTCCCTAGGGCTGGGTGAAGCTCCTCTTTCTGGGGCCTGTTGGCCATCACTGGAGAGATGGTTGAGGGGGCCAGGAGTCAGTGGGCAAGCCTGGTGCAAACTAGGGAGTTGCCAGGGTACAGTGGCTTGGGGAGACAGAGTGGCTTTGGCCACACCAGCCCCAGGGCCCTTGCACAGCTCTGAGCGCTGGGCCACGGCCACATGCACAGACCTTTCAGGCACATCGTCTTCCAGGGCCAAGAGCACCCACTCTACCTTCCCAGGTCCCCCACCAGAGCCTTGCTGCAGGAGTTCCCAGGGGCCAGTGTAAGGTAGAGGGCCACCTAGGGCACAGCGTGGGGGACAGGGGGGAAGCTCCACACTCCAACAGGAGCTGAGATGAATTCCCAGGCTCCTGCCCTGCCCATTGGCTTCTGCCCACTGAGGGTCACTGGCAGGACAGTGGGAGGGGAGGGCCACCTCTGTGTGTGTCCCTGTAGGATCTACTTATCCATCCCTAACTCAGGGAGGCCCAGGACACCCACAGGCCAGGCAGCCACGTCCTCCTCCAGCTCTCAAGCCCTTCTGTACCAGCTCCCTGAGCCCTTAGCACTGGGCCAGGGACCTTTCTGGGGTGTCTGATTCCTGCCCAGTCCTCCGGTTCTGGGAGCAGGGCATGTGTGCCTCCTCTCAGCCTCCCTCTCTGGCACCCCTAAATCCCTGGGTCAGAAGGAGCTCCAGGACTGCTGCTCCTGCCCCAGTGCAGACAGAATGCCCCCACCCAGGGCCTGGCCAGACCCCACTGAGGGGAAGACGAAAGGAAGGCTAGAGGTTCCTTAGCATGGGTGCTGGCATGCAAGGCCAGGGTTGCAGAGTTAGCACTGGCCTCGGCATGAGGGTCCAGGCTCTGAGCCCAGGGACTGTGTGCAAGCATGCCCTGGGTGCCCGTCTCCTAACAGCCTTGGGAAATTACACTGACTTCTGTCAAGTCCTCCCCACCAGTTGCAAGTCAGCCAGGACTGGCCTGGAAGCCATGTCTGCCCCTTTGGTTACATGTGGATACCCCAGATGGTGCAAGAGGCCAGGACTGCTGTGAACACAGTGGCCTGTGGTTTCCTGAAGGGTCCCTCTGTATCTTGTCATGGTATCTTGGGCAGGGGAGACTCAGCTCATTTACTAGATTTACCCCCATACTGCTTTGCAGGAGGAGTGTAGGGTGGCACCCTGTACACCTAGGTGGGCCCAGGGAAGGAAGGCAGGGCCAAGACTGGGGCACTGCAGGCCCCCACACCAGGTGACCATGAGCACCTCCCTGGAGAGCATGTGCCTGCGGGCCTCCTGTGACATGACAGCCTGTAGATCCTTGAGCAAAACCAGCCTCATGTGCGTTAATTAGAATTTCCATGTCTTCAACTTTCTCCTGGACCCTGCAGAATCTCACACCAAAACGTTCAAGTTTCTCTTTTCCAGTGAGGCTGCTGTGGCCTGGCTTTTATCCACATCACTACTAATGTCTCCCGAATTCTGCGTTTGTCAGCAAGGCCAGGGCCAGCTCCATGCCTTCTGAAACCGGGCAAGTGTCACAATACTCAGTCCCGCACTTAGCTCCATGTACCGGGGGGCTAGCACTTTTGATGGGACCAGCTTTGCCTGGGACATTTCAGAGAGCCAGTGCCCACTGCAGCCTTCTCCCCCAGACCCTGGAGGCCTGGCCCTGACCTCTGTGAGCGCCCAAGCTCCTTGATTTGTTTCTCACCCTGCAAATCTTGGTGGGAAAGGATGGAGAGGCAAATCTGGAGCCAGTGTCCAAGGGTACAAGGGAGGGAGCTTGCCAGAAACAGATGAGACCAGTGTCCTGTCTTCTTCAGAACTCCAGACCACCTCCGTCTGCACAAGGTGCCAAGGAAGCCCCATGGGAGCCCGCCCGGGAGAGCTGTGTGAATCTGCATGAGTCACAGGCTCCCCGTCAGAGCCTCACAGCCCCGGCCAGCTCCAGCCCGTCTCTGAAATGCACGGGGGGATTAAATGTTCTCCTAATTAAATTAAAAGCGAGGCGGAGTGGCTCAGTGGGAAAGAGACGGGACTGGGAATCGGATGCCCTCAATCTGGCTCCCAGCCTGCACAGGCCCAGCTGCGGGCCAGCCCCCGGAGGCCCCCTAACCTCTGGGAGCCTCACTTCCTCCATCTGAGCACGTGAGGAGGATGCAGCCAGCCTCCTGAGGCTGCTGCTCTGGGGAGTGGGCCCACCACTTAGGTAGAAGACCCATAGAAAAGTAGGGAGGCTTACTTCCTCAGCGGCTATCACAATAAGCCCTGGCCCAGGGTGCTCTCGGCCCAGCTCAGCCTTTTCTGTTGGCAGTTCCTTGGCAAGGCTGGCCTGGAGCAGGCTGGCGGTGCTGCTGGTGTTAGGAAGAGGAAACATCCATACCCTAGGGGTGGCTGGGACAAAATGACTTGACAGATTGCACTGATGTTGCCGTGGAGGCATTTCTGGTGGTTGGGGGTTCCTCAAAGCTCCTACCTGTGCTCTTCCTAAACCTGGAACTGGGGATTGAGCCCCCAGACCCCTCATCAGGGAGTCTGAAGCACATGTCTCCTGAGCAGGGTATGGGGGCTTGGGGCCCAGGCTGCCCATCTCTCAAGTCAGGCTCAAAAAGGACTGTCCTTGCATGTAGGGCTTTATGTTTTCAGCTTTTTGGTTGAAGGATTAAGTGCACAGATCTCAAGAGTAAAAGAGGATGCGTTTCCAGCCCTGGGACCCAGGGACACAAAGAACCTCCCAGGAAGCACATGTGCTCCCACTTCTGTGAACTGACGCCCAAGGGTAACCCCCATCCTGGCTTCTGGCAGCAGGACTCTCCGTTGCTGTTCTTGAACTTTCTATAGATGGATGTGCGCATACCCATATGTCTGACTTCCGTAAGACTCACCGTGCAGCTTGAGAGAGCAGTGCCTCACTCCCTTGCAGCAGGCACTCTGACGTGTGAATGGCCTACACTTTGCTTATCCGTTTGACTGTCGATGGCCACTTGGACAGTTTCCAGTGTGGGGTTGTTATCATTAGTGCTAAGAATATTCTGCACAGGCTCTTGGCGAACGCACAGGCTGCGTTTCTGGTGAGTGTCTGCGCCTAGGTATGGAGCAGCCGGTCGTCGGATGGGCACGTTAACTGTTAGAACATACGCCTAACGTCTTCCTCAACCAGGCAATCCCGTTTCCACATTCCCTGGCAGACCAGGGCGCCTGGCTGCACCACTTCCTCCCTGAGCCTTGGAGTTTCCCATCCACTCCTTTTGAGCCCTGCTGGTGCATGTTTAGAGGCGTCAGATTGTGATTTGTGTTTGCAGTGCCCTGACAGCTCATACAGCTGAGCTCCTTCCCTTTTATCGTCATTTAGCTGGATATTGCCCTTTGTGAGGTGCCCATGTCTTCTGCCCACCTTATTCTGGGTTTGTCTAACTCACTGTAGTTTTCTTTCTGTTTTTGCATATCCTGGGTATGAGTTATCTGTCAAAATACACACACGTGCATGCACACACACATTTACATTTTATATACAAGTATGCATTGCAAATAAGTGTCACCTCCCCTTCTGCAAGTCACCCTTTTCCTCACAAAAGGGTGTCTTTTGACGAACAGAAGGTCTTAACTTTTAATGTGATCCAGTTGATCAAACACTTCCCTTCTGGACAGCGCTGTTCGTGCACCGTCTAAGAAACTCTGACTACTCCAAGGTCATAAAGATAGTCTAGTGTTTTCTGAAGCTTGATTAGCTCACCTTTCACATGTAGGTCTTCAGTCCATCTGGAATTGGTTTTTGCATCCAGTGTGAGGCTGAGGTCAAGATACATTTTTTCCCAGCTTGGACATCCAGTTTTATTCAGTGCCCTTTCCTGAAAGACTGTCCTCTCCTGCCCTGCCATGCCCACGTCGCCATCGACCAGCTCACCGCCTGCGTGTGGCTCTGTTTGTGGACCCCATTCACTTCCGTTGGTCAGATTTCAGTTTTTCTTTTTGCCAGGGTCACGCTTTGTTATCTCCATAGTCTGATGACAGGTCTTGACAGCTGGTCACAGAGGTTCCAGCCAGTGCTCCTGTCTCGAAACTGGTTTGGCTGTCTCTGCATGGCCTGTTTCTCCATCCACATGCCAGTTTCCACAGAAAACCTCCCACAGGGCAGTGGCTCTCTCGATGAGTAAGGGGTGAATGGACATCTTTACAACACTGAGTCTTCAGAACCGTGGCCTTGATACATCCCTTGTTTATTCAGGCTGATTTCACTGCTTTTACTCTGTTTTGTAGTTCTCAGTGCAGTGGTCACATGCAGCTTGTCTGAGGTTTATTCCTTATTAGCTGATGTTTGTTATGTTTTTGCCAAGCCCAGAAACACTATCTGCCAGGGAACCCTGGCCACCTTGGGTCATCTCATCCTGCCTGTGGAACACTGGGATGGTCCCCTCACCTCTCTGAGCCTTGGTGTCCTCCTGTAGACCTTGGGGATGTGTCTCATGGTGCTGGTGTGAGGCCTAGAGGAAAGAGTCAGGCATCCAGGTGTGCACCTGATTCGAGAAAGTGACTGACAAATAGGATAAAAGGTCACCTTGGGATGAGAGAGCACATAGGGACATCCCTTACTTGGCCTGAGAGCTTCTGAAACTGCCCGGTCACATCTCCATGGGCTACAGATGGGATCACAGCATGTGGCCATGAGATGTTGTCCTTAAGATGGACCTAGAGGCCCAAGTTACCTGGGACTCTGGAGGGGTTGGAGGCGTGTCCATGCTCAAGAGCCTCTCATCGCTGGAAAGGGGGCTCCTGTGGAGGTGCAGGGAGGAACCTCGGCCCACTATTTTGCTCTTCAGGGGTCAGAAGAGGTCAGAGGGCCATGCCCCGTGATGATCATGGGTGCCCCGACATGTTCCTGCTATTTTTCCTCAGCGCAAGTAGGCCTGCCTGCGGAGGACAACATCAGCCTTCACACAGAACAAGCGGGGCAAGCCGTGTGTCTGCTTTCCCTTGGCTCTGCACAGCAGGCAGTGGCGGCACCATGGTAGCTCTGTCTCTGGGTGGCTCGCAGACACCCCGCGGGGAGGGAGCCCAAACGTGGCAGCAGTGTTCACCGACTAGGTGGCATTCAGGTGCTTAGGAGAAACTGAAATTCCAGGAGCAATGACTGAGCCCCTCCTGCACACGTTCTTGAGCCAAGCCTAGGAGGGGCTGCTATGGGCCGAGACACACAGCGTGTGCCTCTGGCGGGCCCCTCGGAGAACACCTGGGGCATGGGTCCCTGAGTCACAGAAGGAGATTCTCCAGTGTCACCCATGAGGTAGTGGCAGAGCCAGGGCCCATTCCTAGACATGCTCTCCCTAGGGGGCCCAGATCTGTGAGATGGAGGCCAGGCTGCACCCTGAGGGCCAGCAGACAACGACTAGGGAGGTAATAAGCCAGCAGAGGCAAAGGGGCCTGCCTCTGGTTTGGGTCCATACCTCGCAAAGTGTTTGTATGGCCCATCCAGCAAGAAAGAACAGTTCAGGGAGAAACAGTCTGTGTGGCTGTCTCCTCAGTGAGAATTCTGCATGTCTGGTCTCTCTGCACACCTGGACCTGGCCCCACCCCTGAGCAGGGTGAGGGGCCTCACAGGCCCGCAGGCTGCTCAGGGGGCTCCTGGACTGTTTGGGCAAGGCTGACCAGGGTACAGAGGGGCAGGCCCAGCTTCATGACTTCTTTGGTGCCCCAAGGCCTCACACTAGGTGTCCACTAGATGTTCGAGTCCTCTGGTGACAAGTCAGGTGTCCCGGGGAGATGCCACACCTTGAGTGCATGTCCTTGGCAGTGACTGGCTAGTGGATGGAGGGCTGCCTGTAGGTTTGTCGGGTCTGGTCAGCCCATGGCAGGCCCATGGTGCCATCCTGGGAGTCCTCATGGAGGGAGGAGGAGGAGAAAGAAAAGGTAGAGGCGGAGGGCGACAGGAGTCCAAGCACAGCCTGAATCTGGTGTCCATGTCATCCCCACACGCTTAGCCATGACCCCACTTTTCAATGAGCAATCTCTTCACATAGGTAGTGGCCCCAGAGGCTCACTGTGAAGACAGCCCTGGGAGTATCCTGGAGAGGAGCACAGACCCCACCCCATGTTCCCACAGAGGTTCTCCCATTTCAGCAGGCACAAAACAACTTAGCAGGGGGTATACGCAGAGCTCTAAGGAAGAGACTTTTTGGGGCCAACTCAAGGGATTTTCAAAGGTAATTTAACTCTGCCCAGTTTGTCTTCTAGGACAAGATCAGGTACACTGCACCCAAAGTACAACTCTTGCCACAACAGTGTACCACGTGCCTTGCTAGGGAAACTGAGGCAACACGCCAGGTGACTTCACAACAGACCTTCTCCAGAGCCTCACTTGTGGTTATGGGCCTGGGCCTGCTGCTCCCAGAGAGGGGAGTGGACAGCACCAGGCAGCCAGTCACTGGCTCCTGCTTCATTCCTCTGTTAGTTGATCTCTGCATCCAGGGTATAAAGTGCTGGGTAAGGTCATATTGGGACCTTCGGCCTTAAAGTCCTTGAACATGCCCTGTGCTGTCCCTCTGGCTCAGCCAGTATCCTCTACTCACTGGCCCAGACTGGGCAGGCCATCCTCTGCCCCAAGGGGACCTTTCCTTTCCTACTTAATCTTTCCCCTTAGGTCTTTCAGAGGTGGCCTTTCAATGTTTTCTTTAGGTTTGTGTCCGGATTTGTTAAATTAAATTGACTGTCTTCCAGTTTGAATCACTTAATCACTTGAATGTTTTTTTCCTGCTTTTCTTTTTGAACTGCCCCATGAACACCCCAGCCAAGTGTGTGGGCTCTAGGTGGGAACTCTTGAGGGCCTGGCTGCGGGGTAAGATCAGTGGCAGGAGCAGAGGGCTAGGGTCACGGGATGGGACGGCCTTGGGTGGAGACATTCTCAGGACAACTGGCTCCCAGCTTGATTGCGTTTGGGCTGGAGTGCGTAATGGGGCTGGGGCGGAGCTGCCCCAGGGGCTCAGAGGGCTTCTTCACGGACATGTTCTCCCCAGTGATTCCCCATAGGCACTGGCAGTGCCTAGGAGCTCTGTGCCGGTGGGCTCCTCTACCACCTGCCTGTCTCCTGTACGGGGAAGTGGACTTCATCAGACCATGTGCTCTGGGCTCAGGGTGGAAGATATCCCTGTAAGTGTCAGGAGGTGGACAGACTGGGAGATGGGAGCCTGAGGCCAGAGATGAGAGGACCTTGTCCAGAGAACACATAAGCTCTGGGAGAGCCAGGGCCAAGCCCTGCGCTCCTGACTCTGAATCCTGTGCTCCTTTGCTGTCCCAGTGGCACTTATCTCCTCTAATGGGGCCTGCATTCCACTCTGAACCAGGCCTAGCCAGTCCCCTTCATGAGGCATGGGCCAACTGACTCCAGTCCTGGTGGCTAACCTGGGAACTTCCCTGAGCACCATGCCCTGGTTGTCCTATTGCTGGGAGAGGAGAACATGGCACTTATGCGGGCCTGGCCACACCCTGCTCCTTATCTTGCTTCTCCCACACCCGGGACATCCCCAGGGAATGGGGAACAGTGTGCCCCCAGCTGAGTCCGCTTCAGGCCATGCCTGAAAGAAGAAGCTAGTCAAGTCAGGGCATTACAAAACACTGAAATACTGGGTCTGGGCTGGCCAGAAGAGAGAGTGAAGTGGCCTCTTGGGCCATGTAGGACCTCATGGTACTCAGCCAGGACGGCCCCAGTGGGCAAGACCAGTGCAGCAGGGATGCCCCCAGTTCCTGACCCAGACAGAGAATTGCAGCAGCCTTGAGCAGGGCCAAAAGCCTGAGCAGAGACTCCAGGCCCAGGCCACAAAGTACAGCCTTCTCCCCATGCAGAAATGCAGGCCACCAGAAGCCTGCCGCCGCTTCTGAAAGCAGTCGCATGGGCAAACAAAGGGGACTGTCCAGGTAGAGTGCAGCTTGGCCTTTGTCCAGCAGTGGACACTGCCCTGGTGCCAGGCCTCCCTGAGTGCTGAGCCCCTGAGATGCCATGAATGCACCTGCTCATCACAGGCCACACTGACTCTGATGACCTACAAAAGGGTCACTCTTTCCACCTGCTGCTACCTGGCCATGCAGGTGCAAGGCCCCAGTGACCTGGGCCAAAGAGAAGCTAAGCGTGACAGCCCGTCCGCCGTGTGGCTGATCACAAACTGTCTCATTCACTGAATCGGTGCCGGTCTCTGCCCGTTAATGTTTAACTCCCAAGGATGCCGGATCTCAGGGCTCAGAAGGCCCAGACCGGACAGGCAGGGCAGTGGTGGGGGCAATCCTTCTTGCTAATGCGTGGGGACCCTCTGGTGGGGAAGGGCAGTGTCCGCCTTTGCAGCAGACCCAGCCATGCCGCAGGAAGGACAGTAAAGGTTGGATATGAAGAGGGGCATGCCGCAGAGAGCTGAGCCCCCAGGGTGTGTGCCATGGGGAGTGAGTGCTGCAGGTGGGAGTAGGCCCTGGGTGGGGTGCCCAGCCCAAGGCCCCTCAGTGGTTTCCAGCGGCTTCCGGCTGCCCCAGGAGGGCCTGGTAGGTCTCCCTGCTGAGGGGGAGGGAGATGTGGAAGCTGGCTTGCTGGGGCCACCCGGTGTGGGCTCGGGGAGGGAAAGAATGTGACTGAGGCAGGGTGTGGTTGAGGAGAGTGCAGCCAGTTGTGGGTTTTTCTTGGGGCCCAGATAGACATGAGCAAGGATGCAGGCCCCTCTCCCTCAGCTCCCACCACACACACTAGGACCTTTCTTCAGAGTGCAGCTATGGAGCTGGAGGCCAAGGACACCCTCTGGAAATCTGAATTCCATTCACTCTTGGCAAAGAGCAGCTTCCTGCCTGGGGAAGGTGTGTGCGTGTGTGACACATGGCCGTGGGGACAGGTGGAGGGAGAGGCACGTGAGCGGAGGGTGTTTGATGAGACATGTAAGGTGACCCCATCCCGACACTGGATGGCACTTGCAAAGCCCGTCCTGAGGAGTTAAGACAAATACCTGGAGTGAATGAATTGGAAACGTGCAGGCTATGTTGCCTCTGAAACAGTCTCTGGCTTAAAACAGTCGTGGCAAACCATGCCTTTATATTTGAAAGCCAGAAGTTTTTGCAAAATAATTCAAAAAGTTTGTTGAACCTTAAACCTTCCCTGATGATTCCTTCCTTCTGAAGTTAACTCGTTAAAGTTGCTCCAATCCTAGCCTGGTGCCAGACCAGCTTCCTGGAAACTCTCGCCAACTGCTGGCCTTTGGAAAGGCTTGTCACCCTAATAGCTGTAAAAAAAAAAAGAAAAAAAAAAGCTCCCTGGGCACCTTGGCTGAAGGATCTGAAAAGTCCTTTGTGTGAGCTCCAGCTGCAGAGTTTTTCCAGGCCTCCCGTCTGGGGCTGACTGGAGCTGTTTCTCTTCGTTTCCTCTTATAGTGGCGGGCACTGGGCCGGCTCTTCCCGCTCAGCCTCGCTGCCAGTGGCATGTCTAGGCCTCCCCACACCCAGGTGGGGGACGGGGATGCCCAGGGCAAAGGCCCTGGAGAGGCTGGGTAGGGGTATGTCCCAAATGGGTCACCAGTCTTGTCCTCTCTCCATTCTGTACCCCAACAGGGGTGGTGCCCCAGTGGGGAGAGATGGAGCCTCCTCCTAGGTCAACGTTGTGTCAGTTCCCCAGAATACCCAGAGCCCAACTAGCTCCCAAGAGTGCCGTTTCAGAAGTAAAGATGACTCGCCCCTCCCCAAGGCGGTTTTGGCAGTATAAAGCATGGATGTAAAATGGGGTCTAAGTTACAGTTTTTAAAAAAGAGGTTAAAATGTGACTATGCATTAGAAAATAATATAAAACATTATATAGACATTAGGCAAATTAATGTAAAAAATACATATATATATACTATTGCATTGATCAAAATCAGAGATTACCTGAAATTGGACAAGTTATGTAAAAACTTAAATATCTAACGAGACACAGCAGTCAGAACATGGCTGTACATGTTCATTGCTTTAAAAATCACTCCTCTCAAAATTCTGTAATGACAAAACATATGTAGCATTTCATTTCCTAGGAGGGCCTTGTTGGTTTGCAGATGGGTGGAGGGCACCCCTTTGAATTGGGGGGGTGGGCTCCCTGGGAGCCTGCCTAGGGCCTGCTCTCACTCCAGCTCTGCCTCTCCCTGTCAAAAACCTCTTTGTGCCGGAGCAGCCCCTGCTCCTCCAAGTGACATGAACCAGAGCCCACACCCCCATGCGGCGGGAGCTGCCTCTCACCCACCGCCCCGGCCCTGCAGCAGAGCATTGCTCCCTCACAGCCTGGCAGAACGTTGGCATGCTCTGTAGCTTTACGTATTAAAATGCTTGCTAGAAAAAAATAATAATAAAGTGGGCTTTACACACATACGGTAAAACAAATTCAGAGTACAAAAGGGAGTGTGGTGAAAGAGCAGGCTATCCCCACCCCAAAGCCTAATTTCTAAGTTTCCTTCCCTAAAGGTTACCACTGTTAACAGTTTCCTAGCGTATTTTTCCAGTGTTGTACAGGAACAAGTATGTCTGTGTGTACATATACGTACCTCCTTTTTATACAAGTGGTGATGTCTGCCTTTCTTGACTTAATATATAGGTATGCCATACTTCTTTTTGAGCAATCCAGACAAGATTGATTTATTATAGGGCAGTACAGCTGAGGCATTTTTATTTTATAACGTTATATGGGTGCACACACGCACACGCACAAGTAACAGTTCAGAACAGCTCAGTGCAGTGGGGTTGAAATACTGTTTCCTCACGGTGGAGCTTCCAGGATACTTGAGGAAACTCTTGAGGGCCTCTGCTCTCAGCCCACTGGGCTGGGCTTTCCTCAGATGGGACTGTGCTCATGGCAGCTCTAGTCTCATGAACACAGGGACCCAGGCACCCTAAAAAGGCATGTAGGTGGTGGGGCAGGAGGGCTGTAAGGGGGATAAGGAATAGCATGCTGGTGTTAATCAGCAAGCTTTCCATCAGCCAGTGCAGGGATGGGCAGCTCATTAGGGCCTGATTAAGGGCAGCACTGACTCCTGCGTGCTTGGTGGGAGGTGGCTGACAGGAGCACAGTGGCTGGGAGGCGTGATGGATCTGATGAGGACAGAACCCTGGCCAGTGCCCTGTGCACTGTGGGCCTATCTCCACAGGCACAGTGCTGTAAGGAAACCTTCCCGTTTTCACGGAGTGTGCCCCCTCATTTCTTGGTAAGCATGAGGGCCCAATGGGCACTGTTCAAAGGGAAGATGCCTGAGTGTTCTGGAGATGGGTCTATATAAAGACATCTAGTGCATCTCCTTTTGATTGACAGCTGCACAGCACTCCATTGAGTCATGATGTGTGGAACAAGTCCCCTATTGATGGATGTATGGGGCAGCTAACCACAGCCATTCACCATTCCAATATTCACTAATGAACTGCCCAATTATGAAATTAGTCTCTCTGAAACGTCCCTCCCCACTGAACAGTACTGTTTCTCCCACCATCTCACCCCTGCTCTCTCTACTGACCGAGTCTCTTTCTAGGCTGTCCCTTATCAAACAAGGTCAGTATAAAGTAAATCACTTATAAAGAACCGTAAATCTTGCCAAGATATGAGATTTCATGAAGGAAAGTGAAATTGAAGAATCTCTGTAACAGAGATTAGGAGATCAGGAAGAGTTACACTAGTTATCAATTGAAGAGAAAAATCAAGGCTGATGCCTAGATCAGCATTTCAAAGGGGAGCAAATGAAATAATGAAAGATTAAGGGTAGCCCCTTGGCGAAGAGGTGAAGCCCGACCTTCTGCAGAATGCCCCCTCTGTGAAAGCACTGCCCAAGTCTGTTCTGAACTAAAAGACGCCCTACTGTGAGATCAAACGTTTACAAACCTCACACGAGAACCTCCCTCATTTTTTTTTTTTTCAAAAAATGAGTCAGTATTTGAAGTTACAACTTACGGTAGGATAATCTTATTTATTTTCATAACCCTTATTGTTATTTCTCAAGGTAACTTCCCGGCCAAATCTATTTTCTCCTGAAATTTTGGTCTCCATGTTTAGTGGACTCACTTCAAGAGGTCCATTGTTCCCCTATTTTTAGCTGGGTTAAGACATTTGTACATGTTTTGAAAGATCCTGCCAAATAAAGGCTGCACCCATTTTTACTATGAAAATTGAACAAACGTGCCCATTTCCCACACCCTCATGAACAAGTGAGGAATCATGGTTTTTATCTTCATTAACTTGATGAGAAATGGACTTCTAATTTGCATTTCTTGTATTGTGAATTAGGTTTTTATCTTTTTAAATAAAGACTTCTTCTTTTTTGGGAGCCATCTCACCATAACCTTATTTTTTTTTATACTTTTTACTGATTTATAGGAACTCTATGATATGTGTTGAAAATATTTTATCTCAATTTCTCTTTGGCCTTTTAGTTTCTATAATATTTTCCTGCTGGCAGAATTTTAAAAATTTTAGATAGTCAACCTTGGCAGTCTTTTGTGATATGGGGTCTTAGTCTTAAATTTTGAAATAAATTCTTCATTCTGAGATTGCTCTAATAAATTCTCCCATTTTCTTCTGTTATTTTTCTTTATTTCAATTAAATAGTGCTTTATCTAGATTTTGATGTAGGGAGTCAGTAAATCCAATTTATTTTCTTATGTTGTCCCAACACTAATTATTTGAGTACATCAGCTTCTCTCCACTGACTTTAATTGCTACTTATATTTCAAACTCTAACTTAACCTATGTCCATTTCTAGACTGTCTTCTGGATGACTGTTGGTCCCGGTGGTAGGCCAAGCTCACTTCCTTGACTTATGAGCTTTAGGATGTACTTATCAGAGTGGCAGGACTTCCCTCAGCTCTGTTACTTAACTAAGAGTCAGTGAAAGGAAACTGTATTTCACACAGTGTGATCAGCTGGGGACTCCATGGCATGGCCTCAGATCAAAACACTCTTCTTATGAAGACACAGGATTAGCTCTGGAGTTGGATGGGAAGCTGGCATATTTGGGTCCAAGTCCTCATCTTGGCAGCCAATAATGTCAGGGAATGGAGCCCTTGCTTCTTCTGGGGCTCACTCACATGGCAGAATCCAGATGGGGGATGGGGTGCTGCAGGACTACCAAGCAGCCATTTCCTACACGTGTGATTCCAATTTCAGAGCATCTTAGAAAAACTGAATTCTGGAACTTGATAGAGAACAAAAGAGTAAATAAGCCTAATTCGGAAAAAACTGCAATAAGAAATCAAATCTGTAGCATGTAGCCAGCCCCTCCCCCAGGCCAGCCACCAAAAAGGAAAAAACTGACTGTATAAAGTGTTACAGCCTGAGTGCTGTTAGGACCAGTGCAGGGCAAAATGGTTTCATGCCACGACTTGGTGGACAGGTGTGACTGTCTGCTTGTCTGGTCTGGGCCCCCTGTACCCATGCAGCTTGTCCAGCCTTGTCCATGTGAAACCAGCCCAGAGGGACACTGCGCTCTGTCCCCAGCATCCCTGCCCTGCTCTGTGCCGCTTTATTGACATGTAAACAAAAGGGTGGTTAAGAGCAGATTCTAGGACCACAGCCCAAGTTCAAATCCTGACTACCCCACTTCCTACCTGCTGGACCTTGAGTGAGCATTTAACCTCAGTCTTAGTTTCCCCAACTGTAAAATGGGGATAATAAGAGAGCTGCTGGGAGAATTGTATGAATTACTAATGTGAAGCATACAGAACAGTGCTGACACATGGGGAGGTTACAGAATGTTGGTGAAATGCACGTCTATACCTCACTCAGTTAAAATCTTTATCATGGTAGGTACCTGACAAGGCAGGTGGGGATGGGAGTTTGAGTAGAATCAGCTTCAGAAGAAAATGCAATGCACCCTCATAAGACTATTTAGGATGATGGCTAATCTTTACAATCCACCACCTGCCTGGAGCATGGGGGGGGTGGGGGGGGGCAGGCAGCCACTTCCTTCACAGGATATGCATGCATGCTTTTTTTTCCCCTACATAAACTTCAGAATTAGCTTACCTGATTTAAAAAAAATTGCATGTGGGGTGAACCTCCATATTCCATTGGTATTTTCTATTGAAGCTCCAATTGATTTGGATTAACTTAGAATTATGTCTTTTATAAAAAGTCTTTCTAGCCACAAATAGGACAAATCAGTTGCAATGTCCCTCAATATTTTTTAGCCATTTGTTCATATAGATTTTGCACATTTTTAAATTCATTACTGTGTATTTTTAGGAGGGCTATTGATTTTTTTAATTTAGAAATTGCTTTTTTCCAATTAAACTTTTAGAGATAATCGCAGGTTCCTATGCATTTGTAGGAAACAACAGATTCTATGTATCCTTGATCCCTTTTCCCCAACAGTTCCATCTTGCAAAATGTAGGACAAGATCACAGCCAGGATTCAGACACTGACTGGAGCTTCTGCCACCCTCAGGGTCCCTCCTACCGCCCTTTTTTAGCCATTCACCTCCTTCTCGCCCATTCTGTCCCTAGCCCCTGGCAACCACTCGTCAGTTCTGCATTTCTTTGGTTTTGTTGTTACAAGATGCTCTATAAATGTATCCATACAATATGGGACCTTTTGAAGTTAACTCTTTTCACTCAACACAACTCCCTGGAGACAAATTCAGGCTGTGGCATGTATCCTTGATTCTTGCTAGGACCCTATTTAGGTTTGTATTTTTAAGGCTGATGGACCCTAGTTACTAATATTTCCTTAGGACTTTTTGCACTATTGTAGAGGAAACAGGTGTGCTTTTATTACACTAGCCTTGTCAGACTGGACACCAGCGGTACTTTGGCTCTATGAAGAGTCTTTGGAAGATTTCATTAAGGATGTGATTTTTTTTTTTTAGGATGTGATTATTTTTAAAATAGATACTTAAATCCTTGTGGAAAAAATATTTTTGTTTTGTTTTTTATTTTCTTTTAACCATTTATTGTGCTATGATTGACACACAAAGACCTCTACATAATTAATGGTACAATGTGAGGAGTTAAATATACACACCCGTGAGACCATCACCGCAATCAAGGCCATAAACCTGCCCATCACTTCCCAAAGTTTCTTCCCACCCTCCTATTTATTATTATTATTTTGTGATAAGAACACTTACTATAAGATCTACCCTCTGAGGAATTTTTGAAGTATACAATGAGCACTGCTGGTGTGGGCTGTGCTGGACAGCAGGTCTCTGGCGCCCACTCATCTGGCAGAACTCTACTTTGTGCCCTTTGACTGAGTCCTCCCCCAGCCCCCAGAACCGCCATTCAACTCTTTGCTTCTGTGAGTTTGACTATTTTAGATTCCTCATATAAGTGGTATCATACAGTATTTGTCCTTCTGGGTCTGGCTTATTTCACTCTCCTCCACATTCATCCATGTTGTCACAAATGGCAGGATTTCCTTCTTGTGAAAAATTCTTGTACAGCAATTCTATTTCTGAGCGCTAACAGGGTTCAGAAAAAAAGGTCTTTTTACATCATTTACGTTTGACAGAAAGTGGAATAGAAGGAAACAAGTTAACTCCCTATGGGTTAGATGCGGGATTTCAGAGAGCCCCGGAGGAGGGGCTTGGGAGCCCCGGGGGCCATCCTGTGGCAGTGCTGGGACAAGGGCATTCCTGCCTCAAATGCTACCGCTAGAGAGGATCTCACTTTCTCCCAGCACCTCTGTTTCCCTCCCAACCCATCATTCCCAGCTCTCGTCCCCCAACTCCATGACCCCCTAGGCATATTGAAACTCCCTGCTTACCCCCATGTAGAGGATGGCTCTTGGCTCTTAGAATGCAGACAAAGAATGAGGATCCAGTGAGAATGGGGAAAGGGTGGGGTCAGTTGACATTCATGGCCTCAAGCCCCTAAATGGGGCTTGGTAGAGCCCCCCCCCCCCACTCCAGGCTGGGTTAGCCCATGAAGCCTGGAAGGAACTTGCCTTTTACTTCTCTGGAGGTCTCTAGGTGTGCCCCTTCACCTGTACACATACACACAGCTAAGAAGGGCAATTCTATGGACTGGAACTGCTGTGGGTTCCCCCAGGGATGATATGTGCAGGGTCTGGGCTCTTGAACCTGAAGAGCCCGGAAGATTCAGTGCAGCGCCCTGAAGGCAGGTAAAGAAGAGGATGCACCCTTGCCCTTTGTGTGTATGTCCTTTCTTCCATGCAAGAGGCATGAGCAAGTACCCCAGGGGCCCAGAAGGAGCTAGGTGGGGTGATCCCCACTGTTCCAGAGGTTCTGGTCTCGTTGTCAGTGCTCTCTGGGCACCCAGGTGTTCTGAAGGAGGCCTGACACATTTAGGTGGGGAGAAAGCTGGCTAGCCCTGACACCCCTTTGGGCTAAAGAATAATCTCAAATAGTAATAATATTTGTATTTCCCCTTAGCTAGGGATTGTGCTAAGTGCTTTATAAATATCATTTCAGTAATCCTTACATCATGGCAGCTTTTGACATAATATTATCACTCTTGTTTTATATATTTTCAAGGCGTGAGAGGTTAAGTCTAGGGCCCAGGGTCACAAAGCTAACACTGACCCTGAGCAGTGGATCTGATGAAGTCACCAGGGCTCCTCCAATATTCTCTAGGTGTCATTTTAAACAAGCCAAGCTCTCTTCTGACCCTCTCCCCATCCCCAGGCTGAGGCCAACTTATCCTGTGGGTCTTAGCTGAAATGTCCCCACCACAGAGTGGCCTATTTCTAACCCTCAGACTGGCTACAGAGAGCCCATACCTCCCCTCCCATTCTTAATGTGTAACTGTGTGTTTATTTGTAGTGAGGGGTTGACTGGCTGTCTCTTGCAATCATGCAAGGCCAGCAAAGGCAGAAGCAGGCCTTTTTTGTTCAACGCTGTTATCTTCAGTGCTTAATCCATGTGGAGCCCATCATGGCTGTTCTGTGAATGTTTGATGAATAAATAAGTGAATGAATAAACGAGGGGAGATTTGCCCAGGCCAGTCAGGTGCGGGACCCCAGTGGTGGCCCATCCCCCCACAAGGGCCTGCTGGTAGCCCAAGCAGTCCATGGCAGGCCCTGGAGAGGTGATAAGGCCTTAGAGTCCTTGGGGTTCATTCACCCCTACTCCTCCTCCAGTGCTCATGTCCTCATTCTACAGCCCATGGCAATTGGAGTCCAGAGTCTGCCAGAGGTCGTTAATCACAAAGACACTCTCATCAGGGAGCCCACTCCCTCTGCTGCCATTCTAGAAATGCAGGAAAATCATATGTATTGACTTTGATGATCCTTTAGGGCCTTGAATATACAGCCCATTTCAGTGTTTGTATATCAAGAAACTGAGGCTTGGGGATGGCAGATGTTCACCAATGGAAAATGGTGGTCCGGGGTGGGGGTGGGTGGGAGGGGAGCACTCCGGTCTGGGCACACTGAAGCCAGACTGTGTTCAGATGTCTTCCTTGCCTGGTTACCCTGGTTCTGTCCTTCCCAGAGAGGAAGTTTGCCCCACCTTTTAATGACAAGTCCCGTTAGCCTGAGAACCCAGGGGCTTTTAGATCTTCCTGTTTCCAGGATACATCACACCAGCTCAGGAGGCATGGGGATAGGCTAGCATTAGGAATGGGGCCAAAACCTGATTGAAGGCACACTGGGGCTCACACAGCTGGAGGTGAGGGTCCGGGCCTCCAAAACCTGTCAGCCTGAGGATGGGCAATAGTGTTTTAGTTGCAAGACTGGCCATGTGCAGGCCAGGTTTTCCATGCCAAGTAGTAGGCTGCTCTGCCTGCCTCTACTGCCTGCAAAGGCCAACCGTGGGGCTCTTACTAGTTGGGAAAACGTAGGAATTGCATATGATCTCATCAAAGATGGTTTTCCTATTAAAACATGACTCGTTAATACATAGGGCTTAGTTCAGAGTAAACATTTTGGACTGCTGAGATGAAGCAGAGATTTATAACACAGAGTAAATGTGGGCTGAGGCGGAATGCTCCGCCTGAAGTGCTTACCTGATCCCACCTGCTCCTTCGTCTCCATCTCTGGGGGCCTCCCTTCCATTCTCCTCTTAGTGTTCCTAGTCCGGAAGGCCCTGGAGCCTGTCCTGGCCCTTGGACCCCCCTCATTCCCTCCCGGCTTGAGCTTCAGGTTGGCTCAGATGACCTGAGCCTCTGGTTACTGCTCTGCTCTGTACCCCAAAATCTCAGCCTCCGCCTCGCACCCCAGCTTTGTTAGATTCCTCTCCCTGGCCCCACTCTCTTCCAAATCATAAACACAAAAGATGGCCAAAGGTGCACTCTCCATGATGTTTTTCCTAGTCAGACAAAACCTAATGACTGCCTTTGTTTCTTTCCATTTAGAAGCATCTCCCTGGCAACGCTGTCTCTCCTTAGTCAACACCAGCTAACTTCATCCTTCCCCTTTATCAAGACATTGTGTAGAGCAAATAACTCATTAACTAGTGCAGCAACTTGGGAACCCTTTCACACCGGCTCTCAAGAGGACCTTTCCCCTGGGAAGGGGGCACATCACCGGGCTTAGGGACAGAAGTTCCCTGGGGCCTGGAGACCAGCAGCTGTTGGTAATAACTATGCCCAGTACCTTCTCTGATTGGATTAAGTTAACAAAAGGGGCGTTGACGTGTGGCCGAAGTGGCCTGCCCCTTTTCAGTCCTTGCCATCTCTCCTCTGAGGTGGCTCAGGCCGGTGTGTGTATGAGGGAACAAGAAAAGCTCCAGGGGGCCGTAGGGGCTCAGTCCTCACTGATTCCTCAGCTCCCCAGCAGCATTCTCTCCCACTTGAAAACATGCTCCTTTGGTAAACAGACTATGTTCCAGAACTTTCTAGCTGACCTCCCTTCTCTTACTCCTTTTCCACTATTAGTTGTTGGAAAAGCAATAGATTTTTTTTCTCAATGTCCCTGAAGTGAAGAATATACCCAACAAAGAAGTTGTCTTTGGCACCAGAGTTGAGGCTAAGCTTCCCTAGGAGAATGGGCTTGCTGGCCTGCCTGGGATGGGTAGCCCCCTGAGGACTTGCTTTGGCCGAAGGAACTGGAGAAGCCATGCAACTAGGCCTGCCCACCTAGAGGGGCGGAGGGGAGGTTTACCTCCTGCTCTCCCTCACAGGCTGCTCTGGTCACAGGCAGGGATTGGGGTCTCCCCTGCCAGGGCAAGCCCATGACCAGCCTCCTCCAGAAAGCACCCCGAACATAGGTGAGGTTTGCAAAGGCTTTCTCTGCATCACAAAGTAGGTTTAGGCCACTGACCCACACAGTACATTGTGTTTGCGCCAGATGACTAAAGTGAAACGGCTTCAGTTTTTAAAGTTCCACTGCTTTCCATTCACAACTTCCTCCCATCCCTGCCTCATGGGCACTCATATTTCCTGGATATAACATGTGTGCCTCTTGGTTCAACCTGTGAGAATTACAGATGCGGGTGGGGGCTCAGGTTGGCACAGAGGGTCTGGTGGTCAGACTTGATCAGACAGGGAAGAGGTTGCTCAGAGAGGGTCCCCACATGGACAGAATGCTCCCCAATGTGGGGCAGCTAGCACAGCTCACATGAGCACCCTTCAGTCCCGTCAGCGACACTTTCCGAACCCTTAGAGCACACATGCCATGACACGTTGCACCCATAACCCTGTGTCTCCCATTACAGGGCCCCAGCCCATTCCTGGTGCTGGAGGATGTCAGTGGGTCTCCTTTCACACAGAAACCCACCTGAACGGGAAGCCCTTTGGGACCCCAGAAGCCTGGCATCCTCCTGTCTGACAGGCCACACCAGCAGGTTGCTCCCACCTGGGCACAGAACTACAGCCCCACTGTGCACTGGGGCACCCACAGGGATAACTAGAGCTTGAGGTTTATATGGCTGTAGGCATCGCCCCATGTGGGGTCGGCAGACAATACACCACATGCCCCCATGGCCTCCCAGTTAGACACTGGAATTTCAGAGACACCCAAAGGCTTTGGGCCTTCCAGACTGGGGTCTGGGCCCTGTGGTGGCAGGTCCCTCCTCCCAGTGCTCTGAGTCTGCCCAAAAGGCCCTGTGCAGCCAACCCTTCCTGGGAATAGGACCCCTGGGCAGAGTGGGCCAGGGCTGTTTCCCAGGCCACCCCCTGGTTCACCAGGAACTCGTCTGTCACCCAGGCTTGGGGAGGCCGTGTATTCTCTGCGGACAGCCTTCCCGAGCCCTGATCCACTCTCCCATTTTCCTGCGGGGCACCTTGGGTAAGTCCTGCCCACTCTGGGCCTCAGTCCACTCCCAGGAGGGTCACGATGGGGCTTGCTCTAGCTCCCTCTCGCTCCTACCCAACTAGGGGATGCAGGAACAGAGAGGATACTGGGCCTACCCCTAGCATATCTGAGTCAAGGATAAAGTGTCAACCTTTGCGCTGTCTCACCCCCTCACTTCTTGGGATTTCTGTGCCTTCCTGAGAACACAGCAGTGCCCGCCCATCCTGCCCCTCCCCCACAACCGGCTCCTGCCTGGCTGTGTGACCCTCAGGCCCTATGACATGTAGAACAAATGTCCCCAACCCAGTAACGCCTGAGAGGACCAGACCCCAGACCACACATTGCTGTGCCTGCCTGGCTAGGGACACACTTGGGTTTATTAGTGGGATATCACCCCAGCCGCTGACCAGGAGACCCAGGCTCCTATGCCAAAAGCCCCTCCCTGCCAAGTTTCCATGATTGTTTTGAAACGATTCCCACCAACAGACACCCCTGCCTGCCTCCAGTGTAGTCTCATTCACATCTCCAGAACAACAGCTCCCAGCCCTGGGCAGCGTGTTCCTGCAAGGACAGCTGCTGTAACCGGATCAGGACCCTGGCTGCCAACACTTTCCACATGAGCGCGTCTGCTCTTAGGCTGAGTTCTGGGTTGTACAGAGAATAGCTGTTAGACCAAACATGGGTCCTCACTTGAATGGCAAATCTGTGTTTGAGGCTGGGCTGTCCTACCCAGCCCTATTTGCAGCCTGAGACCAGTAGCTCCAACTATGAAACTGCCTCCCCACTGAAGCGAGCACCCATCTGCCCCCCGCCCTGACTCAGGGAGGGGCCAGGTGTGTGTGTCAGCCAGGGACCAGCCTAGGGGCCAGCCCAGGTCCATGAGGGCCTTCATGATCCCAGGCATGACTGGGTCATCCTCCCAGTGAACGAGGGCGAGGACAGGGCTGGCCCAGCTTGCTCAGGTGGGAGCAAGAGTTTGAGGTGAAAGCATGGCAGCCCAAGCTCAAGAGGGACAGAAACCCCAGGGAGGAACACAGATGCCCTGAGGGAGACATGTCAAGTAGACCTTAGCTCACAAACTGCTCTTAGGCTGAGAGATCCAAGATTGGGCTTATCTACCAAACGAAGGGTCTGTGAGAGTGCTGGGTTCCCAGAACTGGTGGCCAGGGTTGAGGACTGGGACAGCCTGGCCTGCCTGCAGTACCACACTCTGCAGAAGGCTCTGGCAGGAGGAGTCACACCCTAGGGCCCAGCTGTCCACACAACATCCCTGCTTACAATGGGACTGTGGCAGCATATGCGGGGGGCGGCGGGGGGGCAGGGGGTGCGTCAGGGAACCTGGCACTTGGGACTCTTCTGTGCAACCCTCTCCCTGACACACATAATACAGCCTCTCTGTGCCCCCCCCCCACCCCCTGTCTATGAGGTGTGGCTGTTGGGGGAGGGCAGATTGCCTCTCCATTCTTCTCAGGCCTTCTGCAAAATCTGCCGTCTCCCCACTAGCCTCCCCAGTCAGGTCCCAGGGCCCAGTATTCTGATGCGCCAGGGTCAGTAGCCATTAAGTCATGCGGAGCCTGAGGACAGGGGCCCCTGGCATCCCTGACCACATGCTCACAAGCCACCAGCTCAGCCCCCTGCTCTCCCCTGTGGGCTCCAGTCCAAACCCTGGTTCCTGAGGAGCCTCAAAGGCCAGAGTCGGGGTGTCCTGAGGAAATCCTGATGAGATGGAAAATCCCCAGCAGTTGGGCCCCAGGCTGAGCTGTGGCGGCACTTCTGCCTGCCTGCCTGCCGGGGGTCACCAGGCCTGCTGCTTCCTGCTTCCCTTTGATGTCTCCTGTGTGAGGGAGGGGTCAGCGCCCCCTGGGCACAGGCACACACTCACTGGGCTGCAATGAGGAGTCTGTGTTTCTGGGGCCTGGGGATGCTGGAGTTAGGCAGGGGACCCAGCAGGGTGGGGAGGAAGGTTGGATGGAAAAACGCCAGCCTCAGCAAAAAGCTCCCTGGGGAGGGACAAGGAAGGTCTGCCGCCAGCCCACCAAGGGCACCCGCACTCATTCAGGGCTTTCCCTCCTGGACTGTGTGATCTGGGTGGGAGGTGCCATGATAAGCCTCTGTGTAGGTGAGGAAACTGAGGCCTCTATACAATCCAAGAGGGTCACTTGCAAGGCCTCCTGAGGGCCCTCCTCTGTGTCTGGGTAACTTCCCAAGCAGTTTCAATAGTTGCTGCCCTGTGCGCCCTCTGCGTAGGCACTGGGCCCCAGCCTCCATGTGTGCAGTTGCCAATTCACAGGAGGACGCCGGGCTCGGCCTCCAGCTCACCAGTGAGCAAGCCAAGACATCAGGTGGAAGGGCAGAGGTCATGCAGCCAGGCCTAGTGGCCCCAGTACCTCCATTCCAAATGCTCGCTGCCGGCAAGGCAGGGCCTCTCCTGAACACTGGGCCTGATCTGGCTCTTTAACCAAGCCAATAACCCCAGGAGGTATCTGCTGGTTTTAATTTCAGTTCACAAATGAGGAAAATGAGGCATAGAGAGATTAGGTGACCTTCCTGATGATACAAAACTCATCTGCATTAGATCTGGGATCCAAACTGGGTAGCAGAAACTGCTATTAGGTCCTGCTGTGCTGTCCCACCATACCAAACCTATGTACTCAGCAGCCTGGCTCCCCTGGTGATGTGCCCAAGGGGGAGAGGGTAGGCCAAAGGTTACACAGCAAGGTGGAGAGCCAAGGTGGGGGAGGAGGCTCTGCTCTCTGCTCCCACCCCCCTCCCCACACACACCTACGGGGGCTGGAGGGTAGGGCAGGTGGGCTTTCTGAAAGAGCCCTGAGAAAATGGCAAGGGATGACCAGGAGAGTTGGGACCACAAGGCCCAGGACGAGAACCATGGAGGCCTGGCATGCAGGGGTGCCTTCTGCAGGGTTTTGAAGGGCAGTAACCGCCCACCCCTATCTGCCTGGAAGGTCTACACAGGAAGGCCTTTGAGACCCTGAGGAGAGAAGTCTCAAGATACAGGTGACTGACTAGGGAGCTTGCCTGCCCATGCCCTTTTAATGTTCAAGCAACTCAGCCTGCCTATTTGATGCAGGAGTTAGGCAGAGCAGCTTTGAAGTAATTCCTATCAGCCCCTGCACAGATAACCTCCCACCCAACCCTGGGACTCAGTGCCACTCCTGGGATGCCTCCCTGCCTCCTTAGAGCTTGAGGCCTTTTTGGTGGCCTTGGGAAGAGGGGCTTAAGGGGGTAGAAGCCCCCCACCTTGGGAAATGGCGTAAGTTGGGGAGGGGTATCCCTGCCTGCAAGATACATCCCCCCAGAGACCCCTGCCCTCTGCTTGGAGAGTCCTAGGTGTGGAAGGTGTCTGGAGATGGACCTTTCCTCCTTGGCCCAGAAGGAGATTTGCCCCAGCCAGCTAGTATGTCCTCTACGTGTTCCACCTCATAGCCCCTGATTTGCAACCTTGCCTTGTTTGCCAACCTGGGAGCTCACAGAGGGCACCCCATCCGATGGCCCCCACGAGCTGGGCCTGCACAAGAGGGATAGAGTGAATGATGGATCAATGAACAAAGCAGAAATCTGTCAGCAGGGTATCTTCTGGATTCTCAAACATCCAGACATTGCAGGAAAAAAGCCAGCCAGAAAATGGCCTGCAGCCCTTGGCAGCAGGAGCAGGAGGGCGAGAGGCTGCCGGGGACAGCTGCCCTTTGTACCTGGACTGGGCACAGTCCCACTTGTTTATGGGGGGTGGCATTTGGCTCCCAAGCAGCCCATGCAGGAAGGAAAGGAATACACCCTCCCAGGTGCCAGGCTATGGCTGCAGACGTCCCTCTGGGCACCCACCCCTACATGTGCTGGACTCCCAGGCTGCCTTCCCCAGTGAAGGTGACAGTGGCAGGCTTCAGCATGGCCTGGAGCTAGGCTGCTTGAGAAATCTTGCCCAAGCATGGGCTAAGAAATTGTGTGAGCCTCTTCAAGCCAGCCCTGCCTCTCTTCCTTTCTCCTAACCTAGTTCTCCACAGAGTTGAAGGTTTCACATGACTTTTTCTTCCTCTTCTAAGGTTAGGACAAGGTCCCAACAAAAGCTTACAGCCTGCAACCCTTCCCAGGTGTGAGAGGAGGTGGAGGGCTGGTGGGCTAACTTTTACCCTGTCAATGCCCAGTGGCCTCAGGCACTCACTTGTACGGCCAGGTGGCTCTTTGCTGTGTCCACCCATGGAGGCAGTGCCTCCCTTGCTATACTACTGTTACAAGGATGAAATAAAGTCAGGCATGATGAAGTCAAGGTGCTGCACGGGTGACTGCTGTTGCTGTGAATGTGGCTATTCTGCATGTGATGAGTACCTGCGTTCAAAGGGCTACCTCCCTCCCTGAGAAGAGCATGGGTGCCAGGGGCCAAGAGTAGGGTGGGTGTGAGAGCAGAGGCCAGGTCCTGGGACCTCAGGGACAGCCACTGGGCCCACTGGCATCTCAGCTTCCATCATAAAGAAGGTGCCACAGGGGCCAGCGGTTGGTCAAGAAATGACACAAAGCAGGGACGGAACCCCAGGCTGTGTCAGGGCCTGGGACATAGGCAGAGTGTGCCTGTGTGTTTAAGTGCACAAGTTAGTGGGTGTGTGTTAGGGCGTGTGAGTGCAGGGGCAATATATTAGAACTTCTGAGGGCTTTTCAGCCAGCCTGCTGGTTGAGGACGGGGTATGTACTCTAGAGTCCTCAGGTGGGTGCGGACTGGCAGGGGGGTCAGAGGGAACACTCTCTCCATCTCCCTGGTGCCCAGGCTGCTGCCCTTCTACTGCTGGGAGCTGGTCTTTGGGGGCACAGGAGTCCAAGTTTTTTGGAGGGGCATAGCAGTCTGAGATTTGCCTGTGAATAGGTCCCAGCTCCTTTAAACTAATCTCAAAGGTTCATTTGAGAGTCATGGCCATGCCTTAAAATCCACCAGGCTTGGATGGAGGGCAGAGGCTTGGGGCCGGAGTCTTGGCTTACACATCAGAACAAGCTGGGTGAGGGAGGGAATGGGGAGCCTTTGTTCTAGATGCACTTGGATTCCTGGCGACACTGGGGGTTGGGGCTGTGCAGAGTCCCTCTCAGGGCCTTCTGGGAGGGACGCTCAGAGCTCAGCTGTGCTTAAAAATTAGCAAGCGGAGGAGTTAGAGGTTCTGTAGTTAACCCCTTTTGAGCCTTTGAAGGCTGTTTGGACTGTTAATCAGGAAGGCTGAGCTGGAGGGCCACTGCTGCCCCCCTGAACGCCTGTCCTCAGCTGGGTCTCTGGGCATTGGAGCTGAGAAACTGCTGTCTGCGTGGGGCCCACTGAAGCTCCCTGCCCCCTCCACAACTCTGATGTTGACGGCCTCTTTGTTTTCTCATCTCAGCCTATTCAAGGCCATTTTTCAGCTTGTTGGCTTTGCATTAAGATTGGGGGGATTTTCCACCCTTCTGAGGTTATGAAATAGCTCAGCAAGGATGAGGCCTCCCCTCGGGAGTCAACCCAGCTTCCTCCTGCACGTGCAGCAGGGAAAGCCTCTTTACTGCCATAGTTCCAAGGGCAAGATGAGAGAGGAGGAGAGACCATTTAAGGAAGGGGCGTCTTCCTTCTGTCTGGGGAAAGATGGGCAACAGAGCTACACTGACTGGAGGCACGTCCCAACAGAGCCCGGAGGCTGCCTACTGCCAACAGTCAGGACCAGAAGCACTGGTTCCAGTGTGGTCTCTGCAGGAACCATGACCCTTAGGCAGGGGACTTTCCCTCCTCTCCAGACTCCTGGCTTTCCTGCCACCCCTCTGGCTCTGGGCTAGGTCATCCTTGGAGGCTCTCCCTACTGTTACACCAGAGCTCCTCAGGACCTGTGGACACCCAGATGTCTCTCCAGGCTGGCCCTCTGCCCCCCCCAGACCCACATTCCAGTCACCTGCCCCAGAGCTCCCTTCTACGGCTTCTGCCAGTCCACACTCCACACCACCAAGAACACTTTTCCAACAACAAAGGCTCCTGCCACCCACTGTTGCAGTCATGCAAGCTGGAAACCCCAGAATCATTCCCAGCACTTGCCCCTCCTGGCTGCCACAGCAGCCTATCACCGCACCAGGCTGATTTCATCCCTCATTATCGCTGGAAGTTTGTGGTTTCCCCTAGTCCCTTCGCTGCTGCCCAGGTTGGCCACCATTGGCCACTGTTTCTGGGCAGTGCAGTTGCTTCTGGCCCCTTCCAGTTCGTCTCTACTTAGCGGAGGTAGATCCTTTCAGAATGCAGACCCACTGGGTTGCTCCCTGCGTGGGGCCTTTCAGTGACTCCTGGCGCTCTAAGAACAAAGCCAATTTTCTCACAGCAGTGTGGCCTGTCTGACCTGCAGCTCTCCTCCTTTTCCCTCTCACAGTTCAGATGCCTGGCCTCTTTCTGTCCCCTCAGCTCATGGACCCCCTCACCAGAAGGTTGTGTGCCTGCAGCACTTGTCCTGCCTCCCCCCACCTTGCCCCAGGGAGTGTCTAGGACCGCAGACTAATTCCTGTGTTCCCACCTGTGCACGGCACTACCCTCTACCCTCAGGGTGCCGCAAACACACACTCACACATAGGGTTGTTTCTCGCCTCAGGACCACAAGCCCCGAAGGCAGGGGCTTCCCAGTTCCTGCTCCTATCAAATTCCTACTGCCTGGGCCAGTGTCAGGGGCCTGGCAAGTTTTCAACAAATATTTGTTCAATGATCAAATCTGTGACACGGGGTAGTGATGGCAGCTCTGCCTCCCAAACTAATTCCCTGACTGGGAAGCACCACGTAGATGGCAGAGTCCGCTGTACCATAGCCTATCTCGTCAGCAGGTGTGCTCTGCGAGGGCCTGCTGCAGTCTCCTAGACAGGTGCTGGGTGCACGGAGGGACGCCAGAAGCATGCTGAAGAGAGGAACAGGAGCTCCCTCGTGTAAGGAGGCAAAAGGATTCCACTCAGCCACATTGGGAAATGGCTCCCCACTCCAAAGTAATTTGCTCCAAGATTACTTCCTGTCACATCCTCAGATGTTTCTCATTTCTGCCCTCCCGGACACACTCACACTCAGGCATTATGGTCTGGCTGTTTGTTCCGGTCAGGCCCTCTTCTGGGAGGGTTACATGTCACAGCCCAGGGTCACCTGTTTGGCTGCTGGGCTGAACTACTCAGGCACATGTCGGTCCCAACTCCCCTGAGCACCCAGCAGGCAGGCCCCCCCGCCACCACCCCCACCCCCACCCCCACCTTGAAGGCCAGCCAGAACCTCATGGGGGCCCAGTCTGCCAGGGTCTTGCAGTAGCCTGAGGAGCTGGAGTCTGAAGATCTGGAGCTGGGCTTGGGCCGAGCTGGGGGCAGGCCTGTGGGCTGGGCACTGGCCCCCGCGGGGAAACCCCATTCTATGAAACTAATTGCCACAATTAGTGGGAGAAAGGCCCATTAGATCAGTTTCTTCTGGCTGAGGCCTGGCTGTCAGGGAGGGTGAACCCAAGCCCAAGGCTTTTTGAAGGAGCAGGGATTCTTCCATAAATGAGGCCATATTTAAATTGCAAACAAGGGCCTCACCCAGGCCCAGGAAAAGCTCTGGGAGAAAAGCTTTAGTTAGGCAAACGACAGGGGGGTGGGTGCTTGCTCTGGCTCTGTGGCCCTTCCTGGCTCATATGATCAGAATACTGGGTTGTCCAGGCTCCCATCAGTGACCAGTCCTGCCGGAGCCCACCAGCAAGAAGGAGAGGGCCTAAGGCTGAAGAAGACAAGAGGGAAAGGGCAGTGTTAGAGGCCACACCCCACCCCCAGAACCAGGCATGCTCTGAGGCCCCCTCCGATGCCTCCTCCTCAGGCACATTGCAAACCTGGACCTGCTGTCCACCAAGAGCCATGCACTCATGGGGTCTGCACAAACTGGGGACCAGCCCAGACTCTCTCTAGGCCACCTCAAATTCAGAAAAGCCATAGAGGTGCCCATGCTGGAAATCGCTTAGGGACTGCAACTGAAAGCCTGTTCCAGCTGAAGCCCCCAGTGGCAGTCCGTGGGCCCCGGGATTTGAGGCACACGCCAGCCTTGAGCTACACTGCCGGCCAAGCTCCAAGTGGCCCACCTCAGTCAGGGTCTCTGCGAGAGCGTGAGTTGGTATGAGGGCTGGGTGTGGCAAGGTGCAGGCCAGGGCTTGCTTCATTTCAAGAGCCAGAGCAGGAACCATCCCAGTCCAGGGAGCAGGTCTCAGGCAGTAGCCCTCACCTGCGGTGCCCCCAGGGGACATGTGGCAATGTCTGGAGATGTTTTTTATGATCACAACTATGAGTGTGTTACTGGTATCTCCTGGGGTTAATAAACACCCTACAACACAAAGGAAAGCCCCCACAACAAAGAATGGCGGGGGAGTCCCACATGTCAGCAGTGCAGCTATGGAGAACCTTTGGTCTGAGGGGCTGTGATCCCAACATGCCATTTACTTTCTTTATGCATTATGAAAATGGACCCACACTTCCCAGGTCCAGCCTCTTCCTTCATCCAACAAATCAATGAAGCCATTGAACAGAGATGCATGACACATTGCCATGCACAGACACCATAGAGAAGACAGACGCGCTCTCATGTGGGCTCCTTCCCATGAAGGAGTCAGGCAGGTAACAAATAAGTAGATGCCTAAGGAACTGGAAAACACTGCTGTGCTTGTAGAGGCTTGAAACAGTGCTGATCTAAAGTGACTGAGGTGCTGAGTAAAATGGATCAGAGGAGGTCTCTCTGACAAGCATTGCAGGTGAGACCTGGAAGGGTGAGAAGGAATGGTCATCGGGGTGAAAGTCACAGGGAAAGGCACAGGTAGTTGGTGCAAAGGCCTTGAGGCACCTGGCTGGTTTGGGAATTGGACTGGTGTGACAGGAGCTCAGTGAGGGAGCACAGTGGGCAGGGCAGATCTTGTAAAACCTGATGGAATTTGAGTTTTATTTCCTAGAAATAGGAGCCACTAGAGGGTGCTTGGCAGTGGAGCGATGGGACATGCACACATTCATTCTTGGCTTTTGGGATTCGACGGCATAGGACACAGTGTTATCACAGCCCTAAGTTCATGAAACATTGTCACCCTGTAGTGGTCTGTGGGAGGCGTCGCTCTGTTCCTTTGCATGCTTTTCTGTTTGATCCCCATTCTCCACCCCTGCTCCCCTCCCCACCAGGCAGCTGCTCCAGCATAATTTATTTATATCATTGTGAGTGTGTGCCCTAGCAATGCATGGAGGATCTTCTAGAATGTCTGGTGCTGTGCAATTTTAATTTAAATATAGAGTAATGTACTGAGATAATCCTTTCCTGTTTGGCATCTGTATCACTCAGCACCGTGCTGGCACATGTCTCCATTTCATTCAGTGTACATCTCTTCTTTACTCCTAACCACCACGGCGCTGGGTTCCCGCTCCCCACCCCCTGCAGGCAGGGCTGCCTGGAGCTGGAACACAGAGCCCCTCGTTGTTTTGGCGAGAACTGCGCTAGCTGTTTACCCAAGAGGGAAAGTGCTGGGTTGCAGGTATTAAATGTTTTGTTTAAGGAAGAAGTGCTGGACCGCTCTCCAGAATTTCTGTGCTTGACATTCCCACCTGCAGTACACAGGAAGGCTGGTTTCCTGCATTTCTGCCAACATTTGGCATTACCCTATTTTCTAATTCTTCTCACATGAGGAGTATCTGTTGCTTTCAGGTGCATTTCTCAGATTACTGATGAGCTCGAGCATCTTTTCATATAGGTGTTAACCCTCCAGTAAACGCCACTTAATATCGCTTGCCAACTCTTCTTTCGAGCACCCCATCTTTTTCTTACAGATTTGCAGGACTTGCTATTATATTTTAGCTATTGATTTTTTTATTAGTTTTAATTGTTTCAAATATCTTGTAATTTGTCATCTGTAACCTGGGTAAATAAAGTAACATAAGTGAGAGTAAAAAAGGCAAGTCATGTCTTCGTGGAATTATGAAAATAGTTTTGGTCTCTGCTACAGTGGTTTTATTTAACAGAAATAACTTAATTTGTGTATATTCAAGTTCTAAATTTTAGTCTTGAAGTTTGTATTTTCTGGGTCCTGCTTAAGACCCCAAGGCCAACCCTGGGCCGTGAAATGATTCTTCATAGTGTCCTCCTACTAAAACCTGTCAAGTAACTTTTACTTTAAAATCTGTAGCTCATTTGGAGCCTGCTTTTTGTACAGGCTCAGGTAGGAATCCACATTCCTATTTCTCCATTCGGGGCCAGTTTTCTGAATATCATCTTCTTAGTAGTCCCATAGTACTGCGGTGTCCCCAGAGAAGTGGGTTGCCACCTTCCTCTAGATGCAGGGCTGCCCCCAAAGTCTCTTTTGGGTCTCTGTCCTTCACCATTCGGCCTGCTGAGCCTTGGAGTGTGCCCCAAGATCTGCTGGTCTAAGGCCTTCTCTGTTCTCCTTTTTCAAAGTTCACTTGGTGTTTATAGATCTATTTCTCGCACAGACATTTTTAGAGTACATTTGTCAAGTTCCTCAAAAGTTCCAAACGGAAATTTAAGTAGAGTCATGCTAAATTTACAGATTTAGAAAAACCTGACCCTTTTCTAATGCAAATCTGCCCTATCAAAGAGAACAGAATGTCTCTCCATATCAAAAGATCTTCCTTTATATCAATAGAATTAAAAAAAATTGTCTCCATAAAAGTCATCTTTGTTAATTCCTAGACGTAATATAAACTTTGTGGCTCTTCTGATGGCTACCTTAATTTCTATTATACTTTTCAGTTACTTACTATTGGCATAAAGAAATGTTTTTAGGGGGGCGGGGGATAGGGGGGCGAGGTTGTTACACTGATCTTATAACCAAAACCTTAGAAATCTCTATTTAGTTCTAAAAGTTTAATTTTTTTTTCATGTAGCTCAGCCATTTTCAAAGTGTGGTCTGAGGACCCCATAGAACCCCTGAGACCCTTTCACACAAGGTCAAAAACATTTTCATAAAAAAACCCAGACATTATTTGCATTTTCTGTTTTCCTCTCACAAAGTTAAAGAGTTTTCCAGAGGCAGCATGACCCCACTGGAATATGTGCTTATGTAGTCCTGTGTTTTAATGGTCTCTCAGTTTTAACTTCTAAGAAGGTAATGATCAACAGATATAACTCATATTAGCAAAAGTTCTTTGGAGATCTCAACAATTTTTAAGAGTACAAAGGGTCCCGACACCAAAATGTTTGAGAACCCTGGTGTAGACAATCTTCGGATGGGTAGTTTTTCTCCCTCTCTTCTGAGCCCCCCTTACACTCCATTTTCTTTTCTTGTGTTAGGAGATGGCCAGGATGGCATCCTAGCCCTGCTTATTGTAAGGGAATGGATACACGTGTGATTTCTCCATTAAGTTTGCTGAAAAGTTTTGATATGTAACTTGTATCAAGTTAGGTCGGTTGGCTAAGTGTCCCCCCTCCTTGAAATCATACATAGGCATTGAATTTTATCATAATTTTCCTGCCTCAACTGAGAACCATATGGTTTTTCTTTTCTAGTCTCTTAATGTGGCAAATTACATGGATAGAGTTTCTGATACTGGATCATCTTTACATTCCTAGGAGAAACCCCACTTGTTTAAGAATTGTTTAATATAAGGCTGGATTACTTATACTATACTTATATATATACTTATACTCAGCTAATACTGTATATGGGACTTCTGCATCTGTGTTCATAAGGAATACAGTTCAAAATCATTTGCTCTCCTTATTTTAATTTGGGTATGCTCTGATCCCCATATAAAAAGATACCTCTAGTTGGAGCATAAATCCTGAAACGGGCCCACTTTTCTCCTCAGCATGTTTGGAAACACATTAAAATAGAACTGCAATCAAGCAACCCAATCCTTAAATTTTTCTCCTCGTGAGTATCTGGAAAACAGGTGCAGAAATGGATCATTTGAGACACCATAGAAATCTGGTTAATCCTGCCAGCCTGCTTTCCTTCAACAAGTACTGACTGAGCAGGGCTAGGTACCAGGCTCTTGGTGGTGCCTGGTCTGCAGAGAAGAACACAGGCGTCTCTCCCGGGAGCCCAGGGCCCGCACAGCAGGGCCGGGAAACCTGGTACCTGCACCGCAAATATGTGTATGCTGTTACCAGCAATGTGTCTGTACCTCGAGACGCTGTCTGGGACAGGATGCTTCTGTGCACAGGACTCACCCTTTGGCGCCTGGAACAGTCCCAAGAAAATGCTCACCCCATTTTACAGAAGTGACTGGTTGCCAGAGGAACACGGGGGAAGGGATGGAGGTGGAACCACCTGCTATCTACCGCTAGGGTCCAGAGAACCCCGACTACCATCTTCTGCCTATCCTCCACCTGGACCAGGGATTCTGACCCCCAAATCAGGGATCCACCTTCAACGCAGAACTGCCACGGATTAGAAATTTACCTTCAATTTGTGACTTGGACCCTGACTCAGACTACTAACCCCAACTCCAGTCCCCGACTCCGAACAACCGCGCGGTGCCAGACAGTCTCCGGATCCCGACTCAGGTCCCCGACTTGGATGCTGACCCTGGACTCCAATCCCCGACTCGGACCGATAACCCCAACTCCAGTCCTGGACTCCAACAGTCTCCAGACCCCGACTTGGGTCCCCGACTTGGACCCTGACTCGGACCGCTAACCCCAACTCCAGTCCCCGACTCCGACAGTCTCCGGACCCCAACTTGGGTGCCCAAGTCAGACCCCGACTCACACCGCTAACCCCAACTCCAGTCCCCGACTCCGAACAACCTCGCGGTGCCAGACAGTCTCCAGACCCCGACTTGGGTCCCCGGCTTGGACCCCGACTCGGACCGCTAACCCCAACTCCAGTCCCTGACTCCGAACAACTGCGCGGTGCTAGACAGTCTCTGGATCCCAACTCAGGTCCCCGACTTGGACGCCGACCCCGGACTCCTCCTATCCCAGACTCGGACCGCTAACCCCAACTCTAGTCCCCGACTGAACAACCGTACGGTGCCAGACAGTCTCCGGACCCCGACTTGGGTCCCCGACTCGGACCGCTAACCCCAACTCCAGTCCCCGACTCCGACAGTCTCCGGACCCCGACTCGGGTCCCCGACTCGGACCGCTAACCCCAACTCCAGTCCCTGACTCCGAACAACTGCGCGGTGCTAGACAGTCTCTGGATCCCAACTCAGGTCCCCGACTTGGACGCCGACCCCGGACTCCTCCTATCCCAGACTCGGACCGCTAACCCCAGCTCCAGTCCCCGACTTCGAACAACTCGCGGTGCCAGACAGTCTCCGGACCCTGACTTGGACGCCGACCCCGGACTCCTATCCCCAACTCAGACCGCTAACCCTAACTCCAGTCCCCGACTCCGACAGTCTCTGGACCCCAACTTGGGTGCCCAAGTCGGACCCCGACTTGGACCACTAACCCCAACTCCAGTCCCCGACTCCGAACAACCACGCGGTGCCAGACAGTCTCCAGACCCCGACTTGGGTCCCTGACTTGGACCCCGACTCGGACCGCTAACCCAACTCCAGTCCCTGACTCCGAACACCCACGCGGTGCCAGACAGTCTCCGGACCCCGACTCGGGTCCCCGACTTGGACGCCGACCCCGGACTCCTCCTATCCCAGACTCGGACCGCTAACCCCAACTCCAGTCCCCGACTCCGACAGTCTCCGGACCCCAACTTGGGTCTCCGACGCAGACCCCTAACGCCAACTCCAGTGTCCAGCTCGGAACAGTCGCCCAGTGCCAGACGCAGTCTCCGGACCCTGACCTGGACCCCGACTGGGAGCTCTGATCCTAACTAGACTCTAGACCCGCCACCAGCACCTGGCACCCTTGCTTCAGAACCACAGTGCGGACTCAAGACCCCGACCCGGACACCCGACCTCTCACCTCGGACACGAACCACGACCGCCCACAGGACAGGCCCTCGGATCAGTGCAGTGCCTCGAGGCGCACTCCGGACGCGAGCTCCCGACTCAGAACCGCGACGCAAATGGAACCCCGGCCCAGCCTCCATGAGGTGCAGAGTGGAGTGCCGGCCGGGCCCGGGTCCCCGAGCCCCAGACCGCGGGACCCACCGCCCACCTGCGCCCCCGCAGACCTCACCTCAGCTCGCCGGCGACCTCCCATCTCACGCCGCCTGGGCGCCGAGGCGCTGAGGGGCCTGAGGAGCACGGCAGCGAGGAGAGCGCGGCCTGAGAAGGGCGGCCAAGAGCAGCACAGGCTTAGGGGAGGACGGCCGCGAACAGGAGAATGCGGCCGCGAGACGAGAGCACACTGGCGACAGCGCGGCCGCAAACAGCACTGCCGCGAGAAGAGCGCAGACTGAGGAGAGCACAGCGACTTTCTGCGGAGCTGATGCTGCAAGCGCCCCGACCCCAACTGACGTGAAAGCTGTCCCCATCGCTGATTGGACAGGCCTGCAGGGGGTTTGCCGCGTGCCGCTGCGCGGGTTGGCTGGACGTGGAAAGCGTGTGCCGCGCTCTGCCATTGGCTGGGGTTGGCCTCTGCCAGTGCCACCCAGGGTGGGATTGGCCGGGTGAGTCTGGTGCCACGTACCGTGCCTGCGCGCTGTGTGCTGGGCTCTGAGGGCGCCCCTCCGGGTCCATGCCCCTCTGCGGCACTCAGCTCACGGGGTCAGCGATGGCCGAGCGGGGCCTCCCACCGCCCACGGGGACTGCGCTGCTGGCCTGAGATAGGTGGGGCTCCACCCTGGGCAGGTGACAGGGCGCAGGTGACCCGGGTGGTCGGCCCCCCGACTGGACCCCAACAGATCTGCGTACAACCTTCTCCTCCAGGCTCCTGCATGCCTGGAGGTGGGCCTTGTCACTGTCTCTTGATAGTCCCATCCCCCTCCCACCCCACCCTCCACCCACCCCTCCCTCCTACCACCCTACCCTCCACCCACCCCACCCTCCACCCACCCGTCCCTCCTACCACCCTACCCTCCACCCACCCCACCCTCCACCTACCCGTCCCTCCCTCCATCCATCAATCCCTCCTCTTTCCTCCCTCCCTCCTCCCATTCCCCCATCTCTACATCTACTGGCCTCCCCCTGGGTACCAGGCACTGCCCTAAACACTAGCCATCTGCAGCAAACAGCAATCAGGAAGCTTGCTGTCATTGGCTCTTGCTCCACTGTGGTTTTCCCAGCAGGTCTGGGGCAGGGTGAACTCTGTACTCAGAGGTTGCCACCCTTCCCCACAGCTTAGTCAGGGTGGACTTAAACAAGAGAGGAATGGGATGCTGGAGCCAGCCGAGCCACCATCCTGCACCCAAAGCACATAGCCAGGCCATTCATCTCAACTGCTTTTGCTTGAAATACATGTCTGCAAAAAGAACCAGGGATCTCTCCAAAGGTGACAGAGTGAGGTCTTTCTCTGTGGTTCATCCTGGAGGAGAAAGGGAGAATGGTGGCATCTTTTCAGATGTCAACAGCTTTTTTTCTGACCTTGAGAAACAATGCCCAGATGGGTCACCTCTCCATCTACTGCCCAGCCCACAGGAAGGTGGGGCAAAAAGCCTAGGTCAGTGCATTTGATTCAGATGTACCAATGCCATCTGGCTGGTTGTTTTTTTCATCTCTACCTGTCCAAGGCAGGTTGTAACCAGTACCATCACACGAGGCCCTGTGCTCAGAAGGGCCCCACACTTAGGGTTTAATGCTCTGCTGTCACCATGTTGAAATTCTCAATGATTTTGTCTTTGAACTTGTGTTTTGTAAGTGAAGTCCCATGAGACAATGGAGCATGCTCTGGGAACTTGGAGCCTAGGTTCACATGTGGCCGTTGTCGCCTCCCTGCCTCCTCTGGACAGGTTCTTAGTTGCCCGCTCTCTTGCCCTCTCTGTCTGCCCAGCGTCCCTCTCCCCACTCCCACCAGGTGACCACTATTACTATCTGCCCCAGGAAAACAATGGCAGGGAGGGACTAGAGTCCTTTACCACGGTCTGCAGTGCTGGGATCCCTGTCTGTAAACATGGCAGTGATGCTACCAGGTTTGTGGGCTGTTCAGACCAAAATGAGAGAGAGCATATGAGAGAGCCTGCTGCAGTGTTAGACTGAACGCAGCCCCAGGCTTGGGGGCCAGTGGGACATGGCGCAGCCCTCTGCCTTCCATGCTCCACCCCAGCACCCTTCCATGGGAGGCCAGGACCCTTCTGTGGACCCCCCTGGGCATGTCCATTTCTACTTCATCAGGAGAATGGGAGCCCCAGGTCTTCAGAGCAATTTCACATATTTTGACAAAACAAAACCCTGTCTATGTGGGGTTTACATTCCACAAGGAAAGACTGAAGCTTTCGAAGGGTTCTGGCCAGTCTTCTTTATCAGAACCTATAGATCCCTAGGTTGCTATTGTTAGCTGTTATCATCTGGAAGTACCATGATTGATGCCTCCACTCTTGACTTGTGAACGTGACATTTCCCCAACGTTTTTATTTTGGATTTGGTTTTCATCCAAGGATGTTTAGCATGGGATAAACAGCCCCCTAAAGCAAGTCCACTCAAAATCGTGACCATCCTCCCAGTAAAGAGGGACAAAAGGTGTTGACTGGGATTTCATCTTGAAAGCTGATTCCTAAAATTGTGAGAATTGAGTTGATGTGTTCTAATCATGTACCTGGATGGGGGGTCCATTTTGCAAGCGGCTGACTCCATTCATTTGTATGTTCACAGGATGGTGCTTGCCCCATCTGACCTCAGACCCTGAGGTTCTGCATGCTGGGGTTTCTCCTAACAGACTCCATGGTAAAACCCAAGGGCACAGCATCCTTGTGTGACTGTCTTCTCGGGCCCTGCTCCGAGCCAGAACAAGGAGCTGCCACTGTCCATTGTGACACAGCGGTTGGCAGGGTGGTTCCGAGTCAAATGTGGGCCGAGTCCTCTTCCTCACCCCCTCACCGCACATGGGGCGCCGTCAATCAGCTAGTGCCGCCTGCCAGCCCAGGCGCACCTGTTCTGTGCACCCCAGCCCCCGCCTCTTCTCTAGCCCTTTGGTAGAGACAGAAGAAAACAGCCCAAGACTGAGAGGGGTTTGTTGTCTCGTCGGGAGACAAGAGACCTGTGGGAATTGACTGGAGCACCATGTGAGGCTGGGTGGACTCCAGGCCAACCCTGGGGGCTGCCAGGCAAGCTGGGAAGGGACTGGGAGCTGGCTCTGGGCACACTGGCAGCATTCAGGGAAGGGGTGGCAGGCACAGCCAGCTCCTCTCTGGGTTGTGCCAGGGTCCCTCTCAAACCCAGGCCAGCCTGGGGGCTCTTTGGTCCCGGAGGCCCTGGGATGTGGCACCTGGCCCCTGTCACCTTCCTGAGCTCAGGACTGCCGAGTGGTGTGGGACAGAGAGCCCAGGCACCTGGTGGCCTCTACCCGGCTGACCAAGTGATAGAGGGTGTCTGGTTTAGCTCATCTGTGTGTGGTGGGGGCTGACCTAGCATCCCTCATGCTCCCTGCAGCATTCATATTCGGGGTTCAAAAGGTTTCTTCACAGGCCTCTGCACCCGAGTGCACGCACGCACACACACACGCGCACGCACGCGCGCACACACACACACACACACACACCACACACACAGCTGAAGAGAATTAGGCTCAAAACGTCCACTCGGCTTTTCTCTTGATTCCGAGGTATTTAGAATGGGGGTGGGGGATTAGGGGAGGAAGTTGCTGAGCTAATTCTCCTGCGTTTGCCAGCACAGAAGTGCAGATGGGGCCCAGGGCCCCACCATGTCCTGCGGGAAGCACCAGCTCTCCGCCTGTGGGCAAGGCCTGGGGAAAGGACAGTGTGGGAGCCCCACCACCACCCAGGAGACATGGGTTCTCTAAGGGATTCTCTGAGCCGCAGTTTGCCCCACTGCTCCCCCTCCCCCAGAGTCTAAGGATGGAAGCAGCCTCAGGCTCAGCCAGGTCCCAGAGAGCTGCTTCCCTCCAAAATAGAGGCCCAGGGCCATGTGGCTGCCTTGGCACCATCTTCCCGAGAACAGCCCTTGCCCCTGCTGCCCTCTGAAGTGGACAGGGACGTGAAGGGAGATGAGGAGCCCAGGGCAGCCCTGGGTGGCTGGTGCAGCTGCCAAGCCCACCCTTCAGGTCAGCCCCTGCAGCTGACACCCACCATCTCCATGTCCCCAGCACCAGTGGCCCCCTCGGCCCCCTTGGTACAGCTTTTGCACACACACACACACACCACTGCAGCTGTCCAGGGGGAGGTCTCTGTGACCCCCTTGACCCTCTGTCCTGTGGCTTCTTCACTGATCACAGGTCTTTGCTGACCCTGCTTCCCACGACCTCATTGTGAATCTCCCTCTTCCTGTGGCCTCTGTTTGCCTCTTGCACCTGCATTCTGCCTGGGCTCCCCATCCTGATGGCTTTGGGTACATCGCTCTGTTGACCACTCCCTGCTTTCTCCTGGCTCTTGGCATTGGTGTACCCTCCTTCCTCCTCCAGGTCCCCCTGCACCCACAGCTGGGACACCCTCATGTCTACACCCAAAGCTCTTGTCCCCAAGACCTCCCTGCCTCATGCTCCCCACTTTGGAGCTTGGCACCCCCAATGCAGATAGGCAGGCTCCAGGTCATCCTGGGCTCTGCAGGCCACAGCAGGGGGTGTCCCTGGGAGGCTTTGGGGAGATGGCAACAAGGATTAGGTTCTCCCTTCTAGAAAGACCACTCTGGCTGCTGGATGGAGAGAGAACTGGAGGGAGCAGGGGGTCACAAGTAGGCCCAGGAGGGCTGTGGGGAGACTCGCCATCACCCAGGGAGAGAGGCAGGAGGCCTGAGGAATGTGGGAGTTCAGGAGGGTGAGAGGGGGCCAGGCCAGGGCTCCCATGGGGGGTAGCTTTGGTGAGGCTCTGAGGCTGAGGGCAAGGAGGAGCTGCAGATAGCCCTAGTACAGCCTTGGAGGAAAGGTCACGGTTCAGGAGGACAAGTCGGGTCTTAGGAAACCTGTGTAGCGGGGTCCTGCCTCACCCCCTGCCCAGCCTCGGTGAGAGCACCACCACTCTGGCTCCGTCACTGCACAGGCACGGCCAGGCCCAGGCTCAGGGCAGCCAAGTGTGACAGGCTTGGTCCCACACTCCCGGGGGCGGCCCAGCCCCAGGCAACTCCTGGGCCCCCACAGCTCCCCTTCTCCAAGAGCAACATGGGAACGGAATTATGGGGGAATGCAGTAGTTACGCCTCATTTGAGCCGGCCCTGGCCTTTCCTCACGAGCAGTTTTGCTTTCCTGCATCAGGGTCAGCAATAATGTGGGGCCAGAAGAGGGGGGCTGGAGCCCTGGCAGTCCCGGTGAGCGGCGGCATGAGGTATGGCCACTTCCCGTCAGCAGGGCAGCTGTGCGGTGTGTGTATATGTTTGGGCACTGCACAGCCAAGCTTGGGTTAACCAACCCCGGTTCTCCCAGAGCCCCCGCTTCGATGCGGGTTAACTCAACAGCTGTCTCCTGAGCACCTGCTGGGGGCCTGGTTGGGTGCCAGGCATGGGGGGGTGGGAAGCAAAGGGAGCTGGGCCTGCCAGACCCATAGGCTAAAAAGCCTTTCCTACCACCACCTTCCAGGGTCAATTCCTTCCCACAACGTACCCCATCCCTGGGCACACCTGCCCCCACTTCCTGCCTACACCTGCCATTTCCACATCCATCACTCAGCCTAGGTCTCCCCGGCCCTCTGGGTTGGGGACAGTGGCACGGCCAGGGGCAACCCAGGAAATGTTGCAGCTGTCTCCCACGCTTGGGAAAGGCCTTAACAGGAGGCCCATCACCATTTCTCTGGTAGTTATGGGCTGTTCTTAAACACTGAAGCATCCTCCATCAATATTAGTGATGCAGACAGATAATTGCAAAGTACCCACTGTACCCTTGGCTCTGTGCTTGGGCTTTGGTGAGCAGTGGCACAAATGAAAATGTTCTAACTGAGCCACCCAGGCTCAGAGGATAGATGTGATTTGGACAAAAAAGACAGGAATGAGAAGAAAGGACAGTCTGGCTGGAACATCGTGGAGCCCTGTGGTTTTAAGATCTGTCTGTGAGGTCTTTGAGACTCCTCCCTTCAAGAGGTAGCGCTTAATTTCTTTCCCTGATTTTGGTCTGGATTTAGTGATCTGCTTCCGACAAACAGAATATGATAGAAGTGACAGAGTGGGACTTTCAAGATTAGGTCATGAAAGGCATTGCAGTGTCCTCTCTCACTGGGATTGCTGATGCTAGAAGAAGCCAGCTGCCGTGTTGTAAGGGCACTCAAGCAGCCCTGTGGAGAGGCCCACTCAGTAAGGAGCTGTGGCCTCCAGCCAACAGCCTCATGAATGTGCCATCTTGAGCAGATCCTGCAGCTGTACTCAAGCCATCAGATGACCATAGCCCTGGCCAACAGCCTCACAAAGGGACCCTGAGCCGGAATCACCCAGCCATTCTGATTCCTGACCCTCAGAAACCATTCATGATAATAAATTTTGCTGCTTTAAGCTGTGAGGTTGGAGGGTAATTTGTTACTCAGCGATAGCTAGCTGATACAGCCACCCTCACAGAGGTTGAACTGACCCATGATAGGGACAGCAAAGAGGGCTCAGCCTCTCGTCTGCTTTTGCCAGTGATTGATGGCTTCTAGGAGGGTGTCATCTGGGACCAGGAGAATGGATGCTGTAACATCTGCCCCAGGCATGCAAGTCATATTTCCACTCTCTCAGAAGATTCTGTCCTCCAGCCCAGGGGATCTTGATCTGAAGTACCTGTAGGAACACACCCCTGTGCATGCTGCACTCCCAGAGGTGAGCAATTTTGACTCAGTAGGTAGTCTCTGGGCAGCAGAAAGCTGCTGGCATTTGAGAAGGGGTGACTTGATGACAATATGCTTATGATGGGAGGAACTGACAGCTGGAGTGTAATCTGGCAGCTGTAACAGGTGATTTTTTTTATTCTAAGAGAACATGTAAATCTAGTTCTTTGGACATGGGTAGTGCTAAGAGCGATGCCCGCCTCACCTGAGGCAGCTGACCGGGTGCCCCACCTCACCAGGCAGCCTCCAGGGCATCCACGGGGGCTGGGCTGCTAGGGTACCTTCTCATCTGAGTCTCTGAGTGGATCCCACTGGTCTGTCCCCCAGCCCACCTTGGAGGGCACAAAGCAGGGGCAGGCAGGATGCCTACGCTGTACTGGAGATGCTCCTGTCATTGTCCGTCCCAGCACCCTGCCCTCCAACTAGAATGTGCAGTCTGTCTCACCTGACCAACAGCTCGGGGTGGTCGCTGTGTCAGATCAGGGCTTTGTGACAGTGACATGGCCTTCAATCCTATCACAACCCCTAGTGGCGATGGGGAGACTGAGGCACAGTGAGGTCAAGGGACTCGCCAGGCTTCACACAGGTAGGTATCAGGTACTGGAGCCCAGCTTTGTGCCTGGGCATCCTTGGACCAGGCTCCATCCACCTGTCTGTCCTTTCTTCTCTACCACATGGCCTCAGTGGGCAGAACATGGCCCCTGCTTACGCAGCAGCCACACAGATCTGTCAGTCAGTCCTGCTGTAGACACAGGCTGACTGCCTTTGCCCACATTTGGCCTTTTGGGCGCTGAACCTGTGTGTGCTGCCCTTCTTCCCAGGGTCTCACCTGTGTGCCAAGCAGGGGAGGCCACATGGGTAGCCAACCCCCAGAGGTACCAGGTCCCTCAGGCTGTGCCCCTGCTCCCCAGGACCCTCCCAACAGATGACCAAGATGGGGACCCCTAGCAGCCCCTGCTCATCAGTTGTTCCACTTGAACATGGTGTTCTTTTTTATGTAGCTTGGGAGGTCTAGGAGTCTGTCCTCAGTAGGGAGAGGACCCACCCGGCCCAAACTCACTTCAGCAGAAGCCACTTAACAAACTTGACCTGAACCCTTTCAGGGCAGAGTCCTTTCCTTTCATGGGTCTGTGGCCTGACCTACCATCAGCACGGCCGAGCAGAACTGGGGTCTCACTGGGGCCATCAGTCCTCGTAAGCATTTCTGTCTCACTCTGCTCCTCTGCTTTGTTGCTAACTTCCTTTTGGTATACCTCAAATCCCCAAAGAGGGTGGGGCAGTGGGACATGGAGTGAGCATAGGCTCCATCCTCCTGAAGAGAGTTCTGGGGATGCACATGGTGGGCAGTGGCTGAAGCATTAGCCCTCCACCTGGGAAGTGAAGTCTATGCAGGAAGTGAAGGCTTCTGCCACCTTGGGTCCAAGGAGGCGGGGAATCCAGCCTGAGATGGGGGGCTCTGTCTCCTTCACCCCATCCCCTCCCAGGCCCACGGCCAGCACCAAAGCCCTCCTTGGGACATGTCAATGGCAGCAAACATTTTACAGATGTGACGTGCTCAGAGCCTGGCAACAGGGGCGGCTCCAGCTGCTGGAGAGCATGGTTGGATTTACGTCCACAGCAAAGCACCCGGTCACCTTTCTCTGCTTGGAGTGTAATCTTTTTTTGGAAGCTTTGCTGGAAAATCTGAATCTTGTGAGCCATCAGCTGTTTATAATCAGAGAAGCATATGTTTAAAAGAGCTGAGGGGCCTTATAAACTCCGTGTGCAAATTACCTTTGGGGCTGCCTGCTCCATCACCCCTCCCCACGGCTGCCATCTCTGGTGAGGGGCTCAGCGCGCTGCACAGAATTAGCTGTAACCCTGTTGTGGCATGGGGTCTGTTTAACTTTAGTCACGTCAGCTTGGCCCTGGAGCGTGGGAGCCTCCATCTCTGCTGTGCGGCTTCCAGGTCCCCCCCACCCCCCACCCCAGCTGCAGAGGACTTCTGGCTCGCGGTCCCTGGGCCTTCACCATGAGAAATATTCAACCTGGGAGCCGTGTAGCAGGACGTGTCTAGGAACTGGACCCCCAGGGCCTGTGGGGGCTTCCTGGACCCCCACATTCAGGGTCAGCCCAGAGTTGGGGACCCCTCTTGAGGCCAGCTATGGTGCTGTGGTCCTGCAGGGTTGTTTGTTTTGTGGTTTTAGGTTTCTATTTTTTATTTTTGTAACAGCTTCGTTCAGATATCCCTCACATATCATGCCAACCACCCATTTAAAGTGCGATTCAGTGGCTTCTAGAGTGTTCAAAATTGTACAGCAGTCACGGCTATCTAGTTCCAGAACGTTTTCAGCACCCCTAAAATCACCCTGCCTCCTTCAGCTGCCAGTCCCAGGCCCCTCCCACGCCTCAGCCCCAGGCAGCCACCAACCTATGTCCTGTCTCTCTGGACGTGCCTGTCTTGGACATTTCGTATCAGTGGAATCACACAGTATGCAGTCTTCTATGTCTGGCGTCTTTCACTGAGCATAACGCTTTCAAGGTTCATCCACGCTGCAGCCTGTGTCAGGGCTTCATTCCTTTTTATGGCCAAATAATATTCCATTGTATGGCTAGACCACATTTTATGTGTTCGTTCATCCATTGATGAACATTTGGGCTGTTTCCACATTTCAGCTACAAAGTAATGTGGCCATGAACATTCGGGTGTGACTTTTTTAGGGAGGTGTATTTTCATTTCTCTTGGGTACGAGCCAAGGAATGGACTTGCTGGGTCATACAGCAGCTCTGGGTTGAACCTCATGAGGAATTGCCAGGCTGTTTTCCAAAGTGGCTGCACCACTTACCTTCCTGCCAGCATCAATGAGGACCCCGATTCGCCACATCCCTGCCAGCACCTGTCTGTCATTTTCCTTATAGCCATCCCAGTGGGGGTGAATATCACATTGTGGCTTGATTTGTGTTTCCCTGATGGCTAATGGCGTTGAACATCAACATCTATTTATGTCTTCATTGCTCTCTGTATATCTTCTTTACAAAATGCCTGTTCAGATCCTTTGCCCCATTTTTTATTATGTTGTCTATCTTTAAATTATTTATCTTTTTATTATTGGATGAGTTCTATATATATTCTGATACAAGTTCCTTATCAGACACATTTTCTACCATTTTGTGGGTTGTCTTTTCACTTTCTCGATGGTGTCCTTTGACTCACAATGATTTCCAGTTTTAATGAAGTCCGATTTATCGATTTCTAATTTTGTTACTTAATGTTTTAAAGTGTAAGTCCAAGGTCACAAAGATTTATTCCTGTGTTTTCTTTGAAGAGTTTTATAGTTCTAGCTCGTACATCTAGGTTTTCGATGCATTTAAGTTCATTTTTGTGTGTGGTGTGAGAGAGGAGTCTGATTTCATTCTTTGGCATACAGATATCTGGTTATCTCAGTACTATTTGTTGAAAAAACTGTTCTTTCCCCATTGAGTGGTCTTGGCACCTATGTCAAAAACAATTAACTGTAAATGTAAAAGTTTATTTCTAGAATCTCAGTCCTATTCCACTGATCTGAGTTTTTTTCTAGAATCTCAATTCTATTCCATTGATCTGAATTTATTTCTGGAATCTCAATTCTTCTCCATTGATCTGTGTGCCTACATTTATGCCAGTACCACACTGCCTTGATCACTGTCGCTTTGTAGTAAGTTTTGAAATTAGGAAGTGTGTTTTCCAACTTTGTTCTCCTTTTTCAGGATTGTTTGGCTGTTGTAGGTCCCTTGAATTGCATTTGTGAATGTTAGGACCAACGTGTAGTTTCTGCAAAGGAGCCAGCTGGGATTCTGAGAGGGATCGTACTGAATCTGTAGATCCACTGGGCATTGGTGTCTCAACTATGTTAGGCTTTCCAGTCCGTGAACATGGGTTATCTTGCCATTTTATTCACATATGCTTCCATGTCTTTCGAAAACATCTTATAGTTTTCAGAGTATAACTTTGACATTTATTTTATTGACCCCACCGGGTTTTGTGCAGCAGTGACCAGCAGCCATCCTTCTGCCCCACAGACCAGCCCTGTCCAGGCCTCCAAGCCCATCCTTCCCGGGGGGGCTCCTCACTGCTCCAGGCCCCCAGTCCCTCTTTCTGCTTCTTCACAGCCCTGTCTTCTTGCCTGCACCAACTGTTACCCTGGCCCTGCATCCCAGCAGGTTCCCTGAGTCACTCCCCACGTCCAGGTGCACTCATGCCCCTTGTAAGACCCATCTCGTGCTTTGGTTGTCCTCTGCCAAGTGGGAGTGCCACCCCTGGACTGTGGCTCCGAAAGGTGGCTCCCTCATCTCACCCACTCTGCACCTAAGAGACACAGGGCACAGAAACGGCAGGAAGTTCTGTGGGAGTACCTGAACTGTCTCTCCGGCAGTGTTAGTAGAGGCCCCTATGGTCAACAAATAGTCCTTAAATACCGAGGGAGGCAACCTGGGGACCTGGAGCCAGGGAGCAGGACTTTGGCAGCTTACAAATGAAATTTGGTTTTTCATATTTCCATTCAAATTGAGGGCCTCAAATCCAGTCTCCAGCCCTGGGGGCTGGGTTGGGGAGGGGGTTCCTGGCCCTGCTTCTGAGGGTACCTTTGAGGGGAGGCAGAGTCAGCTCTTGACAAGTGGCAGATGGCTGGGGCTGCTCACCTGCTCACCTGTGTCTGTCCCTTGGACAGGGCCGGGCTGTGCCAAAGGGCCAAATTGGATCACTGCCCACCAGTTGGCTGTTGCCTTGCTGGGTCTCTCTCCCCATCTTACAAAGGGCAAATACTCCCTGTATTCCATGCCCCACAGAAACCAGGGAGGGGTCCAGGTCCGAGAGGTGATGGTTTATATGAGTCCTCTGGGAACCTGGGAAGGGACGTGTGTGTGTCCCGCTCAAGCCACGGATATCACTCACTCCTCTCATTCCATCCATGCGCTCGGCACTCATTGAGCACCTTTCGTGTGCCCGACCCTCTGCTAAGCGTGGGGAATGCAGCATAATAATATGAATGAATGCTGGTGCTCCTGTTCACAAGGAACCGTAGTCCAGCTGGGACACCGTGCTCAGGGAGATCATAACAGGCTCTCTGTACTCACTAGCAGACCCCGAGGCTGTGAGGAAGCTACAGCAGGGCTCTCAGTAATCCTGGTGCAGTATTGCAGGGCAGGAGTGGGGACCTTTCCCCACCTGCTTCCCCGAGGTGCCAGGCCCAGACCACTGCCCCTCCAAAGCACACTGGACTGGAGTCAAAAGAGTCAAAGGCCTGGGTGCTAGATTCTCTGAGCCTGTCCCCGCTGCATAAAACAGGAATGCGTTGAGGCACCTTGGGGACTTCTGTTCCTCTAGGAATATGCAGAGTGGGGCTAAGGTGGGCTGCAGTGGGGACGTCCCTGTGACCACCCAAGCCCAGGGCCTTCCTCGCCCTCCCACAGCCACTCCCCATGGCTGGAGCAGCCTTCTCAGCATAAGACCCTTGACCTACTGGCATGGGGCATACACAACGTCTCCTAGAAAGTCTTCAGCTGGATGTGGGGAGGAGGCTATGGGTGCATGGAGGGACTCCAGCGTCTGCCTCCCTGCAAGGCTTGTCAGAACAAGGTCATCTCTCTGGAAGACCCGTGGCTATAAGTGGGGAAGGGTGGAGGGCCCACCCCTCAGTCCAGGGGCACCCTGGAGGCAGCAGGCTAGAGGCCCTGTGGTTTTCACCATTTCGTGAAGTACTTGGCATCTGGAGGCTTCACGGTAGGAGGGGTTGATGAGCCTCTGAAATGAGATCCCAGAAAGCAGCCGGGACCCTGCCTGAGACACTGCTCCTGTGGACCACGTGTGGGGAGCCCCCACTCTTCCCAGCACCCCAGGCCAGCCGGACCTGCATTCCACTCCTCCTCCCACCTTCTGGAAACGTTCCCTGAATCACACTGCTTGCCGCACTCCATCGGGCCTTCTAGGCTCTTCCTTTGCTGCTCGCCATAAAAACACTCCAGTCATCTTTTCCACTGTGGTTTTTATTGTTTTATTTTATTATTCCAGCTATATTAAGTTGGGAAGAGCTACAGAAATGGTTTCTTCTCCCCCAGATTCCAGAACAAGTCATAGCCATTGTGGATTTTAATTAGTCAACACCCCCCATCTTCGTTGTTCCACTTTGTCTCACTTCACTTTCCTCTCTATAAGTGGGGGAGTCCCAGGAACAGACACTCTTGCTGTTCCTGGGGCAGGTCTCTGTTCCCCCCACTCCCACCCAATGAGAGAAAAGTCAGCACAGATCCCAGGTCAGCCCCATTTCTGGAGGCCGTGGCTACAGGCGCTGCTGGCCCCTGGCTGGGCTGGGCTGGGCTTCGGTGGAAGCCAAGTGCAGGGTGAAGGCCTGGGGAGGAATCTGGGTTCTTTTGGCTGCTGGTAAGATTATCCATTAAATCCATATTCCTCACTGTAGAGTTCACATATTCAGAGAATATCCCGTACTCTGGCCCTCTTACATTACGGCAGTATTGCTTCCAGATGGGCAAACACCCACTTAGAGCCCAGCCCTGCAGACATAGCAGCCACCGTGCTGCTCACCCCCGGGCCTTTGTTTTCTGTGTCCCACTGCCCCGGCTCGGTTGGAAGGCTTCCAGGCACCTTCCCTTGGGGTCAGGTGGGGGTGCCGAGCCCATGGCCCCCAGCCCATAGGAGTCTCAGGAGAGAGAGAACAGCTTGGATGTGGGAGTGTCTCCAGGCCTGAGCTGTGGGTTGAAGCCTCAGGCATGGCGTGGTTCTGGCCTCGCCCAGGGCCCATCCTGGAAAAGCCTGCTTGTATACCCCCCTCAGGGATAAGTCAGACAAAAGCATTCAAGCATTCTTCACCTGACCTGGTCAGTTAGGCCCCATCTACCTCATACTTCCTAGTAGGCCACTTGCCTCACATAGCCTGAGCAACCTTGGTCAGCCCTGTGGCCCTGCCCGGCACCCCACCTGCCGTCCCAAGCCCCTGAGAGGCAACCCGTGTGCTCTCTCCATGCTGCCTGCCAGGCTGTGGGTTCTAGGTTTCCTTGTGTGGCTCTTCCACGTCACGGCAGCCAGATGGCCGTTCTGTCATTAGTGGAGACGAGGGCCTGCTCTCTGCTTCTGCTCATCTCTGTGTCGCTGGACACAGGGTTCTGACACTGTGCTTGCTCTAGGTGGACAGAGGAGCTTTTAGTGCAGCAAGTATTGAAGTATTGGGCAGAGAGGGGGGTCAGGAGGGTCAGCTAAGGCTGCACAGAGATGGGTTCTCCAGGAAGGAGACAGCATGCCAGGCAGAGGGCACAGCAGGGGCAGAGGTGTGTGGGGTAAAGGGGCCAGACAGAGCCAGCGTGCCCAGCCCTAGGTGACACGAGCAATGGCAGGTGCATGTGCAAGAGCACCTCGAGGCCCACCACCACCTTTCTGGCAGCATCCCTTCCTCGCACAAGGAAGTGGTGCACACAGGTGTACCTGCCCCAGAGAGTCCAGATCCTGGGGCCTGATCTCTGGTTCCTTCATGACACACGACCTGCAGCTTGTCAGCATCCCAGGGCTCTGGAGGTGGCTGGGTGGGGGTGAGCACGGCACACCGAGCCCACGTTTGCAGCCCCTGAGTGGGTGCAGGTGGGGGCTTGCTGGGGCAGGGACACCAGCAGTAATGCTGCTGAGTGACGGTTGGCGAGTGGTGATGGCTGGCCCACTGGGCCCTGCACTCATGCACATTCCGGGGTCCTCCATGGCGCCAGGCCAGGGACCCCAGCACAGAGACGGTCACCCACACCTGAGGGCCCCCAGCTGCAAAGCAGCCGGGGGCCATTGGCCTGGGGCCCCAGCTTCCTGGAGAGTGAAGGGTGCCCATGCCTTAAGAGCCTTATCTGGGGGAGCCAGACTTCGCAGTCACCCAGGCTCCTTTGGTGGCCAGTGATGGGATGGAGGGGAGACCAGGGAGGACCTCCAGGAGCTGCCCAGCCACAGGTGCTACGGCCAGGCTGAGGGAGGGCATATATGGGATGGAAAGGAGAAAGGGTGAGGTGCAAGCCGGGCAGGAGCTCCAGGACCTGTGGGTGAAGGCCCAGCAAGAGGAGGGCAGCCAGGGGCACAGGTTGCATGGTGTGGGGGCCATCGCACCCTGAGAAAGACTCAGACCCAAGCCTGCCTCCTCTGCCCCACTCTTCCTGGGGCCTCCTGGAGGAGACTCCCACCTTCCTGTCCCCTGCCGGGGCGGTCAGGTCCAGGAGGAGCTCTCCCAGGGCCGGGGGGTGCTGGCTCAGGTGATACGGAGAGCCCTCCTGCAGCCCCCATCATGCTCTGTGCCTCTGGCCACATTATGGCCCAGCCTGTGAGCATTGCCTGGCTGAGGTGGCCCTGGAATGCCGCCTACACCCGCGGGCCTGGGGAGCTGCCGTGTGAGCCCAAGTTCCCTGGACTGAGTGGGCAGGGGGCGGCCAGGTGGGAACCCATGCTGGGCAAGCCATAACTGCATACCCCGAGTCTCTGCCAATCCCCCGACTGGCCTACCATGATGAACGAGGCCACCCTCAGCCCAGAGCACAGAATTTGTACTCGACTACCTGAAGTGAAACAGCTTCCCTAAAAACCTCAGGCCCCCAGCTTTGGGATTAACTCCCTCCCATGAAAACAAATTTCAGAGGGTTTAAGCCACCCGGGGGCCTCACACTGCCTTTGACCTCCTGTGCTCTGGGAATGACAGGATAAGCGCTGTATCAAAGCATTAAGCCCACCCGCGGAGGTCAGATCCCCTATTTCTCACCCACCTCGTTTGTCTCAGTTGCTAGGCCAGTGTTAATTGCTGTTTGTATCACTTAAAATTTTTCACATTTGGGGCAGTCATAAATAACCCCAAAGCTATGTGCACCCTCTCAGTACCAGGCTCAGAGGCTTTTCTCACTAGGAGAAGAAGCCAGGAAATGCGTGCAAGCTGAGGACCCCCTCGGCTACCCCAGACATGCCAAGGCTCCCCTGGGGTGGAGTGACACGGCTGGCCAGACAAGCCATCAGGCACGTGTCCTCCACGGTGCCACACGTGCGGTGGCTATCTGGGAATCACTGGGTGATCTCCTCCATGTCAGTCTTGCCTCAGGCCTCCAGGGCATGTGGCTGCTCGCCCAGCGCCCCAGGGTGGCCTACCAAGTAGTGTCAGTACAAAGCCGCAGTTCTGCAGGGCCTGATGGAGTTTCTCTCTCTGCTTCCCAGAACAGCTTGTCTTGAGGGCTTCCCAGTGATGGCCAGGCCCTGGCTGGCCCAGGACGTGGGACTCCCACCAAGAAAGTTGGCTATGGGAGGCTTGGGCATAGCCTTCTCCTAGATGGGGTGGAACCAGGCAGCTCACATCAGATGGGGCACGGCACTTGTGTTCTGACTCTGAAGCAATATTTCTATTTCTGCATTTGGTGGGAGCCAGAGGTAACCAAGTCCTGAATAGGGAGCAACTTATGGGATCACACTTGGCCTAAGGCCAGGTGCACCGTCGGAACTCAGCATCCAGCTGTTGAATAATTTCACGGACCCTGATGCCCTGACTAGTCAGGGCTGCCAAGGTCCTGCCGACTAACAGACAGCCCCGGCTTTCATTCCCTCTCATGGGCTTGTCCAGGGCAGGCTGGCCACAGGAACCCAGGGGTCTGCGAGGAATGCAGGCCACTATCACAAGCAACCCTGGTCACCATGCCAGCAGGAAAACAGAGCAGGAAGGATGATATGAGGAGTCTGGGTGTCTGCTCAGAGGGCAGAAACCGTCCCATATGGGGGTCAAGAAGCAGCACACAATGGCCTCTTCTGCGTGGCCTCTTGTTTAGGAATTAGGCTGGCTTTCCCTCTACAGGGCTCTGGCCTTGACCGTCAGGGTGTGAGGCTGTGGCGAGTCTCTAGCCCCATCACCCTGCCCACTCAGGTCACCAGGAAGGGCCCTGAGTTCACACCCTGCTCCATCGCCCACAAGGCACAAGTTCTCAGGCCGGAGATTTGACTTTCAGGAGGGTCAGTTAGGGAGCACAGGGCCTTCCGTTGCAGGGCTCTGTGTGAGCTTGAATGAGATTCATGCATATGCAGCACTAGCAGGTTCCCAGCACGAATAACTTGGCCATCAAGGGTTGCATTATTACCCACCTGCCCAGCCGGCTGGGCCTTCCCACAGCCTGAGGGGTCTGCAGACTCCGCACCTGGGCCTGGAAGAGTTAATGATCAGCCCGGCCCCTCCCCCACAGGGGCAGAAAGTCCTGTGAGCCGGTGAGAGAGGCCTACTGGAAACCCAGCTGCCCTGGTGTCTCCGGAGCTGGACGGGGCTGGGAGGAGGGAGGTGTTCCTGAGTGGTGGCCCCTCTCTTCCTTCTCACTCCAGTAGAGCAAACAATTACAACCACCCCTGCAGGGGTTAGGTGGTGGGGATTATTCCCAGCAGAGTGGGTCACCTTGGCATAGTAAAGGTTCGAGAGGATGGGGGGGGGTGGAAGTCAGCCCATGGGTCACCCCGAAATGAGAGCACTTAACAGCTGCGCCCGCAAGGCACATTAACTGCAGCCCACTCCTCTATGTGCAGCCTTTCCAGTTCTGCAAAAAGCCGAATATTCACAAGGCAGCAGAAAGGAGACTTGGAGGTGGCCACAGCAGAATCCCTCCCCCTCTCTGCCTGCCTCCGGGCCTCCTGCCCTTTCCCCTGCCCTCCCAGAGCCATTACCTGGGCCTCCTCGCACCAGGCCCCAACAGGCCCCAGGCTAGGAGGAGCCCTGGTGGGGGAGGGGGACTCCAGGAAGTCACAGCCCCCTCCCCCATGCTCAGGAAAGTTCCCCAGGCCTGGCTGACTGGCTTCTTGTTTTGTTCTCAACACAGGCTCTCAGAAAAGCGAGGGACATGGGGAAGCCCCTCAGGACAGTCCGGAGAGACAGAAAAACTGTTGCTAGGTGTGAGGGAACAGGAGGCCTGTTTGTGGCCTCAGGGCTGGAGGACAGCTCCCTAACCATCCAGACCTTGGGGTCTGAGTACCCCAGGGTAGAAACTCAGCATCCAGGTACTCCTGAGGTCCTGGAGAAAGGATAGTAGCTGGGGAGGCCAGGCAGGGCGCAGGCCGAGGGAGCACTTCTTGTTTGGTTGTGGTGGAAGGGTGTAGCGTCAGTGCCCGTGGCTGCTCCCTGGCTGCAGAGCTGATTCTTCTGAAGGGGAGCCCCGGGTTGGCAGGCCGACATGCCCAGCCTGGCTTAAACCCTTGCAGAGGGCCCCAGCCCTCAGGGCGGAGCTCAGAAGAACCCTTCCTGACCACTGCCTTCCTCAGCCCTTGTTTCCCCTACAGCACTTCCCGCCCCCGTCCTGGAACCCCGGGCCTAACCCTACATACATAGGGACGCCAGCCCAGCCTGGCCTCCCTGCTGCCTGGCCAAGTTCCCTCCTCAGTTGCTATGTTGTCTTACATCACTCACAGAAGCCTTGCCCTCCCCTGACACCCCCATGGGCTTTATGGGGTACAGCGTCCAGCACATGAATGAGCAGAAGAAAGAAGAGGAGGGGTTGATCCCAACAACATAAGTTGGCTTCCAATGGCTGCGAGGTTGACTGTTAGAAGTTGTTGAGGAAAGCCAGGACAGGCTCCCGGAGTGCACACACAGCCTGGGCCCTGCCTGAATCCACCCCACAACCCTGCACTGTTTGTGTGACCTGGCCAGAGCCACCTGCATTTGTCACAGGAAGGGCAGTTTGCAGTCCACCTAAGGCTAATGTCCACCTGGTGTTGACCAAGCCTCAGCACCCGTGTAGGTGTCATCTGCCCTGTCACCCCCACCCCCTGAGGGCATGCTGGGGGACAGGAGGCCCCGTGGCCCCCGGGCCACCTCATAGCTGTGTGCTCCTGAATACAGAGCTGGCCTCCTGAGTCTCTCGGGTGTGGGTCATAAGCGTGCCCATGCACCTTGATCATGAATGTGAGATTATGAACACACATATTTAGTCACTGCAGGAGGTAACGATGGCTAATGCCATTGTCACCCCTGGCACACAGGTCCCCAGACTGGAAGAATGCAGACCAAAATAAGAGGTTGGGACATTTGTCTCTGCTTGAAAATCCTCATAGTTTTGCCATCTTCAGCCAGTGCACTGCCTGCTGGGTGGCAAGCCTTGTCTGGTGGTAGGCCCATTGGTAGCAGCCAAAGCTGAAGTGGCCAGGGACAGAGTTTTGGGTTGTATGCTATGTGGCTTCAGGGAAACAAACAGCCGCAGTTTGGCCATGAGCTCCAGAGACACCCTAATTTTCCATAGTCTTCAGTTATGGAAAGACAGAAGTGAATACAGGTATATGACCAGGCCACCCATGTCATGTGCCAGATACACCTGCCCCTGACACCACACATGGCCACGGAGGGGACCCGTCTCATCCTGGGTAAGAGCATGCCAACTTCCAGTCTCCCAAAACTGGCCCCCAAGCAACCTGTGCCCCTGCATGCTTGGGGGTCCGGCACAGGAGGCTGCTGCTCAGAGCAGGGGTCCCATCCCCAAACTCACTGGGGCCACGAAGAGGCTTCCACATTGATTGGACACTCCCCGCTTAGAGACATAAACCAAGTGTCTTGTCATTTATCATCTTTAGAAAGGATTGGTGGTATCCCTAAGGCTTAGGTGTGTCAGCAGCTCTCCATGTCCGGCTGATCTGCACACACAGGCATACGCACCCTGGCTCTGCTGCCTTCCGGGGCCAGGCTGAGGTCAGGCCTCCCTGAGGCCAAGTCCACATTGGCCTTGTGTGGGGACAGCTGAAGGCCAGGAGGAGGCCACTGGCCTTGGGAAAGCCTCCCAAAGCAGAGGCAGCCCCCTCGAAGGTCACCTGGCTGCTCCCTGCTAGGAGAGTGGGACCCCAGGCTAGCGAGCTCCAGCAGTGTATCCATTAAACCCTGCTTGCCCAGAGCTCCGTGTTCCTTCACACTCCGGGGCCTTCTCTGGGCGTCCTATGTTGGGGATCTCTCCCCGGGTGCTGGGGACCCAAGAGTGGCTTCTCCTTGGATATCAGAAACAGGAGCTAAAGCATAAACATCCTCTCCCTTAGCAGGCCTGCTTCCAGAACCCGAGGCCCCCATGCCTTCTGGGGAGTTCTTGGTATCTACCCTGCAGCCGTAGGAAGTCAGGCCCTTGGAGCATTTGGGGCTGTTGTCCTTCATTTCCCTCATTAAGTGGGCTTGGTATCAGGGAGATGAGGTGATTCTTCTGGGTCTCTTTGTCACAGAAGCCAAGCCAGGGCTGCCCTACCGCATCCTCCCCAGCTTTCAGGGACATGAGCGAGTATAGCTTTCTGGCTCGGAGCCACAGACGGTCCCTGGCACCTGTAGAGGCCAGGGCCAGATGCCGGAAAGGGTTTCTGTCTTTTGAAGCTTGTAAAGGGTTAAAAAGGCAGGTGCCTGCTTCACTTTATCCATTCTGATGTCAGGGGGATGCGGGGCAAGACCAGCTCCAGGGAGACACGGTACAAGTGACGAAACACCCAGCAGCATCCACGGCTAATTCCCGTTTGTCCTGCCACAGAGGCCGAGTTAAAAGGCAGCGCTTTGGGGGTTGAAAGATCCCCCACGGGAGTCTGCTCGCAAGGGGACCCCAAGCCTTTGCAGCCTTTGTTTAAGGCTACTAATAAGCCGACTCCCGCTGGGCGCCCTGAGGGCCCAAGGCTGCCCGTCCACATCCCTGCTCTCCGCCAGCCTCGGAGCACCGCAGCCGTCTCCAGACCCGGCTGCCCAGGGCTGTGGCCGGCATTACCATCCCCGATGTGAGTGGAATTAGCAGATTGTAGCAAGAAATATTTCTAGGGATTTACATTCCGGTGGTCAATAGTCTTCTTGAGGCTTTTTCTCTTGCCAGCAGGGGTGGGAGGCACCCTGCAGTGCTGGCAGGGGAGGGGCCAGGCCTCAGAGGTCACCCGTTCTCGTCCCCACGGGGTCTTTATGAGGATGCCCCTCCACTCTACAACTCGAGATGTGGCTAACAATGTGAGGCGGTCATTCTGCGGGGCTATTTGTCTTCCTCGACAGCTGCCAGAGCGGCGGCCCCAGCCTGGCCTGTGGAAGCACTGACCAGAGGCGCCAGCCAAGGCTCTGAGGAGGCCGGACCTTGCCCAGAGTCACTGGTCCCTCCACCTGCCTCGCAGCGCCTTCACGACTTTCATCCCTGCCTCCAGCTCAAGGAGGCCTCACAGTGAGCTTGTCTTGGGGTGGCCTGTGGGGCCCGGCTCCACGGCACCATTTGCAGCACAAGCCCAGGGCCCTGGGGAAACCCTCGCTGTAAGCTGCACCATCCACATCTCCCCTGGTGAGCCGTGCACCCAGAACTTCTTCCCACCTTCTGGCCTCTGTGGGGTCTTGAGGGCAGGTGTCTTGCTTGAATGGCTGACAGCCTCCTGGGGTCTTGCCCTGGTCCCTCGCAGAGCAGGGCTGGATCCTGGGGTCCTGGCAGGGAACAGGGAGCTGGGGAGCCACAGAGCCTACCCACCCTGGATCTCAGTGCTCACCACGATGTGACAGCACATCAGGTTGATAGATGAAGGAAAGAGGCTGGCTGGGATGGGGCTGGAGGTGACCCCTCAGCCCAGGGACGGCTTCTCCAGGGAGGTGACAGTTGGCAGGGCTTAGTGAGGTTGGCCATCCTGGGGGCTGTGAGTACAGGGCCCTGAGTGAGGGCTACAACAGGCCGAGAGGCTGGCTGGGTCCTGTGGGTGGGAGGGCCCTGGAGGGCTTTGAGGGAGGGGTGCCACAGGCAGAGCTGGGCTCAGGTGCATCCCACCTCCTGTTCTGGCAGGTGTGGGCATGTGTGGCTGCTGCCCAAGCTTGGCATCCCTCTGTGGAGCTCTGCGTGCTGCCCCGATGACTTCCCTCTGCTGTCCCAGGGTGACGGGGCTGTCCTGTATACCACTGGACCAGTGAGGGGTCAGAGGCTCAGCAGCCTCCCAAGGGACACCAGGCCTGTGGCCCTCTTGGTGTGTGTTTTGGGGGGTGGCCCACTAGAGGTGTGTGAATCCACCCAGACCCGAGCCAGACCAGGGTCAGTCCCACCCTGGAGAAGCCCAGCTAGGGCCTCCTCTCTGAGTCTCAGTATTCCTATAGGGTGGGTACGAACTTGTGAGGATGGGAGGCACGTAAATGAGGTCATGTGGCATTTTTTTACAGGCCCGTATATTTGGAGGCCCTGGGACAGCCCAGGCCTGGCCCAGTTCACGGTTCCGTCCCTGGTGTGACAGCATGCCTGGCAGCAGTGATGTGTGTTGAAGGCCATGCTGAGGCTCAGAGAGGCCTCTTGCTGCTCACACGTCTGCAGGCCGGCTGCGCAGGCTAGGCTGCCTGGCGTGAGTGGGGGCTGGGTGACCTGGGACAGCATCCCTCCCAGGTCAGGCCTGTGCTAGAGCCCCTGCTCCGACGGGCTGGCTGGGACTGGCTCCCACAGCAGAGGCCTCCAGGCTCTCAGTGGTGAGAGGACAGCAGAGTGCAAGGGGCTGCCAGCCTCTGCTCTGCTCACTACCCGGGGCGCGAGCAAGTCACACAGGCTCACGGGGGTGGAAACAGAAAAACAGCCTCAAAGCCTGGATGGCAGGAGTGGTGACGTCACATGCAGAGGGGCTTGCGACAGGTGTGAGAGGGTGGGTCAGCTGCCTTTATGACCTCTGCAGGTGTGAAGGCATTTACTCTCTTTACCAGGTGGGACAGAAATTTAAACCTGGCTCTCCGTGCCCCACCCTCCATCCACCCCACACCCCCTCACCACCACTTCCACACGCACCCTGGGATCCTGCCCAGGGACCCCATCTTGATAGAACACCACGTCTGGACTTGGACGCTCCAGTAAAATCATTGGGGAGCCGTGGACATGAGTCCAGGAAGCAAAAATAAACATGCACACATGCAGGCTCAGATAATCTACGGTCCTCTTGCCAGCTCGGTATCGCTTTACGGTGTCACCTTTTGGCACAGAGCCACTTACTCTGTCACAGCAGAGAGCCCTCCTGCTCCACCAGGTGACGGCTCTAAATCCCCAGGCGTGACAGCCGTCCTCCCACCTGGATTGAGTTTCTCCAAAATGGAACAGGACTGGCAGCCAGGGTCCCCATCCCTTGGGCTGTAGGGCCCCCAAAGGCTGCTGGGTGTGCTTCAAATACTGCAGACCAGGGATGCAATGTGTGCCTGACAAGCCGCTGCCCTGAGAGCAGGAAAGGTGGGGATGAGGAGCAGTGAAGAAGGGAGGGTTCAGGATGCCCTGTAGGGCTGGAGCCTCATCACCTGGGCAGGACCCCCATCGGGAGCCCCTCCCCTCTCCACACAGCACCCCTTCGCAGCAACTCAAGGAGAAGGGCATGAGGGGCCTGGGGTGCCCTGATGTGGCTGTAGCTGAGTGCCAGCCTCAGGCTCGGCCCTCTGCCCAGCTCCCGTCTCTTGCCATACCGCCAGGAGGCAATGCTGTGATCACTCTGGGCTCACAGATGAGGATGTGGGGACTTGCCCAAAGAGACAGAGGGACCCACCAGAGCCAAGAGTCAGAGTGGGGGTGAGGGTCACCTGCCCACAGGTAGCGGTGTTTCCAGGGTCAAGTTTTGACCTCAGCACAGAGCTGGCTACATCCTGTCCTGCCGCCGCTCACCAACTGTATGATCTCGGATAAGACACTTAAAGGCCTGAGCTTCAATGTCACCTTAAAGAAGGACCCTGGTGGTCTCTGTCACAGACAGCAGATGACTGTACCCGCCTCACAGGGCCACCATGCTTAGAAACAGTGCTCAGGAACAGACTCTTTTGAGAACCATCACCCTGGACTCTGTGTCCTCAGGGCACCTGGTCATCTACAGCCAGCAAGCCAGACAGTCAAGTTTGCGATTTGCTGGAAATCCTCTGATGTATCTCCTGAACGCACACCTCAAATGAGGACTAGACCCTTCACTGTCCTGCTTCAGCTCCGGGCAGCACTGGAGGCAGTGGGGGGGCGCAGCAGGGGGGTGCCCGGGCACTTGGGCGGAGGCCAACCGTGGAGGACCCAGTGGTGGGTCTCCAAGAATCTCCAGAGTTGGTCGTCCCCTCGCAGACCACTGGCAGACTCCAGAAACATCAGCGGCGGGAAGGGTGCGGCTCCAGCCCTAGCCCCTGTGACCGGTGCTCCCTTCTCTGGCAAGGTGCTTTGGCTACTGCGTGGGTTGACTTTCAGCACAGCCCTGCCCTCCAGACAGGAAAGGGAGCTCAGCCTGCCTTTGGCATCAGAAGAATGGCTTTTATAATGGAGAAGCCCTACCACTTGTCCATTCGGGGGTCCCTGATTTTCTCTGGGAGTTGCTGAAGTAGAGGCTACATGTTTGCCTGTGGCTGAGGATGCACCTTAGCTCGAGGGCCCCCCCATTCAAAGGGCTTGTTCCCAGAACCCCAAAACTGCTTGCCATCACCCCCTTCCTGGACAAGCCCCACCACACCGGGCCAAGTGTGCCCTGGCTCTAGACTCCACAGCCACATTCACACTGCAGCTGAGAGGGCCCTTAGGGAGCTGGGGCTGCCAGGCCTTCTATGCAGATGCTCTCTCCCCCTGCCCACACTGCAGGTCACTTGCCTGGTTAATCATCCTGGGGCCCTGCAGGTCAAGGAGAGGCAGGAGGCCTACTCCCCACTTCTCAGATTCTGCTGAACTAACTGAAACCCTAACCTTCGGGCTTCCCCACTAATTTGTGATAAGGCCTCGCCAAGAAAAACAGCAGGCAAAAGACCCCTGATTTCTTCACAAATTCCAGAGTGCTTGGTTCATTCCGGCGGGGAAGGGGCCTGAGGCAGCCGTGTGTGTAGAACCCGCTCTGCATGGGTGCAGGGCTGGGGATGGCCTCAGGGGAATTGGCTAAGGAGGACCACCTGCCCACTCTGGGGAGATTGCTTCCAGCTGGCTGGGCCAGTGACAGCTGAGAGTGGGTCCTGGGCAGTGGCTCAGACCAGGCAGTGATTGCTCCTGTGACGAGTGCGCAAATGTGGCCAGCTAGGGTGGGGGTGCATGGGAGGCTTGAACACCCAAGCTCCTGGTCGGAGACCTCAGGGTCCCCAGATGGATTTGGAGTGATCTACTGATGTCCTCAGATCAGCGGCAGTAGCATGTTTGAGCAAGGGTCAGTGTCTTCCTAGAGGTGAGCCCTGGCTGGTGACAGGTTTTCAAAGAGCCCAGACAAAGTACAGGAGGTGATGGCTGCTTTCTCAGAGCTGGGGAAACTGAGGCCAGGTCCAGGTCCTAGCACTCCCCGCCATGTCCCACTTTGGTCCATGTGCAGCCTGGACCTGGGAGCCCAGAGGGGCTCTGGGTAGAACTGTGGTGGGGAGTCAGTGGACTGAAGCCAGATGGACAGTTGTGAGCCTCCCGGGTGGGGAGGATCAATGCCTGATGTTTTTCCCCACGTGCTCCACTCCCACCACGAGGGTGGGACACGCTGGCATTCCTTCCTCTGTGGCTGCTGAGGGCATCACAGTGCAGAAGAAAGGGACCACCTCCCCAGTACCCCTGTCCTACTCATGCCACGCCTTTACCCTTGCTCGCAGCACAGAATCCAAGCCTCTTGCCCAGCATGAGGCTCATGTGGCCGGATCCTGTTTACAGCTGGCCCCCTCTTCCTGGGCCCAGTCTCTCTGGCCTTTTTGTCCCTGGGCCTCTTCCAGTTCTCTCCTTCCCCAGGCCTCTGCACAAGTCCCCTCCAGGTCTTATTATGGCCCTGCCCTTCCCCAGATGGCCCTCTCCTGTGCCCTCCACCCTTCCCTTCTGCTTTGACTCTGACAGTGGCTCCTCAGAGCCCTTCCTATGTCCCTTTGGAATGGTGTCTCTTCTGCCCTGGACAGAAGCCCTCTGAGGCCAGGGCAGGGACGCTTGTTCCCGCTCGCCAGGGTCCAGGTTGCCTCCTCCTGGAGAGTCTAAAGACACCCTGAGGCAGCTCATGGGCAGAGCCAGGCCTCAGGGAGGACGAGGACAGGGGCTGGGAACCTTCTGCATCCTCCCCAGGGAAGATGGCCTGCCTGGTCCCTGAGGGCTCAGGCTCAGGGCAGTGTCCACCTGCCCTTGGCAGCCCTCGGCCCTCTGCACCTCCCCAAGGCCTCTGTGGATGCTGTTGAACCGCCAGAAACTTAATCTATTATTACACAGAAACTTCTGTGAAGTCAGGGGTTTGAACTCCCCAGAAGTGTTTGCCTGATTGGGAGCCGATAGTGGGGTGATTAATGCTGGCGATAAGGTACTGATTGGTTCTGGGAGCCACTGCGGACACAGCGACTGTTGTGAGCGCCAAGCTGGCAACTGTGCTGGCCAGAACAATAGCCCGTTTGTCCACTGCCCCGCCTGCCACCCGCCCAGCCCGGACGGGAACCCCAGAGCCCGGCTCTCCTCAGGGAGAGGGCCCGGGTCACTGTGGGACAGGCCAAAGCAGCAAGCACTGTCCTGCCTTGGCATCGGGTGGAAGGAAAGGTGAGAAGGTGGCCTCTTAGCTCCTCCTTCAAGCTCCCCCATGGGATGGAGCGGCCCTGCTAGTAAAAAGACCCCCCTGTGCCTCGGTAGCCACCCCTGTAAAATGGGATAACAAAGTCCTCATGCTGTAGTGCTACCAGCAGATTAAATCAGATCAGGTAGAGAAGTCCTTAAAGTGGCATAAGTGCTTTTATTTGACAAACACGGAACACCTGTCCCAAGTATGTGTGTGGGAGGGGCTACAACAGTGATGATTTAGATGCAAAATTGACACGACATGGACACAGATGACCGTGACTGGATGCAAAGTTAACACAACGTTGAAACCAAATGACAGAAAATCCACAGTATTCCAAATATCTGGTGACATTCCACATGGACAGTCACAAGATCTATAAGGAAGTGTATCTAGCATTTTGTTATTTATTGATGTGCTTAGAAGGATTCAAGGCAGGCGGGCAGCAGGGAAGGGTCCTGTCCTAACCCGGGTACAGGAGGCTCGTGGACAGGGCCACCACACCGTGGCCCGGGGAAGGAAAGTTTCAGGGTGTCAGGGCAGAGAGAGCTCCAGGCTGCTGCCACCTGGACTCCCTGATGCAAGCCTCAGCCATGTCCACCCAGCCCTGTGGAGAGAGGGGACTTCCCTGGGGGGCGACCCACAGCTCCCCGGCTGGAGGCGCATGAGCGACCCCAAGCCCAGGTGGATTCTGCGGGCATCGCCGCTATCTCCCCCTTGTCATGCAGAGGGAACACCAGAAGGCCCCCGGCGCACGGTTGGAATGCTGGCCCCTCAGGAATTCCATCCCTGATGAGTCTGGCACATTCCAGCGGCGTCAAAGGGAGCGCCCTGGGAGAAGGAGCAAGGCCCCAGGCCGCCTACCACCAACCACCTCAGTACTGGGCACCAGCAGTGAGACTGCGTCCCCTGGCACCCATCTTTCCCAGATGGCGCCCGTGAAGGGGTGGAGGCCAGCCCAGGTGAAGGAGCACACCCAGAGCATGGGCACCTGACCCTCCCCAGCACAGCTGCCCCGGGAGGCCTCCCGTGGCTCTCTCTCTTCAGAAGCTGCTGGAAGCTCTTCCATTAGGCCCACGTGGTCCACCTCGCAGCCCTCTCAACCCTCAGTCTTCTGGTTGAAATGCCATTTTTGTGGGGGTCACTCAGCCAAAGCAGGTCCCTGGGCCTCTGCAGCAGCCTCTCGCAGACGGCACCCTCAGGATGGCAGCTTCCCCCTGGCGTCCCCTGCCTTGGCCATCCCTACTGCGTGTGTGTGTGTGTGTGTGTGTGTGTGTGTGTGTGTGTGTGTGTGTGTGTGTGTGTGTGTGTGTGTGTGTGTGTGTGTGTGTGTGTGTGTGTGTTGGTGACCGACCCTGTCCCCCCCTCTGGGCAGTGACCCCACCCCCAGCGCAGCCACATCTCTGGAGCTTTCTCCCCAGCAGAGAGAAGGGGAGGTGTGGCACCAGGAGGGCCAGTTGGCGGGGTGGCTCTGGAGCACTGGTGTTCCCTCCTCCACAGCAGAGGAATGGAAGACCAGGCTTGGGGTCCAGATCTTTGCCTTTTAGACTTTGAGATCACGGAGAGCCAGGAGGGCCAGAAACAAGGCCATCACCTGGGATGCGTTCACTCCGCAGATGTTTGGTGAGGGCCTGCAGGGAGCCAGGTGCCTGTGTGGAGGCCCGGCTGCCGCCATGAGCGAGCAGGCCTGGCCCTCTTTGCTGCTGGGGTGAAGGTGATGGTTGGTCTTACTTCAAGGGAACGGCTGGCCGGCCTTGGCCCACTTCCAGGTCTCTCTGCAGCCCTCACCCTGCCATCTCCTGGCATCCAAACACCACGGTCAGCACAGCTCCATTCAACCAGGGAGCAAACTGCCCCCGAGGGGAAGCCCTTTGTGCCCAGAGGCCCTGCCCCGACCCTTCCTCCCCGCTGCTGAGCAGACTCTGGGCCATGGGGCCTGCCCTCCTCACCATTTGCAACGCCTGCCCTGGCCAGGTGGGACAACTCCTGGCTTCTCTTCCCTCTTGCCTTTGGGGGGCTGCCTTTCAGACCTTGCCTGGCACCTTTCCTCCCGTGCCAAGGCCCAAGGGTGACGTGAGCAACCGAGCATTACAGCTGGGAGAGAGCGAAGGAAGGGGCCTGAGGCACCAGTTGCTTCCGACGGGGCCCGAGGGGCGTCTGACCTTTCCGGCCACAGGGCAGCAGTTGCGTGAGCCCGAACAATCGCCCCAGTGTGCGAGGCACAAGCGGCCTTTTCTTCCTTGCCAGGCCAGCGCGTACAGCTCCCAGCCTGGCTTCCCTTGAACAAACATATTTATTGTGGCCGCACCAAAGGCCTCGCCTCACAGCCAGAGCCTGGGGGCCCCTGTCCCACCCACTCGGGCTTGGGGAGGGGACCCCTGCCCTGGCAGTCTCTCCCACCAGGCCCCCTGCCCTGCAGGCCCAGCTCCATCATGCCTGAGGCAGGGTGGCTCCAGTCCCCCGCACTGGACGGCCCGCTGGTGCTCCCTCGGGAGTGGTGACCACCCACAGGCCGAGCCAGGCACATGGGGGGAGAGGTCTGGAGACAGCTGCACCTGAGCCTGGGATTCCTCCGCGTGAGATGGGAAGCACACACCGACCGCCTCGCTCTGGGCGCCCTCCCGCCCCCACCTGGCTGCTGCCCCTCCTGCCCTGGGGTGGCTTGCCCTCAAATACTGCAGGATGTGTTGGGGGAATGGGCTCCAGGGCCCTATCGCCCCTCCCTGGGGACATCCTGAATGGTAGGGCCATCCCCACTCAGGGCTCTCAGCTGCGCTCAGACCAGGGACCCCCAGGTGCCCTCCGTGCGGCCCCTGACCCTCACTCTCAGGCCCCCACTTCTTTGCTCAGCCTCCTTCGCCCATGTGCCCTCTGCCTGTGCACCCAGAGGCTGTATACCACCCCCAGTGCAGGGGGACTCATCCTGGTTACAAGGGTATGGGCAGGCTATCGGGGCCCTGGAGGGTAGGGCAATAACCCAAGCTCATGAGCAGCTCCTCCAGGAGGAAGAGTTGGGGAGACCTTGAAGGGAGGGACTGTCTGAGAAAGGATGCAGCCAGGGCCAGGCCAAGGCAGCCCTTTGGGAAGGGGCTGAGTCTGGAGGGCAGGGGGGAGTCTTCCAGGCTGGGGGAATTGGAGAGGAGAGGAGCCCAGACAGGAAGGGACCAGATGGGGAGAAACCAAATGGCTTTCCTGCCTTCAGCCCCGACTCCACAGCTCAGGCCTGGGGTTCCCGGGCACTGGCAGCTCCCGAGAAACCTCACAGAGCTCAAAAAGTCCTCCATGTTGCTTGGGCCAGATCCCTGGGTCATCCTGGGTGCTCCCCACTCTTGAAGCACCAGAGTCTGTGCCGTCTCTCCTCCTGCCCACCCCCAAGTCCATGCACATCACCTCGGCCTGGGTGACCTGCCCTGGGCTCCCTTGCCCACTCCTGCCCTTCTGTTCCCCTCCAGTAGGTGCCCCGTCCTACTGGGGGCCCTGCCTGCAGACCCCGTGTGCAATGCCTCATGCCTCTCCCTCTGCCCAGGCGTGGCCCTCCCACACACTCTCCTACCTCAGGGCCTTTGCACATGCTGCATGGTACTTCCAGTGCACACACATGCACATTCTTTTTCCCTGACTAAATCCTGTTTAGTTAGTTCTCAGGCCTCTACTGCCACTTCCCCTGAGAATCCTCCACGGGCCAGTCCATGTTCTAAATCAGGACTGCCTCGTGGTTCTCTCAGCCATGGCCTCCACTTGTACAGGTCCTGGTCTCCAGTCACAAGTGTCGGGATGCTGATCTCAGGCCTGCCTCTCCCAGAGATCTGGGAGATCAGGTCCCTGCAGGGGGGTCCTGCTCTGGCCACAGGGACTACAGAGGTGCATGTGAGAGGATGCTTGATCGATGTTCAAGGAATGAATGATTGAACAAACCAACAAATGGATAAATCACACTAGCTGGAGGCAAGAGAGAGCTGGTGAGTCTCAGAACCTGAAGGGAGACACAGTGAGGCTGGAGCTGGGGCACATTATGGGCAGAGTGGCCGAGAAGGGCCGGATGGTCCGGTCTGGGTGTATGAACTTTGCTCCCGGCACTGGGATGCTCAGAGGGCTTGGAAGCAATGGGTCAGATGAATGAGTTTTGGGAGCCCCTGTGGCCACTGCGGACGAAGAGGGTGGGCCTGGAGGCCAGGGCTCCTTAGCAGGCCGAGCCCTCTGCCAAGGCAAGGGAGGGGGTTAGAGACAGGTGGGTGCAGTGGGGCTGCTGTCAAGCTGCTGGGAGGGGGGACAGCAGTGCCACCCCTGAGCCAGGACCCTGAGAGAAGGCACAGACCTCGGAGTGGGGGCTTCCTGAGGAGTCCAGCCAGGTCCCAGGCATGCGTGATGCCAGCTGAGCTTTTTTTGGCCAAGTGTAGGGAGGAGCTAACCTAGCTTCTGGTGATTCCAGAAGGTAGTCTGTGGACAGGGCAAAAAAGAGAGCATGGGGTCCAGAACCCCCGCCTCTCTGCCACAATCTCTGTGGCCTTGAGCAAGCCACCTGCCTCTTCTAGCCTCAGTTTCCCTCACTGTGAAATAGGGATTACGTGCCCTGCTCAGGCCTGTCCACGTGACCCTATGTGAATGGAGCTAGAGTCCGAGCTCCAGGAGAGGGGCCACTGTGCCGTGGCCAAAGCTGGTGCTTCCCCAGCCCCAGGCTGGGACCACCAAAACACAAAGTCCCTGAGGAGACCTCTGGAGTGCCAGTGTGTGCCAGTGTGTCCCGGGTGCAGTCCAGGCCCAGTGGGGGCAGTCACACGTGCTGGGTCTTGGCACTCCCTGCCTCCCCAAGAAACGTGAATTCTGACTGCCAAACCTCCAAGGACACACACGGGAGGGACCGGGCAGGAGGAAAGGTTGCTCGGTTGTCTCCCTTAAGTTGGTCACCCCAGAAGGCTAGGAGAGGGCCTGGCCCCCCGGTAACAGAAGGACACCTGGAAGGCCATGGGGATGAGCTCACACCATGCAAGAGCCCACCCTGGGGAGTGGACAGTGGCCGCCCCCAGCCCGGTCTTCCCTCCCAAGGCCTGTGCACTTCCCACCACCTTGTTCAGAGCCTGCCCACCACTGACTCCTCACCCCACCTTGACACACAGCCTGTTGGGCCGGGAATACCCACACCACACCTAAGCTGGCGTCATCCCTCCTGAAATGCCACCCATCCAAATCCCACCCGTGTTCCAAGCCCTGGACTGCCTCCCCCTCCCTCCTCGTGATTCGCCGTTTCGTGTGTGCACAGGTGTGAGCAACTCTGCGAGCTAGAGGGCTGTATCTGTCAGCTAGAGCCCATGGTACGAATACCACAGACATGCATCGTCTCCCGGTGCTGGGGCTGGAGGCCGAGACCCAGGGGGTGGGCAGGGCCAGCTCCGCCTGAGCCTCCGGGGCGTGTGGACGCCGTCTCCTCCCTGGGTCCTCCCGTGGCCGTCCCTCTGCATGTGTCTGGGTCCTGACCTCCTCTTATAAGAACACAGTCACATTAGATTAGGGCCACTCCAACGACCTTATTCACCCTGTCAGAGGTGCTTCTCCAAATATAGTCACATTCTGAGGCAGGATGGGGTGGGTAAGATGAGCCCACCCCATTTCTTCAGTGTCTGGAGGAGAAGCAGAGGCAAGGTGGTAATGCCTGCCCCTGGGGACAAGAGGGCTCCTTGGGATGTGGGTGCAGGAGGCCCCATGAGCTGCCTGGACCTGGGGCAGGGCAGTGGGGTGGGGGGATCCTATGAATGCCTGAGGTACCAAAGAGCAGCTTGATGGTGGGGCCAGACCTCCCACCTGCCCTCAGAGCTCCCCTACATCTGATACCCTACATCCCCTACTACCCTGGCCACCATCCAGGGCCAAGTCTAGACTCCATTCTAGGCTTGGGATGAATGGGATTGAGAATGACTGAGCCTGGGGTCCTGGGGTATCATGGTCTGTGAATACTGGGGACCTGCATAGCATCTGGGCCTTGAATTTCAAAACCCCTGAGCACCTGAGCTGTAAGTGTTGGGGCCTGAGGCACTTCAGGGTCCACGTGGTCCCTGGGGCCTGTAAGAGCAGTCTGGGAAGCCTCAGGGATCAGAGGGTGGCTGCTGTACTTGGAGAGCAGGGCCAGGGTGGAGGGTACCAGGTACCAGTTTCCCAGGGAGGAAGCCCCTGGCTCAGACCCTAGGGTAGGGGGGTTGGTGTAAAGTCCTCCGACCTTGGGTTTGTCCAAGCAGGAGATCACAAAAGGACACCTGGATGGGGCTGGGTGGGCTTGTCAGGCTGTACCGCAGCCCCCCAGCTATGCAGCCTGCAAATCCACCCAGCCCCTTCCAGGTGTCCTTTTGTGATCTCCCGCTTGGACAAGCTCAGCGGGGCCCAAAGCAGAGGGAAACCGCCCATTGCTTGGGCATCTGTCACCTGCATGTGGCCACCCTGGTGGGCTCTCAGGGCAGGCGGTGGGGCGGGGGGGGGGGGGCGGGCAGGACACTGTGTATGGTGTGCAGGTGCTGGGTGGGATGGGGCCACGGGACAGAACTTTGGTCAACATAAGACACTCGAAGGTCAGGAGCCAGGGCTGAGCCCTGGTCTATCTCTGGCCACCTCTGAGGTGCAGGACAAGGGTGGTGAAGAAGTGCTGTCCCACCTGCCCTTCCAGGGGGTCCTGGGGCCCAGCCAGACTTCACACTGTGGGACCCCCAACACACCAGGAGGAGGAGCTCTGGGTGCCGCATCCCATCAGAAGGGCCAGAAAGGATCCTGCTAGGAAGGCATTTAGGCCAGGGATTTTGGATTAGGGAGAGGTGGGGCTGGGAAGGGCAAGTCCAGAGGGGGAAGCAGGGGAAACAAAGGATGGGTCTTGCCTCTCAGATCACCTGGGGTGGGTGAAGGGCCATGGGTCATGAAGGGCAGTAGCTGGTCGCCTCTGCTGGTCATCTTGAGGGAGGTGGTAGAGAGGGAGGCGGAGCCCCCATTCCCACTCTTGGACTTGTCCACCCCTGGGCTGGAGGGCAGCAGGCCCAGGGCGGCCCTGGGAGCCTGCCAGTTGCCTGAGAGCAGAGAGTAACTCCTGGCCTTGTGGGCTGGCAAACTCTGACTCACAGGGCAATAAAATCCTTGTGTTTTAAAAATCAGCATATTGGCTTAATTTTATAGATTTCAGAAGTGCTGCTTGAAAATAAAAACCTCCTAATTATATTTATGATCCCAACATGAATCTATTTGACTCCATTAGTGGCAAAGAACCTTTGTGAAGCCCTTGTTCCAAGTTGGCCCTAAGGGCTGGTGGGTCACAGCTGGAGGACTCAAGGTTGCTGGGAAATCTTTGTCGCTCTGCATCAGAGGCCAGGACTCAAGGAGGTCCACTGATGTCAGGTGTGAGGACTGTCTTGGCCCTGTCACAAGTCTTGACAAGTGGGGCCCTCCACAGCCATCGTGACATGCAGGAGCCAGTCAGGGGGCTGCATGGAGCCTGGGCAAAGGTGTTGGTGCCCTCTGGCCCAGGGGAGGGAGATTCTGGGGGCACAAAAGGAATGCTGTGATCTCTCAGGGGTCATGGGAGGACCACATCACCCTCCAACAGCAGAGAGGAGTGTCCTAGCCTGACCTTGACCCAGGGCTGGTGGTCAGTATGGGAAATGTGATTTGGAATAAAGAAAGTGAACAGGGACAGCTTCAAACAGTGGGCATGGAAAAGAGATGCAGGGAAAGGGGGCATGGGGGTACAGGAGTGAGCCCCGCATGCAGGGGGCAGCTGGAGTCTGGGGAGGGGCCCTCACAGCAGGCTCCTTGGCCAAGGAGGTGGACAACAGCATTGTTATGATGCCAGGGGATCTGTGAGGGCTCTCTGGGGTGCCGTGTACTCAGCCAAAAAAGAAAGGCAAAACCTCCCCCTTCCAGGGCAGAGTGGGTAATGCAGGTGGCAAGGCCACCGACACCCAGCATATTTGCCCAGGGTGTTCCTAGGCTTCTGTTCACCTCCTCTGGGGCAGGGACCCCAGCCAGAGATGTGAGATGGGCCTGAAACTCAGTGTCCTTGGAGGCCAGCCTATGGCCACCCCATCCCAGCAGGGTCCCCAGGTCTCTGTGGGGATGTGGGCCTTGACCTGGAAAGGGCCTGTATGGCCTCCACGTGTAGGGAGGTCTGGTTTTTCCAGGGACCCTGCTGAGCCCAGGTGTCCTCTCAGCAAGTCGTGGGACACTGGGGGGGGTTGTCCTCCCTCGCCCTGGCCTTTCACAGGAGCTCAGAGCAGGCCGCCAAGGGGTCTGCTGGAGCAGGGTGGGCACTGGAGACCAGGTGGCAGGCGCTGCCCTGGCTCTCATTCACTAGGGCAGGTGGGGACACCGGGTAGGAGGCTGTGGAGGGCAGTCTGAACACTGCTGCTGCGCTGCACCCTTCCGCGAGGGCTTCCCTGTGGTCTCCATCTCCTGGTGAAGCCGGGGTGGCACTTGCTTGGCCTCCTGGGGTGACTGTGACAGGGAATGACAGGCTGGCACGGTGCACATGCCCAGTGTGTAGGGACAGGCTGTGGGTGCTGCAGGAAGCCTCCCCAGGCGGATGGGCCCATCCAGTGCCCTCAGTGCTGGAGCCCGCTGCACAGATGTACCAGCTGTGGCTCCAGAAGGTCAGTGGCAAATCCACGGTTACCCAGGGTGACGTGGTGATGCAAGCATTTAAACCCAGGAGTTCTGGCTCCCACAGGGACCTATTTCTGCCTTATCAGTGGTTCGAGACTATTTGGATTTCAAGGGCCCATCGGTGATCCATTATCCACCATTACCCACATCCATTATTCACCCTCACCCTTTTATCACACCTAAAAAGAAATGAATGGCACAAAGTGGCCAACATTTTAATTGTGCAGAAAAGGGACCTCTTAGAAGACTCCTTTGCTCCAATTAAATACCACCAGTCCATTCTAGACAGCCTGAGCACATCATCTCAGACCGTAGGAAGGGTTCCTGAGTTTCCCAGCAAGACCTTGCCTCCCTTCCCTCCAGCCCACCACCAACCCACACTCCCGAGCCTCTCTAGAGCTGCAAGTCCCACAGGCTTCGGTGAGGGAGCGGTCGGAGGACTGCCGGTGTCTCTGGTTTGCCAGAAAACCCTGAGACTCGTTTCTCTGTCCTGTGAAATGGGCTGGCTGGGGCCTCTGGGGTCCCTCTCTCCAGAGGGTGCCTGGCTGAGCCCCAAGCATGGCGAGGCTGGGGCACCGGGGGAACATGCTCTGCCCATCAGTCTGGTTGGGGATGAGGGGACTGTAACAAACTCAATGAATTTTACTCTTTATTGGGTGTGTTTTGGCTTAGAGTCACTTAGTCCAGCTTTCAGATACACTTAGATAAGGCAACAGAGTCTATTTAAAGGACAAGCATTAAGTAAACAATGGTACAGGTGTTCAAAGATACAGCATGTAGTTCTAGATGTGGTGAGGGATCCCAGTGTGGCCCAGGCAGGGGACAGCACACGCCGACTTTGGAGCGCTCCCCAGCAGGCCCTGACCCTGGGTGGGCAGCACGGAGGTCTTGGGGGCTGGACACCACGCAGTGGGTGCCTGTGTTACTTTCCTATGGCTATATGACAAATGACCAAAATTTGGTGGCTTGAAACTATACAAATTTGTCACCTTACAGTTCTGCAGGTCAAAACGGTCTCACTGGACTAACTTCAAGAGGTGGGCAGGCTGGCTTCCTCCCACAGGCTCCAGGGAAGCATCTGCTCCCAGCCTTGTCCAGCTGCTGGAAGCCCCCTGCATCCCCAGCACAGGGCCCTGTCCTCCAGCTGCAAAGGCAGCCAGGCCTGCGGCTGCCACCTGGATCTCTGTCCTCCTCCCTTTAGCCCCCCTCCTCTGTTACTGAGGAAATGTTCTAGAACACTGCGCCGCCACTTGCCCACAATTATCACCCCATCACTGTGAATGGAGGCACTGAGCCGCAGAACATGTCAGGCTCCTCCAAGGGACAGCTAGCTAGAGGCACACAGAGGGCCTGGGGGCCACTCCCAGGAACCTTTGGCCCTCCTCAGGAGGGCCCATCCCTTCTCCTGGCTCAGTGCCTCTCTATGCTGCCCGGGCAGGGCCAGGGCAGTCACCACCTGCAGGAGCCCCCAGCAGGGCCCCTCCTACCCTGCCCCAGGGCCAGCTGCCCCTGGCCATTTCATAACCGCCCAGAGCTCTCGGTTCTCAAGTTGGTACGTCGGGTGGACCGTTGCAGGACTCTGCTGCGCACTGTGACACCATTAGATGTTTAGATGTTGAAAGGTAAAAGGAAGAAAAATACGTCCTGAAAACAGAGCAGACTTTCCCGCCCCGGCCTGCTGGCAGAGCACTGGCACACAACAGCGTCCCATATTGCAGCAGGTGGCTCAGGCCCCAGGAGGTGGGCAGAATGGTCAGGGGCAGGGGCTGCCCAGTGCTTGGAGCTCAGACACCAGGAAGGCGGCCAGCGGCCTCAGGCTTGATGGTGCCCGCCGAGGAGCTGGCCCTGGTGCGCCCATTTGCAGCCTGTGTTGGTACCTACACCCATCTGGCCGTTTCACCCTGGGGCTGCATCAGGGACCCTCTCTCCTGTGGGGTCTCTGCTGGCCCGGCTGTGCAGCCTCACAGGAAGCATTTATTAGAACGCTGGCTTGGGTGCCCAGGCCCCCTGCCACCCTTTCTTGGGGCCGTCTGTGCTTTGCCACTGAATCAGTCAGGAGCAGAAATGCTGAGGTGGGGGGTGTTTACTGGCTTTCCTGGGACTGAGGATGCTCTGTGTTTGTCTGGGCTCCGCCCTGCTGGGTCCCCCAGGAGCTGGGCAAACAAGAGTCCCAGGAGAGAGGGAAGGAGGCTTCCCCTCCCCCTAATGCTCCAAGGAGCCAGCAGGGCCTCCTGCACAGAGCTGCTGGGTAAGCGCGGGTCAAGCGAAGCAACTGCCGGCCCAGGGGCCCCAAGTGAATGGGCGCAGGAAGCCCAGTGCCGCAGGGCCTCTGGGTTTGGGTGTGGAGGCAACCCATGGAGACTAGACAGCGGCTACCTGCAGGCCCGCCATCAAAGAGGGCATGTCCAGGATTCGGGGGTGGTTTATTCTCCCACATCCAGTGGAGTGCTCATTGCCCAAACCCAGGGTGTGGTTCTTGAATGTTCGGCAAGCTTTGTTAACACTGGTGACCCTAGCAGGCTTGTCGGGTGACCTGAGCCAGGAGACCTGGGTCATGAGGTTTGAGAGGGAAGCAGACGCTCTGCACTTGGGCCCTGGAGCACCCTGGCAGGCCATGCTCAGCAGGCACCAGAGACAGCCTCTTTTTCCTTGAAAGCCCTCGCCACCTGGGGACTGATGTTCGCAGGGGTCTCCTTGCCCCAGGACTCTGTGCTCCGCAAGTGGTTTTCTTCATGCCCTTTGAAGCATTATTCAAGCCCCTTTCCCTCCAGGACCCTCACAGGCTTCCCAGATGGCCTTCCCACGCCCTCTCTCACTGCTGACTGACTGCAGGTTTGGAAATAACCCTGGTGCTCGGCCAGCACTCAGGGCAGAGATGTCAGAGCCCCAGGATGGCTGTCCTTAGGCCCTGCTCCGCTGTCTTGGCTCCCAGAGGAAAGAGTATGAGCAGCTGGGGGAGGGAAAGGAGGCAGGGCCCTTCCACGGCCCTATCTGGGCTGTGTCCTCTGCAGGAGGGTAGCCCGGCCTGACCCTCTTTCACCCTTGAGTCTGTACAGCTGGGCCGCAGGGCTCTGTGTCTGCCTATGGCGCCCGAGGGGGTAGGCTTGGAGTGCCCCTAACCAGCATCCTGCAGCCCTCCATGTCCACCCAAAAGCCCTCTCTCCCTGGTGCCCTGGCAAAGTGCCTGCAAACTCTGCCCACAGTCAGATGCAAGGCTCATCTTCCTGGTGGCCTAGACACACACACACACACACACACACACACACACACACACACACACACACACAACATGCTGTACTGTTGTCCACTCCAATGGACTCCATTGTGCTTTAAAAATGTTACCTTATGATGTTACTCATTAAATAATTGAACTATTATTTATAATGATTTTTAATACAGAGAAAAGCATAAATAAAACATGTCATGAAATAAAGTGACCACTGCTATTATTGACCTACTTTAAGCATCATGACCTGAGGTTTGGACACCCTGCTTTAGGCCACTGTCCACCTCAGGGCACCTGTAGAGGCTTGTCCTCAGATTGCCCCATGTGTGTTTTCTTTCTACCTGAAAAAAAGGGCCTAGAAGTCGTGCGCACTGCAGGGTGTGGGGGGTGCCAACAGTACAGTGGCCTGCGTCACAGGGTCAGCCAATAGACACACAGCGCTTGTTTCCAGGCCAAGACAGTGTGTCAAAGTGCCCCTGATCCAGTCCACAACTTCCGCCTTCTCACAGGCTTTTCGGTGACCCACCACACACAGCATTGCAGGCCCATCGCCCGCAGCAGTGTTTGGATGCCTGTTCAGTCCTCAAACTGCCCCAGGAAAGGAATGTCCCATGTGGCTGGTCCTTCTGGAAGGGCAGGATGTTTCAGGGGAAATCAAACAGGTGTGTTCACAGGACATCAGCTGCAGGCTTGCCTGGGGGGACTGGGGGTGGGTGCTAGCCTGAAGGCCTGCTCCTGCGTGTTCCCACCCTGCCCAGCCCCCTGAGCCTGTGCAGGGGCTCTGAGCCCTCCTCTGTACCACTTGAACATCAGATGCCCATTGCTGACACTCAAGGTGCCTTTGCTTCCTCTTGGCCACAGCTGTCACGTTGGAAGTCACCTGTTCATTCCCTCCGTGGACATACTCCCGCTTCCCCAAACCATGAGCCCTGGGGCCCAGGCCCACAAGGGGCTCAGGAGGCATGGTCTGCATTTGGTTGGAACTTCCAGGGGCCACCACCTTCCCCAGCCCTCGCCCCACCTGCAGGGGAGTCTGTGGCTATTGTGTGTACATGTCACCCACCCCTTGCCCTGCTCACTGAAAGGCTTCTCTCTGAAGCTTAGGGGGCACTAGAAATGGGAGGCGAAGGGACCCAAGATCCAGGTTCTTTGCTCAAGGAATTGTAGGGGAAAGGTCTGACACCACGCGTTTCTGTTGGACTTCATGTAGCCAGCAAGGAGCCTTGCCAGGCTGCCACGAGGGACTCAGCCCAAAGCTGTGGCTTGCTTTCCACCTACTTCTTAGGATGCCCTGAGTCCGGAACAGGAGGCAACACCCACTGTAACCATGAGCATGGGACTCAGGAAGGAAGTTTCTGGGCAGAATGGGCACCAAATGGGTTCAGCAGCTGGGAGTTTGTTGGGGCATCTGAGTCCCTTAGATTCTTCTGGGCCCCTGGGAGCAGAGGATGCACTTCCCACCCACTCCAGTCCCATGAGCACCTGACACCTGCAGGCATTCGATGCACCCGGGTCAGAGCCCAACCTGAGGCCAGGCAGAGCTTAAACGGGCTTGAGGTAGCTCCTGGTTACAGAGCCAGCATGCACACATGTGTGCACACACTCATCTCTCTTCCGTTGCTTCCTTCACTCACCACTGTTTCCTGAACCCGCTGTACACCGGGCACCACCCTACACCCTGAAGATACAAAAGTCAACAAAAGAGACTAAGTCCTCATCCACAGAGTTTAGGATTTGGCAGGAATTTCTGTAAAGACAAGTGAGTTCTGGCAGGGCAGTTGGATGGTGGGCAAAAACCAAGCCTCCGAGGGGCAGTAAACAGCCCGCCAGGTGGCGTGTCAGCTTCCTAGCAGCTGGGAAGATGGTGGCCCTGCGGGCCCTGGGAGTTCCAGCCAAACCCAGGCCATGTATCCTGAGCCCCTTGTGGGCCTGGGCCCCAGGGCTCGTGATTTGGGGGAGCGGGAGTGTGCCCACAGAGGGAATGAGCAGGTGACTTCCAACGTGACAGCTGTGATGAATGGGAAGCAAAGACACCTTAGGTGTCAGTCAGGAAATGAACAGCCTGCCCATCGGCATGTCCCTCCTTGAACAGAAGTCCTAACATCTGCTTTGGGCCTTACCTTGCGTGCTGCTAGGAGATACCTTCCTGCATTTTCTCCCATGACACCATAGCCTGCCTGTTGCCACGTAGGGCTTCACTCACTCCAGGTACTCCTTCATGTGCTGGGTAGGGGTCCGTGTTCCTCCATAGGGTGACTGCTTTTTCCCACACCACCACCCAGCCAGCCCTGCCTGTCCCCAGTGGCGAACGGTGTCATCTTTGTGGCCGACTCCGTTCCCAAGCGTAGGTGTGTGATCTGGGCTCCTCTTCCTCACCAGAGGTCCACCGTCTGGAGGACACGCCAGTACCACACAAACCTCTGCCCTGCTTTGCAAATCAGTTCCGATGCCAGCAGAGCACTTAATCCCTTCTCCCCTCATCTGATCTCTCTTGAAGTCTGACTTCTCTGTTCAGAAATCTCATTGCTCCGTGTCAACTTTAGAGTACGTTTATTGAGTTTCCGTTTCAATGGGACTTTGGCTTGGGACTGCCTTGAATTTACAGATGAAATTTGGAAACAATTGAAATCTCTGCCATATTATACCGTCTCACCCAAGTGCCAGTAATCTCTGTGCATGGACTCTCCTCATCTTCTTGGCCCTCCCCTGGGGTCCCAAAGTGTCCTCTGAGGACTTCTTTCGTGGGGGTTGGCTTCAGTTATTCCCAGAGAAGATATGCTCTCTAGTCTAATTTGGGAGCTTATTTTCCTCAGGAACTTATCACTGGAGTAAAGAAAGGCCACTGATTAGGCAGGTTGTTATTCTCCCTGCAACCATGCTGGACTTTCCTCAGTTGTAATAATTGATCTGTTGACCTTGCTGAGTTTCTAAGCCGATAATCTTTTTAGCTGCAAGTAATGATAGCTTTATCTTTTCTCCCCTAGTCCTCAAACCTGTTTCTTTTTGTTTTGCATTAAGTGGGATCTCTAGGACTACTTTAAATAGCGTGGGGTTATGGGCCTTCTTGTCCTATTCCAGGTCTTCATGGAAATGCATTTACAGTGTCTCCATTCACTGGATGGTTTGTTCTAGCCTTTGACCTATAAAGTTTGCTGAGTTAAGGACGTTCCTTTCTATCCCTATTCTTTAAAGATTTAATTTTTACTCTAAATAGATTTGAATCTTTTCAAATGTTCTCTGTACTTAAAGAGATGACCATGTAATTTTTCCCTTGAGGGGAGGATCGTATTGATAGCGTTCAGGTATTTAACCATCCTTGAATTCTTGGCATAAATCCTGATGTGTGTGTTGTTGTTTTTTTTAAATACATTGTTGGGTTTGGTTAGCTAATATTTTGTTCAGGATTTTTGCATCTGTATTTGTAAGTGAAATGAGCCTGTAATTCTATTTTCTCATATTTTTCTTGCATGGGCTCAGAATCAAACCCCCTAGACTGTTAAAATGACCTAGAAAATGTAATCCTTTTTCCATTTTCTGGAACAAGTTGTAGAAGGTAAGAATTTCTATCTGAGATGTTTTGTAAAACTTTGGTAGAGGTCACCTACTGTCTTGCCAATGGGTTTCAGCCCCAGACAAGCTCACTATGGATTCAGTGAGATGGCAAAAATGACAGTGGAACATTCTTGGGGTAAAAGGGTTTATACCCAACTTTATTCCCACAGTGGCAGGTCAAGCACAAGAATCCCATCCACTCAGAGCAAGTCTGCATGCAGCAAGCCGGTCTCTGCCTCTGGGCCTCTCTGCCCGCAGAGCCGTCTCAGTCTCTGTCCTCAGCACTGCCACCATTCCCTGTTCTACTGCAGCCATGCAGCCCAGAGCACTAGGCGGAGCTCTTCATATAGAGTCAATAACAACATATTGCCCACGTGTGTATTGTGAGCGAGCTGCCCAAGGCCAGGTGGGAATCCCAGCCAGAGGAAACTTCACTTTCTCCTCCACTCATGCAAGCATGAGGTTTGGGGGGAGGGCTCTGATTATGTTTTGATTTCTTAAATATGTAGTTATTCAAGTCTTCTATTTCTTCTAGCACAAATTTTGACAATGTTATCTGGTCTTAGGAATTTACACATTTCATCTGGGTTTTTGAGTTTATTAACTCAGAGAGGTCCATAATACTCTAATTTTTGTTTTTGCAACTTCCATTACCTGTTTTGTCACTTTGTCAGTATACATTTTGCCATCTTTGCTCAATCTGTGCACCTCGGTTAAGGATGTTCCACACTGCACTTCTTTACAAAGCAGCCTTGCAGAGGTCCATCTATCTTACTAATTTTTGCCAGGGGGTTGCCAGCAGTGACCCGCCACCTATTTTGGTGTGGCCATGAGCCAAGAATGGTCTTTTAAGTTTTTTAAAGGTGGAGAAAAATAAAAAGAATAATAGTTCTGACTCCCCAAACTTATATGAAATCCAAATTTTAATGTCCAGAGGTGGGTTTTGCGGGCACACAGCCACACCCCTCCATTCGCTCACCATCTGCAGCTGCTCTCCAACTACAGCCACTGGGCGAAACACTCTCGCTCAAATTCCACATCCTGGTGCTCAAGGGCCTCATCACTGGCATTTCTCCCTCCACCCAACCTGCCCCCCACCTGGTGCCTCCCAGTGCCCCCCGCCTCCAGCTGTGCCTGCCTGGAGGGCTTGCGTTCGTATGGCTCCCCAACCCCATCCAGCTGACTCAGTCAAGGTCCCAGCCTTGTCTCCTGCTCCAAGCTCCCCGAGTTCACACTCAGGTCTCAGTAACTCCAGTCGGCTTCGAGGCTCTCCCTTTCTCTCTGGGCACTTACTGCTGCCCAGCCTTGCCCGGTCAGGAGCTGCCTGACCAAAACCCCTTGTTTGGGTGAGCAGACAGTCTCGAGGAGGACCAGTCCAGTGTGTGGTAGAGTGCCCCCCACTGTGGGGTTTGTCTGCTCTTTTCCTCACAGTCAGCCTCGGGGTGTGGGTCTGGGGAGGGGCACCACAGAGATGACATGCCGGCTCATCCATCACCTCAGGGCTCCCGCTTGGTACGGCTGACCCCGTGAGCCCCAGGGTGGGCAGATTCAGGAAGGGACCCCTGGTGAAGGAAGCTTGGCCTCTGCCCAGATCAAGCAGTGCCCCTGGTTGTGGGGGTGGGGAAGCTGGGCAGACAGTGTCAGGCCAGACGTGGGAATCCACACATGGCCCCTTCTCAAAGACGGGTGCTGTCCCTGGGGCCCCTGCGGGCCCTTCGGGCCTCTTTCACTGGGCCCATCCCAGCCTAGCCTGGCCCATGGTGGAAATGCAAATCTAATTAGTCTGGCATCGAGCCCGTCTTAAAAGTATTAACAGAGCCTTAAACTGTGCTGTTGGATGGGGATGAAGAAACGCCTTAGAAAGAAATTACCGGATGGTGACAAAGCCCCAATTTATTAGTCTTCTCCAACGGAGGCTGTGCAAAGGACGTTAATTACTTTAATGGGACTTATTTTGCTTCGTTGCCCAAAGTAATTGGTTTATTAACCTCTCCTTCCCTTTGGGGGGAGGGAAAGGCGGCGGGCCGGGTGATGGCCCCAGGAGAGCTTTGCCCAGGCCCCTCAGCCCAGCTCGCCTGGCCGGCAGCAGCCCAGCCCCCACCCTGGAGGAGCAGCATGCTGTCCCTGCTGGCCTGGGCTGGAGCAGCCCGGCACCGCTGATTTATTCTTGTGCACCGGACATTCACTGTGTGTCAGGCACTGGGAATGCGGCCGTGAGAAAAACAAGGCCCTCAAGAAATGCACTGGGGCCCCACACGTGCCCCAGCGGAAGGGAACTCAGCTTCAGGGAGGTGTGGGCAGGTGGGGGGCAGGCTTCCTGCAGCAGGACCCACGCCTGAGAGGGCAGGAAGGCAGAAGGACACCGGGAGAAGGGGGGCAGGGCTGCAGGCAGGCGAGGCCGCCCTTCCCCAGACTTCAGCAGATAGAGTGATAACGTTTGCATTTCAAAACAATCCCTCCAGCTTGGAGCAAGCCAACTCAGAAACAGAATCATCACTTCCCCCTCTCACTGGAGGACTCCCCAAGAACAGCCCAGGCCCGGGGTGCTAAAAGTGGCATCTAATCAGCACAAGTTGGGTCACACCTACCTGGCCCCCAGGGCTGGATGAGAGGCCAGCTCTGCTCTCAGAGACACCCACTGCTGCCCCACAGCTAGACAGGGAAGACCCCCACCCCAACACCCAGCTCCCCAAGTAATGCGAGGATGAGGCAGGGTCTCCTTGGATCCCCAGACTGTGGTGATGGAGAAGGGCCCCTCAGGAGCGCCGGCCAGGCCAGTGTGCCCCCCACACCCACGGCTCACCCTGGTGGGCCCAGGCAGCCGGCTTCTCCGTGTGATCCCGGGGCGCCCCTGCCTGGCCAGGGGGTGCATTGTGGGTGTGGTGGGAGGGGCTGGCTCTGAGGACAGCCAAGGGGCTGCATGGCTTTGGACCCCACCAGCTGCTTCCCCAGGTGCCTCCCCAAGGCCGGCCCTTCAGCCCCCCGCAGGGAATGCCCACTGACCCTCCCACCAGGTGAGTCAGGGACCTGCTGGAGGCCTCGCAGGCATCTGGGTGCCAGGTAGAACAGGGCTGACAGTGAGGCCCAGGCAGGAGTCCTGGCCTAGCACTGGAAGTGCGGAAGCCTCTAGGCAGCCTGCGTTGTGCGGTCCCTGACCCCCTTCTTGCGGATGGGGAGCTGAGGCCCAGAGAATACAGATGAGACCTCAGAGGCTGCCCAGGGACTACCACAGGGATCCCCACCACCCACACCAGGACTTAGCTGTCTCAGTGGACAGGGCCATCACAGGGACAGCTCAAGTCCGTCCCTCCCTCGCTGGGCCTCAGGGCCATCTTGATGTGAGAGGGACAGGCTAGGCCCTCCTCACCTTCACTGGGAGCTCTTGGGGCTATGATCTGGCCAGGGTCCCCACCTCCGGTTGGGGGTGCAGAGGCACCCCCCAGGGAGCACCCACCTCCCTCTCTGTGGCTGTCACCATGTCATTGAGTTTAACTGTGGACTGAGGGGTCAGCCCTCAGGCCTCTGTGCATATCAGACATGAGCTACTGAGGCAGGGCAAGGCCTCCAGAGCAAGGAGAGGGGGTGCAGGCTATGCCGAGCAGGTCCCACTGCCATTCTTGGGGTCAAAAATGGCCCAGTCACCCCTCGGTTAATGTGAATAGGGCTTTGGGAGGTAGGAGGCTCAGTGTGCAGGCCGGGGTTGCAGAGGTCCTCAGCTCACCCCTGACCTGGGGCCTGCTTCACAGCGCCCCTGCCCGGAGGATCCACGACTTCCAGGAGGTGCAGACTCTTCAAAGGCAAAGTGGCCCGAAACTCAGCCCAAAGCACCACGGGCTTGGGGTTCAAGATAGAAGCGGCCTAGGGAGTGGGCAGGAGGGGCGGTGTGCCTGAGAGGTCTTGGGGTGGGGAGTATACAGGCAAAGTCGAGGAGGGGAGGCAGTGGAGACTGGGTCCCCAGAACTGAGCTCAGGGTCTCTGAGTCCCGGCGGGAATGAGTGGTCCAAGGGCAGCAGGCTCTGCCTCCCTGGCCTTGGCCTCCTCATCTACACAGTAGCTACAACATGAGTCCAACAGCATGGGCCTGGTTCACAGGTGTTTGGGGAATGTGAATGGATGAAAACAGGGTGAGAGATGGGAACAGTGGGGAGGCCAGGGAGAGAGCTGGTGCCAAGGGCCTCAGTGGAAGGCCAGGGCTCCCACCCTTGGTCTGGTGGGTCCAGAGTCCAGCCAGAGATGGGGTCTCTGGGGAAGGGTGGGGCCCTCCATTGAGGGCTCTGGTCTTGGGGTGCAGCCATGGGGCTGTGGGTGGCCTGGTGGGTCAGGGAACCTGAGGGTGTGGGTGAGGAGTGCCGGCCCTGCATCAAGTGTTCCAGAAGGGGCTTTGTCCCAAGACGCTGATGCAGGAGCCCCACCCTGCATAGGTGGCTTGTAAAGCCCCTAGCACCTCAGACAGGACTTGTCTGCTCCCCACTCCTGAGAACAGAAAGGAAGCCCCCAGTCCCTGGAAGTGCACTCAGGTCCTCCTCCTCTGCAGCAGGCCCTCTTAGCCCCTCCAAGCTGCCCCAGGGGGCCTGGCAGAACCTTCTGGCTCCTGAGTCCCAGGGCTCACCTAGCTTCCTGCGTCTACTTGGAATCACACAGGTTTTAATTCCAGTCTTCCTTGCCCGCCCAAGAACCCGAATGGCTACAGAGGCACTGGCCGGAACTGGGGTCGGTGCGTAATTCATAAGGCTTTTAGAAGGAAATGCACACAAACCACTTTTCTAGACGAAAAACCAGTCAGAAACCCATGTAATTCTTCCTAGATGTTAGGGGTTTTCTCTCCCTTGTTTTAATCAACAAGTTCCCAATAAGTCATTTCTGTGAGGCCATTACTGACGGCTCATAATCTCCTGGGGCTGCGGGCAAAATGGGACCCCCTGGCTCTTTAGCTGAAAACACTTTTCTTGTTTTCTTTCTCCAGTGTCCTGGAACCAGGCCAGCTCGCCAGTTCCATTAACTTAATGAGGCTGACAGCCTGCAACAAACGTGCTCATAACCCGCCCCGGGATTTGAATGGGGTCCCCCCCAGCCGCCCGCTCACACCCGACCCAGCCTGCTCTTTCCCTCTGTCTGTTGCCCAGCCCCTCTCGGGGACAAAGCCGGACAAAGATGTGTTTCTTCCCAGCAACTCTGCACAGGCAGCCTGAGGCTTTCCGGCCTGCTGCCCGCCCCATCTGGGGCACAAGGATGGTCTCCCCACGCCCCAATGGGGCCAGAAACTGGCCACAGGGATTTCTTCAGTGCTCATAACCTCCAAAGCTCAGAGCTGCATGGCTGGGGTGGCTCTTCTGGGCTCTGAGTCCGTCCGAGGCCATGTCCTTGTTATGGTGGAACCTCAGACCACACTGTCCTTTGCAGGCCCTCCAGCCTGGGCCTCCAAAGGTAGAGGAATTTGCCAGAACCAGCTGAGGCCCAGCCCGGGAATTAGTTTGGGGTTCTTTCAGGCCCCATCTCCCATCCCCTGTTCCCAAGGAGAGCCCCAGGCCCTCGGGATGATAGAGGCACCAACATTTGGGAGAAGGCCTGAGTCGTGGGGCAGGGGTCGCTGCCAGCAAAGGGAAGGGAGGATTGAGCTGAATGTCCAGTGTGGGCAGCAGCCACAAGTCCCAAGAACCCCGTTCCCTGATGAAAGGACTGCAGTCCCACCTATTGTCTTGGGGGCTGTAGGAGGGATGGGGGGGGCACTGAGGATGTGGATGTGGGGTCCAGAGCTGGTTGTCCAGGGTCACAGCAGCAGGACCGTCTGTGTGTCTTCCATGTGCCCCACATTCTGTCCCTTCCACACCCTGCTGAGAGGCTTTTCCCAGAGGCTGGTGGGCTGTGTGGGCTGTGGCTCTGAGAACGTGGCTGTCCCAGCAGCCCTCGGCCAACATTACCTGCAGTTTTTAAACAAGAGCCGTCTCTGTGCTGCACCTCGCACTGAGAGGGCGGACAGGTGAGGCAGGCTGAGTGTGTACCAAGAGAAAGGTCGCCAGCAAGGGTCTGAACCCTGGAGGCTGTGCTGGTGTTTCTCCCTGGCAAACGAGACCGCACAGCGCCGGGGCACGGTGCAGTCACTACTAGCTGCCATTACTGTCACATTATTTCTGGCGTTCTTATTGAGGTCATATAGTGCCCTTTCTGGGGGCACCATGGACAGCGCTGCCCACTTTCCTGACCTCCCCGGCGTCCTCCTCCTGCCCTCACTCGGGCCCCCAGCCACATGGGCCTTCTTTCCCTGAATTCGTCCCCTCCCGGGCCTTGGCCGCACTGAGTTGGCTTCGCCATCCCCACAGCTCGGCTGGCAAAGATGGCCTGAACCATGCCTGGCGACAGGGCTGTTCTGGGCCATGACACCCCAGCAGAGGTCACTCTCCTGCCCGGTTGCTTTCAGCCCCAGGAAATTTTCCTGGGCCAGCTTCTCCTGCTCACTCACCTGAGTGGAGTTAAGTTGCCTGAGGTAGCTTTAGCTTAATTGAGGTCATCTAGACCAAGCTGAGTAAGTTAATGGAGTTAATATAAGCTAAACTGAACTGACTTGAGTTGGTGAATTGAAATGAGCAGCTTGATGCTGTGATCAGTGCTGGCACAGGAGGGTCGCTGAGGGTCCAGGAGGATGACTCACTTCCTTTCCCTTGGTTCTGAGATACATTGAAACGGGTCGTTTGCTAAATCCATTTCCATCACCTGTCTGCTGAAATCCTGGAAGAATTTCACTGCCAACCAGGGAGAGGTCTGCTCCGGCTGGTCGAGGCTTGGGGGCCAGAACAGAGTTGCTCTAATTTATGGATCACTGACATGAAAACAATCTTACAAAGACTTAAGATGCAACTTCAGGGAAGAGAGAAAACGCCTTACCTTGGGACCAGCCCAGAGCTTGTGTTTTATTTGGTTTGGGCCGTGTTGTGCGGGGGCCAAGCAGGCCCCCGCAGTGTTTGGACGTCGTTAGGCAGGCGGTAGGGAGCCATGGCAGGACTTGGGCCAGCAGGTTACACGATCTGTGTTTTGTCCCTTGGATTGGAAAGCCCGGCTGGCAGCCACGCTGAGGGGGATGGGTTGGAAGAAGGAAGCCGAGCTGGAACTGGAGTAGGGGGTCTTGTCAGTGGGTTTCAGCCCCAGGCAAGTTCACTATGGATTCAGTGAGACCGAGGAATGACGATGGAATGTTCTTTGGGTAAAAGGGTTTATACTCAGCTTTATTCTCCTGGCAGTAGATGGAACACTAGAATTCTATCTGCTTCCAGCAGCCTGCAGGTCTGTAACCTGCCTCCATCCGGAACACTGGGCAGAGCTCTTTATACAGTGACTCAGTCAATAACAGCTGATTGCCTACAGATGTAGGAGCAGTAGCCTAGCAGCAGGCCAGATACATCATCAAGTAGTTTAGGTTCAGGTGAGGATCCTGGCCATCGGAGCCCCCATTTCCCCATAGTGGGTGGGCGGTTGGGGGTGGGGTTAGGAGGGGGATCTGCCCCATCCCAGAGCCGCCTGAGGAAAAGGTTTCTCCCCCAAGAGGCATGTGCCCTGAGCAGAGCCGGGGGCTGGGGGCATCCCTAAGGCTCCTCCCCTTCCCTGCAAAGCCTGCCCTGTCTCCCCAGGAAAGCACCTGGCGCCTTCCTGTGCCTTCCCTCCCAGCTCCTGCTCTCAGGAGCCACCTGCTGTGACCGGCCACATTTGGGAAGTGGGCACTCCAGTGGTTTTCAGTGTGCTGAGTCGTGCAACCATCACCACCACCTAATTATATAACATCTTCATCACCCCCCAAAAGCAGCTTGCACCCATGAGCCGTCACTCTCCATGGCCCCTCCCCACCCTCTAACCTGCTTTCTGTCCCTATGGGTTGACCTAGTCAGAATGTTTCATATACATGGAACCCTACAGTGGGTGGCCTTCTGTGGCAGGCTTCCTTCAGGCAGCATGATATTGTCTGTGTTCACCCATGTGGTGGCATGTGCCCCAGTGCATCGTTCCTCTTTATGGCTGAGTGACAGTCTATTGAATGGATAGGCCACACTTTGTTTATCCACTCCCCAGGTGATGGACACCTGGGCTGTTTGCATCTTTGGACTATTATGCAGAAAGCTGCTGTGAGGGTTCATGTGCAAGTTCTTGTGTGAACATAGGGAAACTGCCAGGTCCCATTGTAATCCTGCCTGGCGTTTGGAGGAACCGCCAGACTGTTCCTCAGCGGCTGCCCCATTTATACCCTGACGTCCTTGGCAGCATGTGTTCTTATCTTCCTTGTTGTGGCCAGCCCAGCGGGTGAGAAGTGGTCTTGCATTTCCTTAATGGCTAATAATACACGGAGCATTTATGTGCTGACTTGCCATTCACGTCTCTTGTTTGGAGAACTGTCCATTCAAGTCTTTTGCCCATTTTTAATTGGATCAGTTTGTGAGGTGTAAGAGTTCTTGATATATCCTGGGTACACGAGCCCTTTGTCACCTTTTTGATTTGCAGAAAACAAAACAAAACAAAGCTAGCAGCAGACACGGCCATTCCTTGTGCTATAAAGGAGTAAGATTCACATGCAGGCGAGGCAGAGTTTTTTGAGTGTGTGTGCCCCTAACCCATGGAATAAGCCACTGGTGAAATGAAGAGAAGTGGGGCCCCAAGGGCAGGATTTCTGGCGTGGGGAGCTGTCCACACTGGGAGAGGCGTGGCTTTGCACTGCCTGTGTGCCGAGCCAGGGCCAGCAGGGCAGCACCGTTTCCATGGCCACTTCAGTGAGTGAAGGAGGACGTCCTGACCATCTTTGGTCCCCATTCCTGGTTTGGACTTGAGTTCTGATGGGCCACCGACCAGCTCAGGCCTGTGCAGGGGCTTCCTCAGCCTGTGGGGATGCGAGGAGCCTTCAGGCCCTCCAGCCCGGCAGGTGGTGACCCTGGGGCCCTTGGGCAGGCTCACTGTCTGCGCCCACCTCCAGGCTCCCCCTGGGCCCACACCAGACTGGGTGTGGGAAACAACGTGGGCCATTTGGCTTTCACCCCGGTTGCTCAGTAGCATGGAGGGGAGCTCACGGGCTGGGATGTGGCTGGATGTGAACTGGGGATGAGCTCTGGCCAGGAATGGAGGCATGGGAGACCCACAAGTGGGCATGCATGTGGCCCTTGGTGTGGCAGTGGTTTGCGGACACAGGGCCCGTGGTGGGAGGAGGCTGCACAGAGCCACAGCCATCAGCCCCCATCTCGCCAGGGCTGGGCCTGCTCCACTGCGGCTCTGGCCTGGACGGCTGGTGGAGGACGCTGCAGTAGGCCAGCTGCAGGGCCCCCCAGGGTCAGCTCAGGGTCAGCGGAAGGCAGGTACGGTGGAATGGTTGCCCTTTGCTCCACCTGACCGCAGAGTACAGTGGCCTCTCAGATGGAGGCAGGGCCACGGCTGACTTCACCGCCTGTGCTGAGCGGCGTTTCCTGGAGGCTGGTAGGCTGTGCGGGCAGGGCAGGCTGGTTTAAATTACTGGGATTGCGCAGCTCTTACCCCGCAGGGTGCTATTTGTGTCTAATTAGGTCGCCTGACTTGGCCACAGACTCCCCTGCACGTACCCAGAGCTGGAGACTGGAGCTGCCCCAGAAGGACGGGTCAAGGGTGGGGAGGAAGACCACGGAGCAGTGAGCCCCCAGCCAGCCCAGGAGGGCAAAACAGGGACCTGAGCAACCCCAGCTGGGGGACCTGAGCACCTCACCACCCCACAGATGGGGACCTGAGCCAGGACAGGATTGCGGCTGTCCCTCATGAGGACAGAGCCAGCCCACACTCCGGCCCCTTGACCTCAGGTCATGTTGCGCCAGCGGCCTGAGCTGGGAGGGAGATCCTCTGTGAGTTGCAGGCGGAGGGGGTCGGGCTGCCAGGAGGAGCCGCTATAGCAGTCAGGGGCAAGGCCTCAGGTACAGCACGATCCAGGGCAAATGCTGGTGCTGTTGACGATCAGCTGAACAACTTGCCCCTTCTGTTCCCTCTTGTCTAAGACAGGCTGCAGCTGACAGCTGCCACCCAGGTTTGTCCTGAGGTTGCAAGGAGCATTTGGGAGGCTCACAGAAGAGCCCCTGCCTGCCCCCCTTCCCCCCTCCCCCAAGACCTTCTGGCCTGGAACAAAAGGACAGGTAACACAAGGGCTGGGATAGAGACAGCAAACAGGTGCATGCATTTTGTATCCTAAAAAAGGAAATTTGTGTGGCCTCACTATAGAGTTGAAAATAGGCATTGTGGGATACGGAGATTGTAGAGGCTTTTCATCCACCAGGACCCATGCTTTGGGGAAACTTTCCCCTGGAGGCTCTCCCCCAGAACTTCTGGGGCAAGTTTCCCTCAGTGTCCAGTGTCCTAGCACCTGGGTAGTTCCATGGACATGCAAAGGCTCCACTTCCGAGGGGAAAGGGTCTCCCACCTTCCTGACAGAGCAGGCACCAGGCAATGAGCACATGTTGCCAGGTGTTTGCTGACAAATGAGGCAGGTCTTAGGGCTTGAACTGGGGTCCCCACCTCCCAGGCCCTTAGGCCTCTGAAGGGAGGGGAGCAGCAGCCTGCTGCCTCTGCATGCCCTCCCTAAACCCCATCCTTTGGAGAGACCTAAAAGAGAGTTCCCAAAGTCAGCCACTTCTGGGGGCCAGGAGAGCACAGGCTCTGGGGACCAGAAGGCTGGTTATTGGAGAGGTTCCCACAGCCCCAGTGAGCCGTCCTGGGTGTGCACCTTCAGGGACCAAGTCAGTACAAGGGCTGGTCCTCTGGTTCAGCTGGGCCTCAGGCATCACAGAGAACAGCAGCCTCGTCTCCCACAAGGGCAACCCTCTGCCCCCTGTCTCAGCATTTCTGCTCACACTCTTATTGCTGTACCACCGTTTGTCCACAGAGGGTACATCCCAAGACCCCCAGTGGATGCATGGAACCTCGGACAGTACTGAACCTTATATGCACTGTGTTTTTTTCCCTACCCATATGATAAAGATTAATGTATAAATTTAGGCACAGTGAGAAACTGATAACAAACTATGACAAATTTGTTTTTCCTTCACAATTTCACACTTAGTCCATTCTTACTATAGATCACAGCAGGTTCAACATACAATTTTTTCTTCTTTCCTTGTTAAGTGGAGAACTTACCCCTTTTCACTTGAAGGAAGCACTTTCAGCTTCTCTTTGGCATCTCCAAACTGCCAGCATCTTTGCACCTCTTGCCACTCTTGCACCATTATTAAGTAAAATGAGGGCTACTTGAACACAAGCACTGTGATACTAAGACAGCCCATACGGTGACCCAGACGGCTGCTAAGTGACTCACGGGTGGGTAGCACAAATATAGTAGATCCTCTGAACAAAAGATGACTTGCATCCCAGGCAGGACAGAGTGGGACAGCATGATATTTCATCATGCTACTCAGAATGCCACACAATTTAAAACTTATTAATTGTATGTTTCTGAAATTTCCCATTTAACATTTTCAGACCATGGCTGACTGCAGATAACTGAAACCATGGAAGGCAAAACCACAGATAAGGGGGGGACTACTGCATTTCCTGCCTTCTGATTACCTTGGGTTTACTTTGCTCTTCTTTTTCTAGTTACTTAAGGTAGAAACTGAAGTCATTGATTTGAGACCTTTCTTTTCTGTTAATATAATCATTGAATGCTATAAATTTCCCTCTGAGCACTGCTTTAGCTGCCTCCCTCAAATTTGGATGTATTATGTTTTCATTTTTCATTCAGTTTAAGATGTTTGCATAAAATTGAGATGATCTGTTCCTGGAAAGTTTGGTAGAATTTGGGACAAAGCCATGTGTGCCTGGTGTTTTCTTCAGGGAAGATATTTAACCACTGCCTCAATACCTTGAATAGTTGTAGCAGTATTCCAACATTTTATTTTATTTGTCTCAGTTCTGGTGAGTTATATTTTTTCTAGGAATATGCCCATTTATGTCTAGGTTTTTCAAAGTTGTTGGCATATAGTTGAGAGTATTATTTTATTATGTTTTAAGTCCTTATTTGTAGTATTGTCTTATTTTATTTTATAATATTTTTATTTGTATCTTCTCTCAATCTGTCTTTACCAGAGCTTTGTCTATGTTGTTAGTTTTTTCAAAGAGCCAAATTTTTGCTTTATTTAGAGATTTTTAAAGATTTACACAAAGAGAAAGATATACCATACTCATAGATAGAAGACTTAATATTATAAAGATGTCAATTCATTTCTTCCAACTTGATTGTACATATACTATAATTCCAATAAAAACCCCAACAGGTTTTTTTTTCATGAAACTTAATATGATGATTCTAAAATTTCCGGGTAAAAATAAAGAGCCACAAATAACTATGACTTTCTTAAGAAGATCAAGGAAAGACCTTTCCTTCCAGGTATCAGGACTTGGTCTGAAGCTACAGTAAATAAGGTGCTGCAGTGTAGGTGCAGAGGTTGACAATTAGCCCGATAGGATCAAATAGAGAGTCCAGGAAAGACCCACACAGGTCTGAGGCTTTGGGGTATGACCAAGATGGCTGGAAGAAATGATCATCTATAAAGAAAAAGATGAAGCTAGGCCTCCATCTCACACCATATACAAAAGTTGCCTCCAGGTAGATTAAGTGTCAAATGAAAACCTTCTAACTCTTAGCAAATATAGGTTAGTTAGTACCTTTCAAATCTTAGTGTAGGAAAACATTTCTTATACAAGACACAAAAATATTGAGTATGAAAGAAAAAGATTGATAAATTTTTTTATATAAAATAAGAGCTCCTGTTCATCGAAGGACACCTTAAAGAAAATGAAAAGATAGATTACAAACTGGGATTCATGATGCTTTTTTACAGCTACTGTAACAAATTCCCTCAAACCCAATGGCTTGAAATAGCACACATTTATTACCTTTCTGTAGGTCAGAAGTCTGACACTGTCTGACTGGTCTGAAAGGTGTCAGCGGGACTGGCTCCTCCTGGAGGCCCCAGGACAGAATCCATTGCCTGGCCTTTTCCAGCTCCTGGAGGCACCCACATCCCTTGGCTCATGGCACCTTCCTCTGTCTTCAGAGCCAGCACTTTGCCAACCTCTGGCCTTTTTTCCATAGTCACAGCTCCCTCTGACCACAGCTGGGACAGGCTCTCCACTTTGCAGGACTCCAGTGTCCAATTAGGCCCACCTGGGTAATCCAGGGCCATCTCCCCATCTCAAGGTACATAACCGAATCACGTCTATAAAGTCCCTTTTGCTGTATAAGGTAACAGATGTTTAAAACATCTTTGGGGGAGCCTTTGCCTGCCACAGGAGTGGGCAGGCCCAACATACAAATTGGCAAAAAATAAACAAAGTTACGCAGACGACTTCTACCTAACTAATCACTAAGAGCACAATAACCAGAGCACGGCCCAGAGATGTGCTCAGCCTTTCACAGCAAAGGAACCCATGAGGTCAGTCGGTATGAAGACACCACTTAACACTCGACTCATTGTCATGAGTAATGAAGTCTGACCTTGGGGGCTGTGGGGCCAGGGCCTCTCCTGCCCTGCAGATGAGAGCGCACAGTGGGGCCACCACAGGGAGGGCAGTGCAACATCACACATCATCAAATTCACATACCCAGTGACCCAGCAGTGGCATGCCTGGGTATGCACCCAAAGAACATTCTAGCCTCCGTCCAGCCTGAGAAGCTCGCCAGGAGTATGTGCCTCAGGGCTCTTCACCAGACGCACGCCTGGCCACCAGCCACGCACCCGTCACAAGAGGAGAGCAAATGAACTCAGCATGTCTACACAAAGGAGTGCTTTCCACCAGTCAAAGCAAAGGAAGAGTATGGATTGGATCATGTGGGTGCATCTTGGCAACATCACAGCGAAGACAACGCATGCATGGTGCATTGTTAGAAGGATTAGATCACTAAAAAAAATAAGTGCCTTTTGGGGGAAATGCATATAGACTTGATAAAATTATGTAAACACTAAAGCAAGGAATGTAAGGAACATGGACTAAGGTGGGTGGTTCCTAGGGTGGGGACAGGTTGAGTAAGGGTCTTGCTTTTATTTTGAGCAGTGGGTTCCCAGGATTTCTGTAGTGTTTAGAAAACAATATACAAGGTGTAAAAAATGAAACACCACAACTAAGGGAGATTTATTTCAGATAAACCAGGCTCATTCAATATTCAAAAATCAGCTAATGTAACCCATATCACATCAGATGTCTCAGGAGTGTGAGGGGGTGTCAGGGGCTTCGTGAGGCCAGGGGCCCCCACCCCAGAGGAGGAATCTCAGCAGCTCAGGGGCCTCCCAGAGCCTGTGCACATAGGTATGTGAGCGTGTGAGTGAGCGTGTGTATTCAGCGTGTGTGAGTCCCGATGTGCATAAGCTGCTGTCCTCTCCTGCATAGAAGTGTGCCCCTAACATCTGACACGTTGGCACTGGAGTGTATACAGCGGCTGTGTCCACTCTCTGTCCCGCTGCCCCAGGCCTGCCCACTCTCACAGGGGCACCGTGGGTCTGGCAGAGGACCAGGGAAGGCTGGGTGTCAGACAGGCTGTCTGTATCTGGGGGGATTCCTGCTCTGCAGACAAGCAGCCCAGCCCCTGGCCAGGACTACCCCCAGCCAACACCACCGGCAGGTCAGAGTGGCTGTCCTGCACCAGGGGGAGCCTCCTGCAGCACCTCCCGGGGCTTCACTAGCCACAGCCCCCAGGCTGCCCACTCCCGGACAGGCAGAGCCATGGACCAGGCTGGGCTGGGGTCCCCTCGGGTGCTGAGTCCCACAAAGCTGCCCACATCCAGCCTGTTTCTGTAGTGTTGGCAGCACCGTGGAGGAGATGTTGCCCTGGTCCCCTGGTCTCCTGGTCCCTGGGTTCCCAGCCCTCTCCCGGCCCACTCTGCTTGCCTCCCCACCATCTGCTGGCCCAGGAACTTGGCACCCTGAGGCCTTCTAGCCCAACCATTTGGTTGGGGTCTGAGTGTGGCCCCTGTGCCCTGTGGGAGAAGAAGAGAAGAAGGGAGCAAGGTCCCATGTGCATCTCAGCCAGCCCCCGGCCACCTGGGCCCATACCCAAACTGTCCCCAGAAAACCACCCATCCTACGCCATTTGTTTGCACGCTCTCTACATGGCACTGGTGAGGGGCCTGAAGGCCCGAGGGTAGACAGAAGGTTCCGTGGCTCTGGGGTAAGTTAGGGACACAGCCTCTGTGAACCCAGGATCTGACTCCTACCCCACTTCTGAGGGACAAGCCAAGGGTCTCAGGGAAGTCACCCTGTTCATTAAAAGCCTCGTGCCCCTGGCTTCTCCCTGCCCTGCCAATACATGGACTTACAGGGTTTAAAGATCATCCCATGGAGTCGAACATTCTTGTTTATGGAAGGACCCAGCCCAAAGCAGCAGGGGGCACTTGGGAAGGCACCAAGCCTCTGGCAGTCCCGGCGTGGATGACCATCCCAGGGGCCACTCACACGCTCCTCTCCACTTTCCACTGCAGGCTGCGGGAGCACCATCGTGCCACCATCAAGGTCATTCGGCGCATGCAGTACTTTGTGGCCAAGAAGAGATTCCAGGTGGGTCCTGCATTGAGACCTCCTGCCCTTGGTCCACCCCGGAAGCCCCTCTCCTATCCGCAGTAGAGGCTACAAGGTCTCCATACCTTGCCACATCCAAGATGACCCTTCACCCATCAGATACCCTGGGGCAACTTTGTTATCCTTCCCCAAGGTGGCAGGTCCCAGAAGGACCCCTCCCCCAAGTTGCCCAGCATATCTGGGGAGTGACGTGGGAGTGAATCAGAGGGTGCAGAGCCTGCCCTGCCTCCCTCAGGCAGGAGGTGGGGTCCCGCCACCCCGGAGCTCTGCCTCCTGCTGGTCGGTGCTCTTGCTTTCCATTCCTGTTCTGGGTGCGTCAGGAAAATGGAGGGGAGGCGGGTCTGCTGTGCCCTAGGGAACAGCCTGCCTTCCCCGGGAGAGGAAGGGTCTCCGAGGCAGGGCGGAGCTGGAGCCCATGGGCTTCCATTCCCAATCCGTACTCCGTCCATGCAGCCCCATGGAGCCCCCAGGGAAAGCCAGTTGGTGGCATGCTTGGCTCCAGCCTTCTGCTGTGGGGACAGTCCTTGGTCGAAGGAGGGAGGCCCAGCTCAGCCCTCGCTCCAAAAAAATGTAGATTAGGAAACAGGTACCCTTGGGGGGAGGGGGTGTGGTCCTTCTCTTCGCAGAAGGCTTGGCCACCAGTGCCTCTAAAAAGTGAGCACCCAGTGGAGTGAGGGCTGGGGGGTCACCCTGGGACTAGCAGCAATGTCTAGATCCCCTTGGGCATGCTTTCCCAAGCAGGAAAGTTTGGAGTGACCTGTTCCCAAGCCCCAGAATTGTCACAGCAGTGCTGGGAAGAGAACCAGCACCCCTACATCCCAGCCTGGCCCCTGGGCCCTGCTCTGGGCTGAGCCTTCCCGGCCAAGTTGCAGGATTGACAAAGGCCCCCTCACCGCCCCTCAGCAGAGCCCCTGTTTAACCAGGCCAGGAAGGCAGACTCAGAGCGGGGTTCTAGGTGCAGACCCCCCACCCAGGCAGCCCTAGACCAGTTCTCCCCCCATCAGTAATGGCAACAAGATCCCAAGGGGGGGTGGCATGGGACCACGTCCATGCATGCCTTGCATGGGCCCACTCCCGGCAGCCCTCCGGCAGCATCTGCCATGAGCCCAGCCCCTTCCCCGAGGCCCTTCCCCGGCCACCTCGCGCCTCCCGCCAGCAAGAGCAGCATGTGGCCCCCTGGCGCAGCAGCCAGCTGCTGGCCCAGGGGTGGTGTGCACACACAGTCCCTCGGGGGCATTCTGCCTGTGTGCCCCGCCCCGAGGCCGGGGGGAAGGGGGGGGTCCTTTCATGATCAAACTGACCCAAGCTGTGCTGAGGCTCCCACCAGGGCCTGGGACTTCTCATTGTCAAAACAAAAGAGTCACTGTAGGTGCTGTTCTCCGTCAGCTCCAAGAGGTCTGCCTGGAAATGTTCTGGGTGAGACCTGGTGCCCCCAGATTGAGGGCATCTGAATTCTGTGGCCACCCCTTCCCAGAGGGCCTGCTACCCTGGTGGTGCCCGACAGAGGGGCAGCTTGGGAGGGCAGGAGCTGATGGGTGGTGGGAGAGGTGGGCCCAGCCTCCTGGCAACAAGGGCCCCCTCCCCATGGAGGGGATTGCAGGAACCCCCCTTAGGGGTCAGGTCTGGACAGGGCTGTCCCCCAGTGACAGGGGAGGCTGTAGGTAGGGCCAGGCTATTTCACCCTCACTGGAGAGCAGGACCCAAGACACGAGCCTGGTGGGGCGGAGGGGTCAGTGGGGAACCTCCCAGGATTGAGGTGGTCCCCAGCCTGAGAAGCTGGGCCACTGGGGCTCTAGAGTAAGTGCCTTCGAGCCCCTCACTCCCTGCCTGAGATGCAGTGGGGATGTGGGGGACTGTGCCAGCTGGACCCGAGCTTCCTGGAGGCTGCTCCCGGGGTCTGGGGGCACCAAGTGGAGCAGACAGAGCCCTGAGGCTCCGGGCAGGCCCAGCTCGGGGTTGACATGGGCAGCTTCCAGCTCAGGACAGAGATTGTCCTCAGCAGACAGGTGCCCACAGTGGGTGCAGCAGATTTGGGCACTGTCACCCTGTCTCTGAAGTACAGGCTAAAAAACTGCCTGCTGGCGTCGGCGAGGGACCTGCCCTCCCTTCTGGGCCAGGGTCCCCTTTTTTGCCATAGGACACAGGCAAGGCTGCAAGTGGCCTGGGAGGCCTCTGCTAACAGGCCAAGTATTCCCCCTTCCCCTGCTCTCTGCCTCTCCCCTGTGCACAGGACCACTAGGGGGCCTTGAATAAAGGGTCCCTTGAATGGGAGGTTCTCTGGGGAGACTCCCAGTTTGCCTTTGTGAGATACAGAGGCTCTCAAGCAAGGCCAGGGACTGGAGCTGCCTCCAGCTTCACCAGCTGACCCTCATTGCCAGGGGGCACCGTGGAGGCCTCTGGGGAGGAGGGACCCACCGAGGCCGGGCAGTGGAGGGGGCCCCTGGCAGCGAGGAGCTATGTGGGGCTGTGGGGGCTGCCCCCACCGGGTACCAGCTATTAGGGGTGCACCCCTCCCTCACAGCAGCCAGTCCGTCTGCCTACATCCTCACCCCCCATCTGGCCTCGGGCTGTAGACATGGTGGGTGGCCCCCCTTCCTGCCTCGCTGGCCGATAAGTGCCCAGCCAGCCGCCCCTGTGTCTGGCCAGAGGAGCCAGAGCCTCTTAGCCCTTCAAGTTTGCCTTGAACTCCCATGTCCACCGTCGGTCAGTCTGGACAACCCGGCATTATCTCGGCTCATCTCAGCCTCCTGCTTGCTCCCGCCAGAGGAAATTAGCTCTGGAGAGAAAGCTGAGATGATCTCTCCCACCAGGCTCCAGGCAACCACTTGACAAAGGCCTCCAGGGGCACTGACCAGACCCCGGGGGTAGCTCCTCAGCTCCAAGATAAGTCTCGGGGGCCTGGGACCCCAGCGGGCCATGAGTCCTGGGCGTTGCCAGGCACTGCTGACCCTCTGTGGTCTGCGCCCTGGATGAGGTGAGGTAGGGGAGGCCCAGCTCGCTGGCTCCACCCGAGAGCCCTGCTGCCCACTCCCGTGCAGACTCTGGCACACCCACACCCCCATGCTCTCACTCCCACCCACACTGGTCGCTCACTCTCACATCCTTTCACAGGCACGTTTGCCTACATTTGGGCACACAAGGACTTCTAACGCTCAGATGCCCCATTCACCTGCATTCAGTGGCCCGTGACCTCCCAGGCTGTGGGGGAGGCCAGCACAGGGACACAGCCCATCCCAGGCCAGACCTGCACCACCTTGCACTGTGGACCCGGCCAGTCCCCCGAGGCTGCCCAGGCCTCACTGGCGTGCCTGGAGGTACCTCATGCCTCAGCCCTTTGGCCCACGGGGGGCTCGCTGCCGTGACCCAGGGCCACCATCGGTGTGCACTAAGGAAGGGCTCCCACACTGGGCCATGACAGCCCACAGCCACTTCTGACTCAGGATGGCTCAGGACTCCCTGGCCTCCCTCACCCATCATCTCACTTTATCCTCACTCCCTCCCTGGCAGCCAGAGTGAGGCAGGGCTCTATACCCCATGTTACAAAGAAAGGAGCAGGACCCAGTGGCCCATCCTCCAGGAGGGAGGAGCAGGGCGCAGTGCCCCATTTTATAGAAGGAAAAACTAAAGCCTGGGGACATTGCTAGCCTATACCTACGTGGTCTGCCTAGAGTCCCATCCCATGCCTGACCCTGTTAGCCCAGGGTGGGCCCTGGCATGTGGGCCATGAGGTGATCCAAGCGGTCCTGGTGTCCAGGTGGGTCCCAGCGGTGGCAGGTCCTTCTGTCAGGAGCGCAGCTGTGGTGTGGGAAAGGTGGGCTCCACCCCAGCCCCCCAATCTCAGGGTCCTGTGTGCAGAGCCCAGAGATGGGCTGCATGTTTCCCACGAGGGCCCTACCTGGTGGATCATGTGAAGGGCAGGAACCCCTTGGGTTTGGGGGGCCTTGCCCCTGGTAGGAAGGAGGCCTCTGCCCTGCCTTGGAATTCCTGGGGCCAGGGCAGTGTTTGCGGGAGGTCGCGAGAACTCTGCCAAGCTGCCAGCATTGGTGGCAGAGCCAATGGGCATGTCAGAAGGGCACCCAGAAATCTGCAGCAGGACTCTATCCTGGAGGGCACCCCATCCTTCCGGGAAGGCAAAGGTGACCACACTCTCAGACTAGGGTAGCCCCAGTCTGGTGCACCCTAAGGAGAGGTATGCTTCAGGTGGCAGGGAGAATATGTTCCCAGGACTCTGCAGGGGAAACAGCCCTGACCCTTGATGGGTATCTGAACCTTGCCCCTGCTTATCCGTGACCCGGGCTGACCGCCACTGTTCCCAGCTGTCTGGCATGTCACAGGCCCTTTGTGCTCCAGCAAGAGGTAGTGATCCCCAGCTCACCACTAATGTGGGCTCTTTGGTGCTGCTGAGGATGACCTTGGCTGCACCCAACCTGGTCTCCCCAGGACCCCTGGGGCAGAAGGGCAGAAGTTCCCTGGCTTGCTCGTGTGGGGGATGGGCCTTCTGGGCCATCAAACCCCTACTCGGCCAGCCTGCTGATACCTGAGCGGGAACCCCAGCCCGAGGCTCCTGGGAACAAGGCCATGAATGTGGCTTGAGGTGTTGCCGACATCAGCATAGGAAGCCTCATTTTCTTTGTTGTGGTTTCTGGTGATTCCACCTGAGCCCAGGATACATTTATGGGCTCAGAGCTGGCGGTGAGCCTGGGTGCCCTGGGGTCACCCTCTGTCCCCTGCACGGCCCAGGCCTGCTATGAGAGAGTCCCTCTGCCCTATAAGCCTCAGACCCCCAGCGGGTAGCCTGTCCCTAAGAGCAGGTACTGCAGGCTGAGACTGTCACCTGGGGCCACCACTGCCTGGCAATGAGGACTGCTTGGGAAGTGTGCATGGCAGTCCACTTCCCCACCCTCAGAATAGGGGGTATGCCTGCCAGCAAGCATGTGGAAGTCAGCTTGGGGCCCAGGCAGGGGATGACTGTGCATAGCCGTGTCCTCCCAGCCAGCACCTAGCAGCCAATCTGTCCCTCCTGGTCCCTCAGCTGGGCCAGCTCTTCCAAGACCAGGGATTGGGAAGGGAAAGTGGGCAGGCCCCTGTGAGTGAGTGGGCAAGAAGCTGAAGCCCAGAGAGGCCAGGCACTGGCCCAGAGTCACCCAGCTCCAGTGGCCGAGCCCAGGGTAGTCAGGCCACTGACAATGAGCCAGCCACTGAATATGTGCTGGGCCAGACCTGCCCCATGTCCCCACATGGGCAAGCTCCTTACATCCCCAAGACCCCCTGAGGCAGGCACCGTCACCACCTGCTTTGGCACGGTGCCAGCAGCGCAGAGAGGGGTGACTCATGTCTTCCTGGCCTGCAGCAAGCACGGAAACCCTACGACGTGCGGGACGTCATCGAGCAGTACTCCCAGGGCCACCTCAACCTCATGGTGCGCATCAAAGAGCTGCAGAGAAGGTGGGCACAGGCGGGCAGGGCGTAGGGGGGCAGGGTGGGGGCAGGGGAGGAAGTATGGCGCCCTCCCACTCTGGGGCAGCATCCGGGGCCACACTGCCCACCCCTGCTCAAAACTGCACCCACCCGCCCTGACTGTACCACTTCTGACCGAGGCCCAGCCCTGCCTCAGGAGACACCCACCAGGGGAGACCCTGCCAGGCACAAGGTGCTTCCCACCCCTGGGGTCTCCCCAACCTGGACCTGGAGCTGGGGAGCTTACGTGTTCGGCTTCCGGCTTGGAGCTGGGAGGACTTCTTCACATGGAAGCAGCAGAGCCCTGGGGAGCTTGCTCACACTGGGACCAGCTGTACCTGCACGGCGGGCTAGCCTGGGAGCAACCTAGCTCTGTGCGTCACAAGGTCTAGCTGGGAGACTGCCGGGCCTGCCCTCACCAGGGGTTCCGGCTGCCCCACTTCACTGACCTGCTGTAGGAATGTGAACCCGCCCAGCTGGGCAGCCTGGCCTCACCCTGGAAGGGCTCACTCCCAGGCTGCCTCTCTGAGCCAGGGAAGACTCCTGGCCTGGGCCATTTGGGAATGGGCACTCTTCGGACTCTGCCTAGCCACTGCCCCTCACCTCGGAGCCCCCGCCCGGCCCCTTCGGGAACATGGGTCTCTGGGGCCTGGGAGGCACCTGGCAGTCTGTGAATGGCGGTGGTGGGTGACTCATGTCTTCCTGGCCTGCAGCAAGTGTGGACGCAGAGGGACTGGGTGTCTTGTCTTGCTGGGCACCACAGCCCCTTTGCCCACTGACAGGCCAAGTGTGTGGGTGGTGCCCAGGCTGAGTGTGAGCTCACATCCATCTCCCCCCAGGCTGGACCAGTCCATCGGGAAGCCCTCCTTCTTCATCTCCGCTTCAGGTGGGTTTCTGCACCAAGGCACCCTGAGCACAGTGGCCCACGCAGGATGCTTCCCCTGCCCCTCCACCCATGCTAGCCTCTCCCTACCATCAGACTGGACCTTCAGGGCCTTGGAAGCACATGACACACAGCAAAAGCCGGCGGAGGGAGCGGGTGGTGGTCGCAGGTAGACCCCACCCTAAACAAAGATAGTTTCGAATGCACTTTATAAAGGAATTTTCAGTTAGTACAAGACTCCCCCCCACCCCCAGTGGATCCCCTTAAATGGCAGCTTTTCCAGGCCATAGAGGAGTTGGGTGTGTATCCATGATGGGCATTCTGGCAGGAAGGCACGTGGTGGGGGACGGGGGCGAATGGCCAGCCTAGAGCTCAAGGGGCCACTGGCATGGCAAGGGGGCTGCCGTTCTCCAGCTCTGACTCCTTGTGTCCTCTGGACCAGGCTCGGGGCCACACCAGGGCCAGGCCAGTTCCTTGGGGTTGCCCCAGCCCAAGTTCAGGTGGGAGCCACGGCTCATACATGGGCCAGAATGGCAGGGGCAGTGGGGGCAGCAGGCATTCCCCAGGCCTAAGGGAGGCCAGGGCCACCCAGTGGCAAATGTGCAGGCAGACCTCGGAGGTTCCAGACTGCTACGCCCAAGCAGCGGGGCAGTCACATGAATGCTTCGGTTTCCCAGTGCATATGAAAGTTATGTTTATACTATATGTAGTCTATTAAGTGTGCAGTAGCATTGTCTGAAAAACAATGTATATACTTCAACCTAGACACACCCTCTTGCTGAAATGTGCTAGTCACCATCTGAGCTTTCAGAGAGTCACAATCACTGGTCGCAGATCACCCTAATAAACACAATAATAATGAAAAAGTGTGCAATATTGCAAGAATAACCAAAACATGACATGGAGGCGCAAAGTGAGCAAATGCTATTAGGAAACATCGCCCACAGGCTGGCTCGATGCAGAGCTGCCACACACCTTCAGTTTGTGAAAAACATAGTGTCCGTGAAGCATGGTAAACAGAGTATAATGGGTGGAGGTGTGCTGTGCGGTGGACGGGCACCATGCCACAGCCTCCGTCCTGCTCCGATGGGCTCTCAGGTCGTAGGAGTGGAAGTCTAGGGCACCCTGCCCGCCCCACCCCTCCACCTCCCAGGACACCGTCCTACCCCAATGACCCCTCCCCTCGTCACCCTTCTCCCTGAGCCCAGTCGGGGTCACCCGCCCTGCCCTCCCCCACCGCCAACACGCATATCCCTGATTTCTTGCTCTTCCCGCAGAGAAGAGCAAGGACCGAGGTAACAACAGCATTGGTGCCCGCCTGAACCGGGTGGAAGACAAGGTAGGCACGAGGGGCGGCCGTGTGGGTCCCGAGGCAGTGCCGCACTGTTCCGGCGGCCTGTGGTCCGTTCTCGGGCCACCCCCAGCACTGCTCCTCTCCCGTTCTGCCCCGAGCTGTGGGACAGGACGGTACCTCAGGGTGTGGTGGGTCCCCCACCCTGCCTCTGTCCCCCTGGACTCAGTGTGGCCCACGTGACACCAGGGCTCCCTGAGGTGGGGCTCACGCCCACTCTCCCACGTGGCTGGGCACCGGCCCCCATGGAAAGGACAGCCTGAGGCCAGGCCAGGCTGGTTTGTAGACCCCTGACAAGTGGCATCTTTACTGGCAGGTGGCACTGGGTGGCCACAGGCCCCTCCCCGGAGTCCCAGAGAACCACCCAGCACATGCAGGTGGGCAGCACCATGCATGGCTGTCTGTGACTCCCTCAGCCCCAGCCCATTGGCACTTGGGGACATCAGAGGTGCTGGGGTTGGCATAGGAGTACATATGGCAGGGAGGAGGGGCCGTGGGCTCCAGGAGCTTCCCCGGGGGGTGGGAGGTGGTGTGTCGGCCCTGCTGGGTATCCAGGTGGCACATAGCCTAGGGTTCTTCTCTGTGCTGTGGAGGCCTATGCTCCCTCTGCTCTGGGGTGCCGGCCCCTTGGCTCAGTCACCAGGGTGCCCCCCCACACCCATGCTGGGCTCTGTGCCTGCTGTGGCCTCTGGGTACAGGAGCCTCTTCCCAGGGTGTCCCAGCCGCTGGAGGATGTTTGCCAAGCCCGCCGCCCTCTGAAAGCTCTGTGGTTTGCAGCAGGCGCTGTCTTGCAGAACAGTTTGCCCGTCTACATGGACCTTTATCTGAAAGTCGCTGGGAGGCTAAAAATAGAGGAATTTCGGTTGGGCAGGGCTGGCGTCGGCGCTCGGTTTCCCTGGCAACACATGGGTCTGGCCCGTGTCCACCCCGGCTGCAGCTGGGTGGGCGGGGCGGGGCACAACTCCAGTTCCCGCCCCACCCGCCCAGGCTGGGCCGGCAGGATCCCCTCCCCACCTGCACAATCCGCCCCTGGCCAAGGGGCCCTGAGGCCAGTAAATGGGATCCTGCAGAGAGAGGGAGGGCCGTGGTCCTGGTGCCTGTTGGGGCCCTCACTTCGGGCCTGGCCCCCTTGGTCAGCACAGACCCAAGCTGGGCTGGTGCCCGCCTGCTCTCAGGCAGGTGGCCCAGCAGTAGGTGTCCCTGTTTGGCAGGATGACATGGGGAGAGGTCAGCTCAGCAGGCTGGCTGGGATTGGAGCCCCGGGGGCCCCGGGCTCTGCAGTGCTGGTGAATGAGAGCTGTCCTTGGTTCTCACTCTCCTCTGTGGGCGAGACCAGGGCCTGGTCTGGCACACTCTTCAAGAAGCAGTAGGCAGCCATGCCCACGAGAGCACGCTGGGCATCCTGTGTGGGGGCTTGTAGACATCAGAGAAACAGACCCAGGCCCCCACCCCGACCTCCTCACCCAGCCCGGGAACACTGGCCACAGCAGCTTTTGCTGACCGGCCCCCACTGGCAGGAATCATGCTGGCCCCCGAGTGCAGGAGCCTTTGGGGCCCCCAGCAGCCCCCGGAGCACCTCCACTGTCCCATCTTCCACATACGCCCCCCCCCTCCTGCAGTTCCTGCCCAGTCCAGTTCCAGCCCCTGTCCCGCTGCACAGAGACCTTTGTGTGGCTCTGCCCACTGCTTCTCTGCCCAAAGCCACTCCTTTAAACCCAGACCAAGCCTGCTGTCCTCTGAAGGTGATAATGGGTAGAAGACGGGGCCCCATCCCAGACTGGAGTAGTGGCCACTGGGTAGCCGCAGGGATCTGAGACTGGGACGCAGCCCTTGGTCAGCCGTCAGTGTGCTGGGCCGAGGTGGGACCAGCACCAGCCTTGGGAATTACATGCCCATACTTCTTCAGATCCAAACAACAAAGGGAAGAGTTTTCTGAAGTCCTTGATCCCTGGGAACATGGTTTACGAGCAAAGGCCCCGGTGGCCTTGGCCCTTCAGGCTCTGTGCCCAAGACAGGGGCCATTCCTGGGTGTGAGCACGTGGAACGTTCTGCACGCACGGTGCTTAGGGACACCACTTCTCTGCTGTCTTCTGCTGGGGAACTTGCTTGGTCTGGGAGGGGGTGTCACCTGCTTGGGGTGGGAGGTGGTGAGAGGCCCGTGCTGCATGGTGGATCTCAGCCCCTGCTGTCCACCCAGGCGCCGATGGAAATGTGCTGGACCTGGGCAGAGGCCACTGTGGGCTGGCCTCCTGCTCAGCCTGACTGGCTGCCTCCTCACAGTTGACTGGTGCCCTCCTCGGGGACAGACCCTGGGAAAGGGCCTGGCCAGGCCCAGAGGGCACGGTGCTGTGTCTCAGCCCCACGTTATCACCGCAGCCATCGGGGCCAAAAACAACGCCCACGCAATCTGCTGATTGTGGGGAGCCGGGGCAGGAAATGGAGCCACCGCTGGGCCTCAGAACCAGGCAGATCTACAGTGGCACTGCCAGCCACCCGTCAGCCCCAGCCAGAGCCCCTGGGCTTTCTCCCACCCACAGGGTGGGCCTGGAGCAGGAACAGAGCCTGGCCCTGGTGGTGGGAGTCAAGGCTCCGGCCCCACCTGCTTCCTCATCTCAGTCAGGCCCTAAGCTGTGACAGGGGTCCCATCCCAGGCCAGCTCACTCAGCTGCAAGAAGAGGGGCTCAGAGGGCAAGGGGCTTTTGGGGTGCACAGCCTTGTTCCCCTACTCTTGGAAACAGATCATTCTGAGGGTCAGGGGCCTGGGCTGTCCACTTTTTGGGGTCATCAGGGAAGGCCAGCTCAGCTTGTCCAGGGGCACCCAGTTTCCCTGCAAGGAGCCCCCTATGCTCAGGCCAGGGGCCATAAGCTCACACTTCCTGCTCACCGGAGCCCTGCAGCCTAGTGGCCAATCTTGCTTGGCAGTGGGGTGCCCTGCTCTAACGTGGCCCCTACCGCCTGTCCCCAGAGAACTTTGCACGCCTGTCCAGGCCCGGCCTGGCTATTCAGATTCACCTCAGTCCCGGGGTGTGGAGAGCAGAGAAAGCATTCCCACTGTGCTGCCAGTACCTGCAGGGCTTCACCTGCAGACATTCAGGAACCCACTCCCCACATCTCAGACCCGCTCCCACCAACCTCCCTTTCCTAGTGAAGGAGAAGATATAAGCCCCTCCATGTGCTTCTTCTTAAAAGCGGCCAGAACTACCACACATTCCTTCACATTGTCTTACTCTTATTTGCCCAAATAAATCCTTTTTGACAGTTGGAGAAACTGAGGCCCAGACAGGTTGGACGATGCCTAAGATCACACAGCCAGGCAGGTGATGAACTGGTCCCTGTGGGGCCACAGACAGTGGGGAGATGAGCTGGGGAGAGGCAGAGGAAGCCAGGCAGGGTCCCATAAACACACGGGGTCTACTCAAAAAGAGGCCAGGCCTGAACACTGAGGGCCAACGTGGGGGTTGGGGGGCAAACAGTAAGGTCTGTGGGGGTGGGAGTCAGGGGGACAGCACAGATTCAGACAGTTGGTGGCTGCCTCACCAGGCCCTGGGACAGGAGGCTTAGAAACACTGGCCTGGCCAGGCCCCAGTCCCGAGCCCTCAGCCCCCAGGCCCTAGCCCCCCAGCCTGGCCCTGGCTGGGCTGCTAGGGAGGCAGGCACCCCCTGGTTCTCTTAGGACTCAGTGGGGAAGAAGGCTGCTCCAGCCTTCCTCCCTCGTGTGTATTCTTAGCTCAGTCCCCCCGGGGGACCTGCCGCAGTGTTTACGTTGAGCCCTGTTTATTTTGCAAGCTCAGCTCACACTGCTCTTGCTGATAGGAGGAGCTCAGTAGGCCGGGAGAATTTCTTTCTTCTCTGTTTTTGCCGGAAATGTTCATGGCTTAGAACTACACTCAGGAAAGTCCTCGGTTTCCAGGCCCCCATTCTGAGGGTGTGAGTGGAATGGACCCCCACCACCTGACCCTCCTTCCACTACCTCCTGGCTGAGCATGCCAGGACAGGAATGTCCTCAGCCCAGGACCCCACCACCGTACCTCCCCAGGCCCCTCCCTCTGCCTCCCCTTTGGACTGGGGAACAGACCCTATTACTCAGGACTTGGTGTCCACCCAGACACTGCTCCTCCTGGTCTGTCCCTTGTCCCAGAGGGACCCCTCTGTCTCCACAGGCCTACAAGCAGGCCCCCGAGTCATTGTCATCTCACCCACTCCCCCACTCGCCCATCAGAGCCACTTGGACGCTGCTCATCCCTTTACCCAGTCCCACTCCGTCTTGCTGAGTTCAAGCCTTTGTCATCTTAGATTATTTTTCTAGCAACCTATGTTGTCTCCAGTCTGTCCCCCACCCTCAGCCAATCCTTCACATTGTGTATTATTTCCTGAGCACTGTTGACATCTGCTTGCTAATATTTTCTGTAAAATTTTGGTGCCAATATCTGGGTGTGAGATACGTACAAAACTAATTTCCTCTCTTACACGGTCCTCAACAGGTATGGGTATCAAATTTATGTAAGCCTCACAGAAGGAGTTGAGAAGTATGCCCTCTCTTTCTAGAATATCTTGTATAGGATTAGAATTTTCTCCCCCCTTGAATGTTTGGTGAAACTTGAAGGTACAGCCATTTATACCTGGTGTGTTTTTTGTGGGAAGATTTTTCATTCTGATTCAATGATGTCAGTGATTATGAGACTGTGCAGGTTTTCCATCTCTTCTTGTGTCAGTTTTGTTAAGTTGTATATTATAGGAATTTGTACATTTCACCTTAGTTTTCATATTCATTAGCATTTATTATCACTTCCATGTCTATATTATTGGTAGTGAGGTCCCTTTTTTATGGCCAGTTTTGCTGATTTGTGCCTTCCCTTTTTCCATTGCCCACTCTTTGCCAATGTCATAAATATTTTCAACAAACTTGCATTTTATTGATCCTGTCTGGTGGGGGTTTGGTTTTGTCCCAGGCATGTCTCTTCACTTGGCCTTAATATATTGTTCTTTTCTCTACTTCTCAGGTTGGACGATTATTAATTTTCAGATTTTCTGGGTTTCTAAGGTGTGCATCCAAGGCTATACATTTTCCCTCTAAATATTGCATCCCCCACGCATTGATATATAGCACTTAACCTTAATGTTTATTCACTTAAACATTTTTCTAATCTCCATTATGATCTCTTATTTATTCCAGGACATGACTTTTGTCATTGTAATTGGGAGAGCCTTTTTTTCCTAATGTTATTGTTCTGATGTCAGAGAGAGTGATGTATATGATATTAATCCTTTGAAACATTTTGAAATATGCTTTATGGCACACTATGTGGTCAGTTCCTGTAAGGGCACCTTCTGTCTTTGAATACTATGTGTACTCTGTATTTGTGGGGGGCAGTGGTATATTTATGGTCATTAGAACAAGCTTGCATTTGTTCTGTTGAAATCTATATACTCACTGGAATATTTTTATCTACTTGATCAGTCATTGCAGAGACATGTTAAAAGTACAGCTAGAGTGGACAATTCATCTACTTTTTCTTATATTTTTGCCAATTTTTACTGTTTATGTATTTTTAGATCTTACAGTTAGGTACATTTAATGTTTAAATTTTTATACATTCACTGCTGGAGTCAATGTTTAACAATTACATAGCACCCTCTTTGTCTCAAGCAGTGTTTTTTCCCTTAAAGTCTATTATCATTGCTTTATGAACATAATTTTGTTTGTATATCCTTTTTTAAAGCTTTATTGAGGTATAATTTACATGCTATAAAATTCATCCTATGCAAAAGTACAGTAGATGTCCATAAATTTCTGGTTTGGTGTGCACCCATCATTGAAACTAAGTTTTAGAACATTTTCAACACCCCCCAAATGCTCTGTTTCATTTGCAGTCATTGCCAGCTCCCACCCCCAGCTACAATCTGATCTGCTTTCTGTCTCTATATCCTTAAATTTCCATAAGGCTAGAAGTGTGCCTTTTCTGGATCTTTCTTATGAACGAAAGCACACAACATGTGGTGTTTTGTGTTTAGCTTTTTTCACATGGCCTAATGTTCTTGGGGCTCATCTGTGTTGCACCATGTATTTCTTCCCTTTTTCATGCTGAATAGTATTCTGTCGTGTGGATGGACCACGTTTTATTTATCCATTTGCCAGTTGATGGACATCTGGATTGTTTCCAACTTTTGGCTATTATGGGTAAGGCTGCTGTAAATTTTTATCTACCAGTCTCTTTGTATGGACATACGTTTTCATTTCTCTTAGTTAGGCTCCTAAGAATGGAATGGGTAGTTCATGTGGCAACTTTCTAAAA
>JAVSCE010006156.1:0-155674 GCA_032199065.1 Smutsia gigantea
TTTCATCTAAGATCGGAAAGACAAGGATGCCCACTTTCCCACTGTTATTCAACATAGTACTGATTTAGCCACAGCAATCAGACAAAACAAAGACATACAAGGCATCCAGATTGCAAAGAAGAAGTCAAATTGTCAATATTTCCAGATGACATGATATTGTACATAAAAAACCCTAAAGACTCAACTCCAAAACTACTAGAACTAATATCTGAATTCAGCAAAGTTGCAGGATACAAAATTAACACACAGAAATCTGTTGCTTTCCTATACACTAACGGTGAACTAACAGAAAGAGAAATCAGAAAAACAATTCATTCACAATTGCATCCAAAAGAATAAAATACCTAGGGAAAAACCTAACAAAGGAAGTGAAAGACCTGTACTCTGAAAACTACAAGACACTCCTAAGAGAAATTAAAGAGGATACTAACAAATGGAAATGCATCCCATGCTCTTGGCTAGGAAGAATAAATATTGTCAAAATGGCTATACTACCTAAAGCAATCTACAGATTCAATGCAATCCCTATCAAACTACCAACAGCTTTTCTTCAATGAACTGGAACAAATAAAATTCATATGGAACCACAGAAGACCCTGAATAGCCAAAGCAATCCTGAGAAGGAGGAATAAAACAGGGGGAATTACACTCCCTGACTTCAAGCTCAACTACAAAGCCACAGTAATCAAGACAATTTGGTATTGGCACAAAAATAGACCCACAGACCAGTGAAACAGAATAGAAAATCCAGTCATTAACCCAAACATAATACAGTCAATTAATATATGATAAAGGAGCCTTGCGTATACAATGGGGAGGTGACAGCCTCTTTCAGCAGCTGGTGTTGGCAAAGCTGGACAGCTACATGTAAGAGAATGAAACTGGACTACTGTCTAACCCCATACACAAAGGTAAACTCAAGGTGGATCGAAGACCTGAATGTAAGTCATGAAACCATAAAACTCTTAGAAAAAAACATAGGCAAAAATCTCTTGGACATAAACATGAAACTTCTTCATGAACATATCTCCCCGGCAAGGGAAACAAAAGCAAAAATAGAACAAGGGACTCATATCAAGCTGCAAAGCTTCTGTACAGCAAAGGACACCATCAGTAGAACAAAAAGACATCCTACAGTATGGGAGAATATATTCATAAAAACGTATCTGATAAAGGGTTGACATCCAAAATATATAAAGAACCATGCACCTTAACAAACAGAAAGCAATAATCCACTAAGAAATGGGCAGAGGACATGAATAGACAGTTCTCCAAAGAAGAAATTGTGATGGCCAACAGGCACATGAAAAAGATGCTCCACATCGCTAATCATCAGAGAAATGCAGATTAAAACCACAATGAGATATCACCTCACACCAGTGAGGATGGCCAACATCCAAAACACAAACAACAACAAATGTTGGCGAGGATGTGGAGAGTGGAACCCTCCTACACTGCTGGTGGGACTGCAAATTAGTTCAACCATTGTGGAAAGCAGTATGGAGGTTCCTCAAAAAACTCAAAATAGAAATACCATTTGACCCAGGAATTCCACTCCTAGGAATTTACCCTAAGAATCCCACTCCTAGGAATTTACCCAAACAGCAGCCTAATTTGAAAAAGGCAGATGCACCCCTATGTTTATAGGAGCACTATTTACAATAGCCAAGAAATGGAAGCAACCTAAGTGTCCATCAGTATGAATGGATAAAGAAGATGTGGTACATATACACAATGGAATATTATTCAGCCATAAGAAGAAAACAAATCCCACCATTTGCAACAACATGGATGGAGCTAGAGGGTATTATGCTCAGTGAAATAAGCCAAGCCGAAAAAGACAAGTATCAAATGATTTCACTCATATGTGGAGTATAAGAACAAAGAAAAAAACTGAAGGAACAAACAGCAGCAGACTCACAGAACCCAAGAACGGACTAATAGTTACCAAAGGGAAAGGGACTGGGGAAAATGGGCGGAAGGGAGGGATAAGAGGGAAAAAGGGGCATTACGATTAGCAGATGTAATGTTGGGGGGGCACGGGGAGGGCAGTACAACTCAGAGAAGACAAGTAGTGATTCTATAGCATCTCACTACACTGATGGACAGTGACTGTAATGGGGTTGGTGGGGGACCTGATGAAGGGGTAGTTTAATAATCGTAATATTGCACATGTAATTGTAAATTAATGATAATAAAATAAATTATATTAAAAAAAAAAGAACCAATCATTGCATTGTCATTCACTTGGGTGTTCTTCTTATCTAAGGAAGTGGCAGTGTTACATAGCTCAAAATTCTGTTTTAAGGTGTTGAAATATTTATCAGGATGTTTCCTTTTCAAGTTATCCAAAAGTCTTAATAGTTTTATAGCCTCAGTTGGAAAAGAACTATCATAATATATGACATACAGACTGTCTAGAGTTGAAGGAGCTTTCAATAAAATCGTAGGCTGATACTCAATAAGATATTGTCAACATCTTTCTTTTCCACACTCAAGATAATTAATGATGAGTTGAAAGACTTTTATAGAATTAAATAATAAAACATAAGCTATTTTTACTTAAATGGTTTACCATCAGCTGCAACCACCATAGTCAAAGATGCAAACTTGGCTTATGACATTATTTTTGTTGAGTTCAGATAAAATAAATGTTTAATGGTTCATGCCTGTTTAAGGAAATATGTTGTTTCTTTAATATGAAGTTTACATGAACAAACACAACAAATATTTATAGAAAAGGAGCAGAGCTTTGCAGAAAAGTACAAGTGTTTATCACTCAGATGAACGTTGATTTTTAGGGGGAAAGAGGGTGATGTGATGTGTGTGAAAGGGCAAAAAGGAGGTGTCCTCCTTTCATCTTTTATTTCACAGTTGTTGATTTTAAAATGAAGGCTCTGGTTGCTGATGGCTGAGAGAAATGTATTCCTCATTTAAGTTATGTAAAAAAAATGAGATCCTCCTAGACTTAAAGTAATCTAAGACGACATCTTATCATTAAACACTTCTAATTTTTAAATTTAAGGCTTATAGGTTTATTGTTCATTAAAAAAATACATTCTTCAGCTTTCTATCTCATATTTATCCATAATAAAGAAATTAATTTATAGAAGCAATTGACCTAAATGCTATCTGACTTTATATTCTGTGCTGTTTAGGAGGGAGATTACTGAAGGTCACATACACTGCATTATATTCTTAGCCCAGGGGATTTTATGGCATGCTAAGTGGAAGCTATGTTAATTTAAGAAATTCTTTGAATGCCTTTTAAGAAAACATCATCAAAAACACTGCTCTGAGACCAAAGTAGCCTGAACACTGCATAGGTGCAAAGGCCCCTCACATATATTAACCACAAGAATTGAGACCCATCTGCTTGTGGTCTGAGCACCTTGGTTTACAGATGAGCGTAATGAAGCAGAGAGAGATTATTTTTATCCACCAGCACTTCTTCAAGCAGACTGTACTGTAATTATGATTGATATCTGTAAAAATAATCCTCAGGCAATAAAAACCTTAAGATTAAATTACATTATGGATAGTTTATTATAGTACTGATTACATTTTACCCTACAGTTCTCTAATTCCATGAAAATTGGTAAACATGCACAGTACATGGAGACTCTACTAAGCAGATGGTTCCATGCTGTCACTTTGCTGTTTGGATTGTCCCTCCCTATCTCTATCAGCAACTGTCCTTGTCAACATTTCACAGAGAAACTAGAGGTGGTTGGACAAGACCTCACTCTACTTCTTGCATCCCCCTTAACATGTTTACCTGCATCTAAACCTGTCCTTACTGCTTTGTCTCTAGGGACAGATGGATCTGCTGCTGCCAGCATCTTATCGCTGCTTTTGTGTTTGGATTTCATCATCTGCCCTTTCTTCAGGGATCTGGAGACAATATTTATCTTCCCTCTCACCTGTATCTTCCACCTCCACTCCTATTCTTTCCCCTCAGAATACAAACAGGCTCAGCACCTCCCATCTCAAAAAGAGACTCTTTCAATAGTCCCTTCTAGCAGTCAGCTGATATTGTCTTCCCTTTACAGCCACCTCTTCTTAAAAGAGTAGTCTATATTCATTGTCTCCACTTTTCACTTCCTGATCACTGTGTATTCCCACTGTCTTCTACACCCATCACTCCAGGAAATTGTCTTTACCCAGGTTTAAATTGCTTAATTTGGTAAATGATTTATAGTTCTTATCTCACTTTACTGACTACAGAATTTGACACTGTTAATTCCTTCCCCCTTCTTGAAACAATTCCCTGGATTCTAGAACACTGCCATTTACTGGTTTTCTTTCTGGCTTTTGAGTTGCATCTTCTATATTTTATTCTGTTCTATCCTAGTTTTCTCTATTTTCGCCCACCTCTTCTCACATTTTCTCCTAAACACTTTATTATGGAATTTTTCAAGTTAAAGAAAAATTGAAAGGACTTTACAGTGAACATCCATATATCTACATCTTTCCTTATTTGACCTCTCACTCTCATAGCCACTCCCATCTGATATGTCCAGTTTAGACCTTTGTGAATTCGAACCTATTTAGTCCAAATGGGTATTTCTACCTGGATAGCCAAGAAGCATCTCAAACCCAGCATGGTGAATTGAACTCATAATTCCAGAATCACACTTTAGTTTTCCTCCATCTCAGTTACCAAGTCCTATCAATTCTATTTTCTTTAACATGTCTTCACTTTTCCCAATTTCAAGCCCTAATCATTTCTTATCTCAACTGCTCTTTCTGCAGCCAGCCTTGCTCATTTTTAGTTCACTCACACACAACTTTCAGAGTATCATCTGTAAATGCAATTTTTGTTAAAAAGATGATTCCTTGTTTAACATCATCCAGAAATTTCAGTTTCAGCTCTTAACCCTTTAGCAAGACCATTCATTACTCTTAATTAGCCTCATTTTTCACAATCTTTCCTCTCAAGTTTATGAACCAAGCTATATAAAACTACTTAAAGTTCTTGGAATGGGCCTCTGTGTTCAGGTCATAATGATTTTCTCACTGCCATGCTTTTACTTTTTCAACTAATTGTTTGTCCTTCCAACTTTCAACAACTTTGCCAAGTTGTCCTTCAAAATACAGTTTAGGTACTACCTTTTCTGGGAAATTTCCCTAACCTTGCCTTCCTACCATTCCAGCACCCCAGGTCTGGGTGAGATGCTCCTTACAGGGCATCTTCCCATAGCACTTTGTGCTTATTAGCTAACTGATGGAACCATTTAATAAATATTCACTGTGTAAGGTGATGGGAATACAACAGTGAATAAACTCTTATGGAGTTGACACATTATTTGAGGGTTTAGATCAATAAAGGGCCCATTGTGGTAAAGTGTGGTCACCTTATAAAAGAAGTATGCACAAGGCACTTTAGGGACACTTAAGAGGGATGCAGGTCCAGTTCTGGAGAATGAGAATGGCTGCTTGGAAGAAGATTCATCTAAGATATGAAGGAAGGATAGGAATAAGCTGGGGGAAGGGAATGGACAAAGGAGGGAAGGGCTGGGGAAGAGGAAAGGGAGAGGGAATGTGGTTCAAGGTACTGGTTATTGAAAACCTGACTCATCTCAGGATAGGGATTGTTCCCAGGGCTTGGCCCAGTGCCTCACAGAGTAGGCACTCAATGAACATTTTATGAACAAATGAACGAATGAGTGAATGAGGCTGAAGAAAAAGGGGCCAGATTAGAAAGACCTCAAATAAGGAATTTGGATTTTATTCTGAGGATATTCCATTGGTATTCCATCAAAGAAAGGCTTTAAGCAAGATATTGACATAATCAGATTTGTGCTTTATAAAGATTACTCTGGGTAAAATGAACTGGAAGGAGAGCAAGAGGCAAGTCTAACAGCAGATCAGTTGGCAGGCTGGTCACTGATGTTGAGATGATGGTTCCCTGAAGGAAGGATGTGCAGTTGGAATGGAGAATGACTCTTCTGAGGGATTAAGAAGACAGTCAAAGGACATGGTGACTGGTTGTCAGAATGAGGTTGAGAAAGCAGTCAAGGATGATACCCAAGTTTTTGGCTTGGGCAATTGCTGACAGCAATCCATAAGGCAGGAAACAGAGGAAGATGAGGAGGTTTCTATGGAGAGGGTTGGGCTGTGAGGGAGATGAAAAGCACAGTTTTGAATATTCTGAGTGAGTTTGAAGCAGGTATTTGTCCTGGGCCCATTTGCCCACAGATCATTTTCCATGCTCTTTCTCTGCTGTGCTGCGTATCAGGCAGAGCTGACTGGCTGGTTATGATTCCCAGATCCCCGCGTTGGCTGGCTTCTGGCTTGGTTTTGCAATGGAAGGCACTGGCAAGCCATGAGAGAACAAGAAGGGAAAAGTCGAGATACTGTTTTTCTTTGCTTTCTACCTCTGGCAGTGTCTCTGGCCGTGTGCTCAGCAGCGGCTGCTTCTGCTCTGTGGCCCAGCTCCCCCCCGACAGGCTCATTCCAGTCTCCTCCAGTGCTGCCACACCTTGTATTCTAGTGACACCATCACCTTCCTTTGTCCCTGAGGCAGGGTGGTGGGGTGGTGGTGGTGGTGGAAGTGGCTTCCTGCCCTTACCAGACTCAGGCTTACTTCAGTCTCGTGTTCTGCCTCTCAGCTCTTCTCTCCCTTGTGTAGGAGAGAACTCTCTATTCTATACTCAGAGTGGTTTCTGTTTTTCTGAGGAACATCCAAGTGGAGATATCCAAAAACCTGCAGAGTATGTGGAAGGGATAACAAGTTTTATAATAGCACTTACATCCCTGAAGGGCAGTCGTCTCCTTACCTGTCTGTGCCCTGCAGCAGCCCCGAGAGATCCTGACCTGCAGAAAGACGATTTTATCTCTGCCCATATTCCCAAGGCCAACTCAACACATGGCAAAGAATAGGCACTGAAATGCATAAGCCCTGTAGATTAATTTAGGTGATTTTACTTGTGGATACATTTTTACAAAAATGCTGAACACAGTAGACCTGGGCAGTGCCCAAACTGAACTAATAAGAAATCTGAATCACTGTGTATTTGTTAGCATATGCAGTTTTATTGCCTTTAGTGATGTCATGATACAAATAAATGAACAGCAGTAAGTTGCCCCCACTGTTAAATCATTTACTGAGCCGATAAGAATAATTAGAAATCACTGAGGTTGTGTATACAACTGTGTATCTAAAGGGTATTGCTAAATAAACTGAAGCTATCAGGTTGATTTAAATGGGTTAAACATTCCCCCAAACCTGCTAACCTTGGATACGCAACCAGTTTCCTTGGCAATGATCTGCAGAGGTAACCTCAGCCAGGGTCCATATTACTGACTCTCAACTGTGGCTGAATAAAATGGATGTTACACAAAGGTTGTTACATAGTGTAGATGTTGATTTTGGCCCAAAGGAGAGTCAGGTGTGTCCTTGAGAGCAATGAATCCAGCTTCCCTTCCATCACCAGAAGGAGGGGCCATGTGGGCTCCAGGGCGGTGTGAGTTGCAGGCTGCTGGACCCTTGAAGGGGAGGGAAGGAGTGAGGCCAGTGACAGCTTCACTTTGTCCTCTGTTTTCTGATGATTGAGAACCCGTTAGAAATATTTCCTCCTGCTTCCTCTGTCAGAAAATGGAAGCAGCAGTGAGAAGCTAAGGAAAGTGAGTAGTTGATGTCTTACTTTAAGTAGAAGTGACAAAGCTTGTATTTTACAAATATTTTAATTTTGTAGAAAAACAGCAAAGGGGATTTATCACAAAACTAAAAAATACAGACAAGAACAAAAATGAAACTAAATAATTCCTTATTCCACTATGTCGAGCCAACCTCTTCTGACAATTTGCAATAAGTTCTAAAACCATTGCCACACAAATTGCTGTAGACTGAATGTTTGTGTACTCCAAAATTCATACGTTGAAATTTAATCCCCAATGCGATGGTATTTGGAAATGGGACCTTTGGGAGGTGATTAGGTCATGAGGGTGGAGGCCTTCTGAAAGGGATTAGGGACTTCATAAGAGACCCTGGATTGTTCCCGTGCCCCTTCCTCCATATGAAGACACAGTGAGAAGGCAGCTCTCTATGAACCAGATATTGAATCTGTGAGCATCGTGATTTTGAACTTCCCAGCTTTCAGAACTGTGGGAAATAAACGTGGTTTATAAGCTATTCAGTCTATGGTATTCTGTTATAGCAGCGTGAACAGACTGAGACAAAAATATGTATGTTTAAAAGTATCTTCATATTATACATACTACTCTGTGACCTGCTTTTTCCATGCAAAAATATGTCACGAGCAGTCTTCCATGCAAATACATGGTGGCACATTTCATGGTTGTATGATATTCCATTTTTAAAACATCATCGTTATTTATTTAGTCAATTACCCACTGAGAGACATATGGCTTGGCTTCAGTTTTTCACTACTCCATACATATGATGAGCCATGAGCAACCAATCTTTAAGGTAAATCTTCAAGCACTCGTAGTGAGATATTTTGGGGCAGGTTGTGGGAAACATGGAACGCAGACATGAAGGTGGCCTAAGGGACATAAGTGTTTATGACTTGATATTGTTCTTGATATAAAGGACATTGGTTAACAGGAGTGGGGTTAAGGAGGATGGCGTGAGGTGGGAGAAAGTAAGAGAGGGGAAAAATGACAGGTATGGAGAGAGAGAGAAACACAGAGTCAGACATAGACTGAGAGACAGACAGGTAAAAGGAAAGAAAGAATTCAATTAGAACAAATAGAAAGAATGAAATAATTGCCAAGGCTGCTCAAAGTCTTGTGGTGATTGCCAAAAAGGACAGTCACATTTATACCATTCAAGTGATGATGTATCATTGAATGAATGAAAAGGGAAACAAATTGCCCAAAGACTGAAGGGGACTTTGGTTATCATGGTAGATACAGACTTACCTTTTAAAAACTCTGAAACAAAGAAAAAGTAGTAATTAAGAATCTAATTCTACTTCACATAATTCACCAACCCATACATGTGCACCTATCATGTGTTGAGCATAATCATTAAAAAAAAATAGCTTTCTTTGACTCTTGTCTCTGCTACTTTTCATTATGTTTTCTCTTATGGTGATTGACTGGGGTTAAAATATTTTGCATCATTGCTTTGCATCACAGCTCCAGAGAAAACAAAAGAGGAAGGAGTTAACTTCCCTTTTCCCCTCCTGTCAGGCCTGCTTCCTGTTTTAGAAAATTTTAAGTAAGGTGTGAACAGCCACTTTCTCTTGAACATCATTCTGCCATGTATTTTGAGCAGAGGGTGGTGTGTGTATTTGTGGGGGCTAGAGGATGGTCTCTATTACAAAACTTCCTTTATACACTTGAAGGGAACAGTGAAAAGCACTTGCATAATGAACATTATGTGTACATATTGTAGTGCATTCGAAGTTTTTAAAAAATCAGCTTATATAAAGAAAACAATCCTGACATCTGATGGGACGCTGAGACACAAATGAAACTATTTCTGTGAAGGTGTTTGGCAAACTCTAAATGTCTGTACAAGTGTGAGGTCTTTTTAATTACTGGAACTTGGTTACACTCTGGCATCTGCAGAATCTTACTGAAGACAGAAATTTCTGCTAGTTTATCATGTGTAGGGTTTGGAATGGGGGAATATATCCATAAATAGCCTTGCTATTTGTTCTCCCCCAGTATGTTTTCTTTTTAATTAAAATATTTTTATTTTATTTAAGTGAAAGGGTTGATATACAATATTATATTGATTTCAGGTGCACAACATAGTGATTTGACAATTATATACATTATGAAATACCAGGGTAAGTGTGGTTACCATATGTCATCATACAAAGATATTTTAATATTGTTGACTATATTCCCTATGCTGTACTTTCATCCTTGTGACTAGTTTATTTTATAATTGGAATTTTGTACCTCTTTATCCCCTTCACCTTCTTCACCCATCCTTCCACCCCCCTCCCTATGGCAACTGCTAGTCTGTTTTCTGTTTATGAGTTTACTTCTGTTTTGTTTATTTATTTGTTTTGTTTTTTAGATTTCAGACATAAGTGAAATCATATGGTATTTGTCTTTTTCTGACTTATTTCACTTAGCATAATATCCTCTAGGTCCATCCATGTTGTCACAAATGACAAGACTTCATTCTTCTTATATGGCTGAGTAATATTCCACTGTACTGTACTACATCTTTACCCATTCATCTACTGATGGACACTTAGGTTGCTTCCATATCTTGGCTATTGTAAATAGTGCTGCGATAAACATAGAAGTGCATATATCTTTTGGAATTTGCGATTTTGTTTGCTTCAGGTAAATTCTCAGAAGTGGGATTACTGGGCCATTTGGTACTTTTATTTTTATGTTTTTGAGAAACCTCCAAACTGCTTTCCAAACTGGCTGTACCTTTATATTCCCACCAGCAGTGCATGAAGGTTCCCTTTTCTCCACATCCTCACCAGCACTTGTTATTTCTCATCTGTTGTTATTAGCCATTCTGACTGGTGTTAAGGTGATAACTCATTGTGGTTTTGATTTGCATTTCCCTTATAACTAGTGATGTTGAGCATCTTTTCATGTGTCTGCTGGCCATTTGTATGTCTTTCCCCCAGTATGGTCTTTTGCATGAACAGAAAAATTGGGAGAATGTCTTTTCCTTTTTCAACTCTCTAAGTGGTCAGGTTTCCCTTCTTTGAATTGAAAAAATTCTACTCAACGCTCATTCATGTTAATCACATCCTGTGTGGAACTCTGTCCTGTGTCACTGACACATACGCAGCAAAGAAGAGAGAGGGTGGGTTATTGCTTCCAAATGCTCCTAAGGGCACTTTAATTAAAGCACTAATGCTACATGCCCAACAAGTTTAGCATGATTCAGCAAAGTTAGTCACTTACACCATCCCACTCAAAGAGTATATGAGCATGTCCAATCATATGACCTCAGAGAATAGGGGTACCAAATCATACTGATTTCATTTAAGTGCTTGCTGGAATCAGTCCAGTTACTGGTGATAATCAAAGGAGTCCAGCAGAGCAGGGGCAGTTTAGATCATCACGGCTCCTCTTCACAACATTTCTCGGTCATGTTACCTTGTATCTAGCTGAGTATATCTACAGTGTATCTCTCTATCTTGTATCTACAAGGGGGCAGTGGCAAACCTCCTCCAGACAAAGATTCTGATTTGTATCTTTTATTTGGAGAGGATTTTTATTCTGTTTATATTCATGGATTTTCTTTGTTCCATTAAGGATTAATACATTGTATGTGTGGAAGTATTTTAAGTAAAAAAAAGCTCCAAGCCTCACCTTCACAAACTACATACCACCTCATCATTTTTTCATGGTATCTGCACATAATTTAGTACTTGCCAAGCATATGTGCTTCCTGAAAGCATACACACTGTATGTATAATATGCTTGCCTTGTCATTCTGCAATCTTTTATGCATATGGTTTAGACATCCTGACTGTTTGGCATGTGCAGTGCCAACTTATTTACAGTAAAAAAAATACTTCTTTATTCTTCTGGATAAAATAGAAAATTAAATGCAGCACACACATTTTAGCTATCCCACTGTTCCAGTCTAACACAGAGGCTGCTGCTGCTGAAATACTCAGGGAATTCCACAATCCTGTTGACTTTATGGTTTTATTTTGATATGGTTTTTAAAATATGGTGTCTTGCTGTATTGCTACAGTACAGGGTAGAAGGACATTTTTGGTGTCCAAATGATGCACAGTCTCTTCACTCACTTTGGAAGTATTAAAAGTGGACAATTTGAAAAGTGGGAGGGCTTAAGAAAACTAACGTATGTGGTCATTTGTAATTTTTATGGCTCAGCTTTGTGTTTCAGAGATGTCAGGGACTCTGAAAACAAACACGTGCTATTCATGTATATTGGTGTGTTTAGCTATGGATGTGGGAAGGATGTCACGTGGTAAAAATTGTTTTCTTTTGCATCTTGGAATTTCTGTCTTCAGCTCAATTATCACTAGTATCTGCTCCCTTGGGATTTAGGTATCCATTGAACTTTACATTTATGTTTCTTCCTTTTTTTGCAGTAAACTTGATAGATGTTTTGGAATGTCCTCTACACAAATTCACTTTCCTATGTAGCAGAGAGATTTGCCTCTTTTTACTCTCTTCCAACTTGATTTTCCTTAAATAAGTAGCCTACAAGCTCATCCTCTGACATGTTTAGGCCTCAGAGTAAAGCCACTGGGGTAGATAATATTTGAAATTCTCTGTATATACATTGATTCCTGAACCCTTGGAAAATGTGGTCCTTGAAAAGGAGTTGAAACCCACATAGACTTTCAGATGCTAGATGGTTTCAAACTCAAAGTTGTTTCCTTTGACGTTGCTGCTAGGAAATAATTTGAGCAACAAGTCTAGTCATCACCATATCCTGATAACCTACCAGGAACATAAATTACTTCCTGTATGTTTCAACATTTCACCTCCACCCATGGTAGTTCATTTTATTACCCAGGTGTCTTTAAGTTAACTGTATGTCTGAGATAGTTAAAAGGAATCCAGCATAAAATATACTTACAAGTACTCACCTAAATGCAGATACATAGTATTAAAAAATAAATAAGTAAACACACCTTTTTCTCTCTTTAAATGGGTCAATTACTAAGGGTTTTTTTTTGTAGTATCTTGATCCTAAAAGGAGTCTCAGAAAGCCACTTAATCCATTCCCAGACATCTGGGCAGAGTAATTAGCATTATGCTAGTCTCCTACTCATGTAGCAAAGGCTCCTTGTAGCTTGTACAGTTTTGCTTTATTTATGGCTTGTTTTTGTTCTCTCTCACTTGAGTATATTTTCTTCAGAGTATTGGGTCAATGACAAGTCCCACCTAAAGGAGTAGACAAGAGAAAAATCTTCCAGGACAAACTTAATGAGAGCAATCACCATATTTAATTTGGAAATTGCTCTCAGACCATACAGTATACAAACAGACAATAACATGTATATTATTATGAAATTGTAAGTGTGGCCATTAAAATACTTTCCAGGGATTCCATAGTCTAGCTGTTCATCTCAACCAGTTCAGAAACAGCTTTGACAGCTCCCATCTAATAGTTAGGCATTGATTCCAGCTAAGGAGTAACCTGACAGTTGACCAATGTTACAATGACCCAAACAATGTGCATGTTTTAGGAATGGAACAGACAGGTCATTAAATATATAGCAGATTTATTCCTTCCCTGGTCCAGTGAGTTGGGCAGGACTAGGGCTACATCACAACTGTATGTGCTTCTTATCTCACATAGTTTCTTTTGCCTGCTTGAACCCTTTCATGGCTTTTCAAAGTCCAAATGTAATTTAGCACTTCTCGACAATTATACTCTTTTAAAAAGCATATATGTTGTGCTTGTTTTTTCTGTAATTTAATTGCTCAGTCATTCAGAAGGTCTTTGACCCACAAATCCTGTTATTTAGGGCCAGTTTATTCACTTTGATAATATATGTTACTACTGTCATAAAAAACATTGTATTTTTATCTTAAAGGGAAATCTATCTAATTTATTCCTCTCATTTCATAGTTAATAAAACTGAGCCAGAGAAACTAAGTGAGCTCTTTTAGGTTAATAGACCCTGGGGTAGTTGACAGAGCTGAGATTAGAATCTAGAGCCTTTGAGTTATAGTCCAGAGGTTTTTTTTGGTGGGGTAGGAGGGAAGAATTTTCATCACCTTATGTGTTTTGTCATTTGGATTTCAAAAATTCTGAAGATAATTTAAATGAATGGCTAACTTCTCTGATTATTAAGATTATGTCAATAGTTCTTTAATGATTTAAAATTCAGTGTGAAGTGGGACTTTCTCCCACTTGAAATAGGGACAGCATATTCCAGGCTCACTTTTCTAGGCGTCACTAAAAGAGAAGCAAAATATTTACAATTAGATGGATGGTATAGTGTTGTATCATTTAACTTTCTAATTGTCAGCTTGGACTTGGACTTGGAACAGCTATGTTCCCATTTATTTTCTCCTTCCATAGAGTGCCAAGAGTGCAAAGCAACTCTCACCCATCTCCTTGCTTAAACGTACAATCTCAGAAAAACATACAAATACACAGTAGTGAGTAATTCAATCTGTGTCAGCAAAGTAAGTATTTTGTGAGATAATCAGAAGGTGGGAAGAAAATTGGTAAAAGGAAAACCTGCCTCTGCAATGCCCTCTCCTGCATGATCAACCCTGCCACTATCCTGGGGGCCTCTGTGCTGTTGTATTAATGCACAGAGCTCATGCCTGCCTCAGCACCTTCTCATTTGCATTCCCTTCTGCTGGACAGATTTCTCCCAGATCCTTCCAGAGTTCCCTCTCTCAGCGGCCTCTCCTCAAATCTGCTTTCTCAGAGAGGTCTTCCCTGACTGACCACAGTCAGTAAAATAGTTCTCATTCATTCATTCATTCATTCATTCATTCAGTTAATCTCAGTTAACTTCCATCATGATCTATTTAACTTGCTTCCTCCCTTAACAGACTCCATTCCTCTCTGAATGGCTGGGTTCTATTTGATAAATGACCAAAATATGTAATTTGTTATCCTCTTGTTCGTGAAATAATATTGTTTTTTGTGGACAGTAGGATTAATTTTTTGTGAAAAAAGAGATGTGCATATGCAAAAAACACAGAAGAATATACAAAACATCTCAGCCAGCCATTTAATCTCCAGGTAATGGAAGTTTTGATGATTTTCATCTCCTTTGTTATACTTTTTGTTGTTGATTGATTTTACTCCTTATAAAATCTGTTTGTCTTTTTTTTTGTAGTCAGAGAAAACAACAGTGCTAGTTCCATATGGAAAAATGAATGTTATTTAATATTAACACCTCAGCACATTAAACTAGGGAGCCAGTAAGAATAAGGGCACAGAATCAAGTCTTGTTTAGGTGAATCAAGTTAGTGAGAGAAATTCTAGTCTATAAAGCTGCAATGTAAATCCTTAGCTCCAGGCAGGCATTTTAAAATTGGTTTTCTTTGGTCGTGTAACATGATCATGGGTCACGTGGAGTGCTGTTGGAAAAATAAATCAGAACTTCTGTCCCACTGATGGTGGATCAGGTGTCTTTCTCCTCCAAGAAGACCATTCTACAGTGCCAATAAGCTTATCAAGTCTTCAGCGATCAGTACTTCCCTCCTCACTGGGCCAAATTCTGCTTGGAGCATTATAAGGCAAGCTAGTGATCCAAATAAAATTAGGATCTGTTGAATTAATAATTCCATTTTCCCAATTAAGAATTCATTTTTCACTAGCAAAGTTGAACTATAGCCTTGTGTTTACCTTTAATGCAGGAAAATATTAAGGAAGCAAATTTGCCTTTTTTGTTTATCTATTTGGAGCAAGGTTTATTTATATCCAGTGAAATGATAGCTTTTCTGGTACCCCTTTTCCCAGCAAAGAAACCTTAATCTTCTCCCTGAAAATGATTCTATTTGAGTAGCAAATCCTACATTGAAAATTGTTCCAGATCTCACATTACATAACCTGAACAGATGGCAGTTGCATGGCTTTTACAGGTCAGGCTGCAGTCATAGGATGGGCTGAGGAACCAGCTCTGGAGCCTTCCCATGGACGAGCAGGCAGATCCTGACAGCAAGCAGGCAGTGTGACTGAGGAATCAGGCTGCGCTCTGGCTCAGCTTCCCACATTCACGACCCAGGAGCAAATTCCTCAGCATCCTGAAAGAGATACAAACAGTCCTGGAAAAACAAGTGGTAAATCTGGTTGGATCATAAAAATAAACAAATCTCTCCTGTGGCAGAAAACAGCGACTCCCAGAGAATGCTGTATACCAGAAGACTGATTTCATTTATGGTAATAGTTGAAATTTCACAGGCAGTAGACTCTGAACTGAATGTATTCTTAAATGCACCTTCGGCTTGGAGCACAAAGAAAGAAAACAGATAAAAAGCCCTGTTTCCCAAAGCGTACAATTTAGTGGGAGAGAAAGACAATCAATCAATTAATAAACAATGAGCAAACACACACACTTACAAGACTGGTAAGTGCCAAAGAGGAAAAAAATAATGCCAAGAAGAGGGGTAGGGAGAGGTGTACATGAAACTGTAGACTGGGGGGACCATAGAAGTCATCCTTTAAAAGGACAACGTTTGTGTAAAGACCTGAAGGAAATGAGAATAGAAATCATGTCTATGTCATGGGGAGAGCAAGCTAAAGAGAGAAAACAGCAAGAACAAATAAATGCCCAGAGTCAGGGCCATACCTGGAATGTATAAGGAGCCACAAAAAGTCCAGTGTGGCTGGAACAGAGTACACCAGGGCTGTGCATGATGAGATTTGAGAGATAATGTGAGGTCAGATCATATAAAGTGAAATAGGTGGAAGGGTAATTTAGAAAAATCATAGTTTGGAATTTGCCTTTGTTCTGAGTGAGATGAAAACCACTGGGAGGGTTTTGAGCAAATGACATGATTGAATTATTATTTATCAGGATCACTCATTGTAGGAAATAAACTGTACAGCAGTAAGGACAGATGCCAAGGGTGGGGGAGTGAGGGGCAGAGAGCAAGCGTTCAGGAGGCTATGAGAGGAAATGAGGTGAGAGATAGTGGGGATTTGAAGCAGGCTGGAAGCAGTTGAGGTTGGTCAGAAGTGGGCAAATACTGGCTATACTGGGAAGGAAGAACAAAAAGTTCTGGCTTATGGATTAGGAGTATTGTGTAAGAAAAAGAGAGGGGTCTAGGATCATTCCAAGGTTTGGGGGCTATGCAACTGGAAGGATAGAGTAGAGCCAAGAAGCTTAGTGAAAGGAGAAGAATGTGGGAGGAGCAGGCTTGGGACATCAGAAGTTCGGTTTGGGATACATGGTTTCAGATGTCTATTGGACATCCAAATGCAGATGTTGAATGAGTAGTGGGATACACAAGTCTGATGTGCCAAGAAGAGATCTGGGCTAAAGATATCAGTTTGAGAATCATGTGGATATACATGTGGTTTCTAAAGCTATGAGGCTTGATGAGTTTACCTAGAGAGACAGAGTCAAACTGGTAGGTAGGGGGAGTGTGATCATATGTTTGGAACGCTGCTGATAAAAAGAGGCAAGTTGACAATTGGATGCAGCCATATGCAAGTCATCACTGATCTTCATAGGAGCGGCTATATAGCATCTAGGGCAAAAGCCCTGTTGGAATGGGTTCAAGATAGAGTGAAGGCATCAGAAACAGTGAACGAAGACAATTCTTTCAAAAACACTTGCTTTAAAGAGGAGAGAAATGAAGTGGTAGCTGAATAGGGAAGCAGGGGATCAAGAGGAATTTCTGTAAACTTCTTATTAGGGTATAATGTACATAATAAAAATTTATATTTCTTAAGTGTTGACTTCTATAATTTTCACAACCAAATACACTGAGTAGCACCCATTTACCATTTACCAGCCCTAAGAAGACTGTTCTCTCCCAGTCACTGTCCCCACCCCACCGAAGGGCAAAAACTATCCTGACTTCCAAAACCATAGATTCACTTTGCCCGTTTTTGTACTTCACATAAATGGAATCATAAAGTCTGTGGTCTTTTGTATTTGACCATAGTTATGGTTTAGTTGTTCTTATTGTTGTATAATAATCTGTCATGTGAATATACCAAGGTTTATTTATCTGATCTACTGTTGCTGGGAAACTGCACATTTTCCAGTTTTACAAATAGCACTGTTAGGTGCATTCTACATTCTAGAATATGTCTTTTGGTGAACCTGCATACACATTTTATTGGTTATATTTCTGTGAGTGGAATTGCTGGGACGTAAAGTATGCATATGTTCAGCTTTAGTTCTACAAAGTGGTTGTACCAATTCATTGTCTCACCAGCACTGCAAGGGAGATTTTACCAGCGGTAGGGGCGATATTTGCTCCATCTGTCACTCCTTTGTCTTTTATCTCAATTTGTTGAGAATTAAGGTCTGAGGCTTATTGGGTGCTCTCAAAATCTTAAGGAGAAGACTCTGCTGTGCACAGGGTTGTCGTGAGGACTGACCAACAGGAAGGAGCTGGCACTGTGCCTGGCACAGGATGTGTATCCAGTATGTGCTAACTGTGGCTCTTGTGGGTAGCTATCCTCTTGGACCTGCTTCCAGGCAAAGGTAAGGTAGGCAGTGATGACTGCACATGGCTTCTCCTCGAAATCCCACTTATCTACCCCATCTCACGTTACAGGGGTGGAAAAGGGTGAGGGCTCAGTATGCTTCACTGGCTGTATCACTGCAGGGGCAAGAGCAACACAGAGGCTTAGATACCTGTGTACGTGACTTCCACTGCATCCTTTCATCAGACTAAGCCTTTCACCAGGTTGTTGGAGGGGCTGAGGAACAGTATGCCCTATCTGTGTTGGGTTTTATTGTAAAATAAATCATCTAATAAACCATTGCTAGGGTGGATACTCAACCCGGGCAATGAACTTCTAACGCAGTGATGCTGAGGAGGGCTAGTTGTACAGCACAGGTGGTTCTTTGTCCTTTGCAATCATGTGAAAATGATTATTGTTTATCTAATTTCTGGATTTAAGATTTTTTCCAATGTAGGCACACCTTGGAGGTATTGCAGATTCAGTTCCAGACCACCACAATAAAGTGACTATCCTTATAAAGCAAGTCAAATGAATTTTTTGGTTCCCCAGTGCACGCGAAAGTCATGTTTACAGGGTTACTGTAGTACGGTAAGTGTGCAATAGCATTACATCTGAAAAGAAAATGAGTATACCTTAATTAAGAAATACTTTGTTGCTAAAAGGTGCTAACCATCATCGAGCTATTAGCGGATTGTAATCTGTCTGCTGGTGGAGGGTCCTGCCTCACTGCTGATGGCTGCTGACTGATCAGGGTGGTGGCAGCTGAAGGCTCGGGGAGGGGGCGGGGGGGCTGTGGCAATTTCTCTTTTAAAAGAAAAAACAAAGCTTGTCACACTGATTGAGTCTTCCCTCCAATAAAAGGCAGTTTCACCTACATGGAAAGTCTGCTGTTTAGTGTAGCCATCTTCACGCATCATCTCAGAAGCTAGACCTTCCGCATGACTTGCTTCAGCTTCTGTGCCAGCACCTGCTGCCTCCCCTGCACTGTATGTCACAGGAACAGCTTCTCTCCTCAACCCTCACGGACCAGCCTCTGTTGGCTTCCAACTGTCTTTGGCAGCTTGCTCACCTCTCTCAGCCTTCACAGAATTGAAGAGAGTTAGGGCCTTGTTCTGGATTAGATTTTGGCTTAAGGGAATGTTGTGGCTGGTTTTATCTCTCTAGACCATTAAAACTTGCTCCGTATCATGCAATAACGCTATTTGGCTTTCTTACGGTTCATGTGTTCCCTGAAGTCGCACTTTTAATTTCCTTCAAGAATTTTTCCTTTGCATTCACACTTGGCTAACTGTTTGGCTTAGCTTTTAGCCTGTCTCGGCTTTCAACCTATCTTGCCTTTGGACAAGCCTTCCTCACTAAGTTTAATCACTTCCAGCTTTTGATTTCAAGTGAGAGATGGGAGACTCTTTCTTTTACTTGAAATCTTACAGGCCATTGTAGGTTTACTAATTGGCTTAATTTCAATATTGTTGCATCTGTAGGAGTAGGTAAGCCTGAGGAAAGCGAGAGAGATGGGGGACCACTGGCTGGTGGAGCAGTCAGGACACACACGTTTATCTATGAAGTTCACTGTCTTATATGAGTGCAATTTATGGCCCCCCACACAATTATAATAGCAACATTAAAGGTCACTGATCATGAGTCACCATAAATATAATAATAAGGAAATGTTCAAAGTATTGCCAGAACTAGAATTACCAAAATATGACATAGAGACACAAAGTGAGCAAATACTGTTAGAAAAATGGTGTCAATAGACTTGCTTAATGCAGAGTCGCCACAAACTTTCAATTTGTAAAAAGGGCAACATCCGTGAAGCTCAATAAAGGAAAGCACAACAAAAGAAGGCATCCCTGGTCACGGGGAAGGCAGGGTAGCACAGAGAAGACAAGCAGTGACTGTGGCGTCTCACTATGCCCATGGACAGTGACTGCCATGGGGTGTGGGGGGGACTTGATAGTATGGGGGAATGTAGTAACCACAGTGTTGCTCCTGTGAAACCTTCATAAGAGTGTATATCAATGATACCTTAATAAAAAGTAAAAAGAAGAAAACAAAAACAAAAACCAGTGGTTCCCCATCTATATCAGTTTTCTTGAAAGGAGTATATGTGACTGAAATCATCATTACGTGCAAGGAGATGAATTGGTTTTTTACTGTATTGTGTTTGTTACACTTTTTTTCCCACATTGAAACATTATTTATGGAGTTGCTGAGAAGCAATATCTTTCAGTGATGTGATCTTCTAGGTTAACCCAAAACCTGCCTTATTTTTAAGAAAATATACTGCATATTTTAGAGAAGTTTTTATTTACACAAAAATTGCAAAGATAGTATAGAGTTACCATATACTCCATATTCAGTTTCTCCCATTATCACCGTCTGATATTAGAATGGCACATTTGTTAAAATTCATGAAACAATATCAATATATTATTATTAACTAAAGCCTATACTCAGATTTCCTTAGCATTTGCCTAATGCCTCTTTTTCTGTTCTAGCGTCTCATCCAGGATACCACATTACACTTGTCGTATCTCCTCAGGCCTGCTTTGGCTCAGACTTAATTTGCTTTTGAGGAATATGGGTCAATATTTTGTAGAATGCATTTTAATTGGGACTTACCTGATGTTTTTCTCATGATTAGACTGGGTTATGTGTTTTTAGGATAAAGGCCACAAAGACAAAGAGCCATTTGCATCACCTGTATCAGGGGTTTATTCTATCAACATGACCTGTTACTGTTGATGTTGATGTTGACCTTGATCATTTGGCTGAAGTAGTTTGTTGCGTTTCTCCACTGAGAGGTCAAACCCTTTCCACACTGTAATCTCTGTATGGAAGTCACGGTGCATCACACTAAAGGACTAGGAAGATAAGAGCCATCTCCTTAAGAATGGGTATCTACACAAACTATTTTGAATTCTCCTGTGTGGGAGAGTTGTCTCTTTGCCCTCATTTATTTTTATTTATTCAATCATGTATTTATATTTGTATGGGCTCATAGTTATTTATTTTTATGCTTTGGATTATAGTCCAATACTACCTTATTTATTCGGTTGTTCAAATTGTTCTAGGTTTGGCCATTGGGAGCTTTTTCATTTGCCTCTGGTATCCCTTTGACATCCCCCTATCAGTGTGTGTGTGTGTGTGTGTGTGTGTGTGTGTGTGTGTGTGTGTGTTAATACTTCTGGCACTTCAAGATGTTCCAGGACCATCTTGTATATTTCCTCACCTGGTCCTAGAATCAGCCATTTCTCCAAGGGCCCTGGTTCCTTTTATGGACCAACAGTAGCAGAAATAGGAACCACCATCTGGGCACCAGGTGTGTGCCTTGCAACTGGGGTGTCATTGCTTCTAGGCTTTCTTAGCTTACGGAACAAGGAAATATACTTGTGTCTACTAACCCCTGTATGTACACACACATATAAATATTTCTGTATATAACCATGTGTATCTATGTTAAACTAAACATGAGTTCATACTGAAAGCTCCAAATCTAATCCACAACCACATACAGCATTCTAAATTGCTTATTGTGAACTCCCACTCCAACAGTGAGAAATCTGGCTCTCTTGCCTCCCTCATCTAACAACTATTTACTTAATTGTTCAATTCCATTATACACATATAGCCGTATCAGAACTGTTAACCTGAAACCTCGTGGGAGACAACTTTATTCAGCTGAGCACAGTTTGATGTACATTTTATTTTGCCTTTAGTCTTACAGACTCCACCCATTTCCAAAATTACTTCAGTCGGCACCTTTCCCCTACCTCCTTCAGTGAGGTTGTTTCACATATTTTTATATAGTTAGTTCTGTCATTTCCTTCATTCCATCCTGGGATCCCTCAACCTCTTAAATAATTTTTTTAAAGTTTGTATGCATTAAGGTTCACTCTTTGTGCTGCATAGTTCTGTGGATTTTGACACATGCATAGTATCACGTATCCACAATTACATAGAGGATAGATTCACAACCCTACAGAACTGCCCATGCTTAGTCTATTTAACTCTTCCTTCTCTCTACCTGAACCCCTGGAAATCACAACTTTTTACTGTCTCTACAGTTTCAAGAATGTCATATGATTGGTATCATACAGTATATAGCCTATTCAACTAGCTCCTTTCATTTAGCACTATGCACTTGAGATTAATTGATGTCTTTTTGTTACCTGAAAGTGCATTTCTTTTTATATCTGAATACCATTCCACTGTATGGATGTACTACAGTTTGCTTACTTACCCATTCACCTTTTGAAAGACATTTTGCTTGCTTCCAGGTTTTGGTGCTTGCAAATAAAGCATCTATAAACATTCATGTGCAGGTTTTTGTTTGTACATAAATTCTCAAATCAGTTGAGTAAATATGTAGGAGTGCAATTGCTGGGTTATATGGTAAGAGTGTGTTTAGCATAGCTGCCCTATTTAGCTGACATGTGCCATTCCTCAAAATCAAGTGGCTACCACCCCTGCAATGATCAACAGCCATCACAATCAGTTATCTATTTCTTCCATCCCCATTCCGATTTTTGGCATGCAAATGTTTACTGAGTTTCCCTCCTATGTCAGAGTAATCATTCTTTGTAGTTTTCAAAGTCCTTTCACAGACATGATCACAGTAGCAGTATAGTAACCATCCTGTTCAAGGAAGAAGCCTGATTCTGCCCTTAACCTATGAACTGATCTGGGGGAAATTTCTAAATCCTTTCCCTTGTAAAAGAGAATATCAGTGGCACCTATATAAACCTACCTCTATGTGTTGTGAGGATTAATAAGTGCTTAGAGCTGTATCCCTCTTTGACCAAGTCACACTGCTGGGTAAAGGCTCTCCCAAGATTAGAACTTAAATCTGTTTATTCCTATTCTTACGCTTCTTCCACTAGAGATGAGATAACACCCCAACTTCATTTTCCTGTCACCTAGCCAGTATGTGGACCTCACTGACACCAAAGCAATTGATTTAACCAATTTAGGAAAGCTTCTGGTAATTTTTGTGCATATGTGTGGTAGGCCTGGGATCTGGTTTTAGTTTAATAAGATGATCCAGTAGCCATTGACAGAAATACTTAGTTTTTTCTTATCTTTGATTCGAACTAAAAGAACAACAGACATCATTTTACTGTATAGGCTCTTAGATCAATGAATGGGCTAAGCACTGAAATAGTTCAATGAGCCATGAAAATTAAAGTGCATGAGCATGAATTAGTGCATTAAACTCTATGGACATAAAACGGATCTGTTCAGAAACAAGTTTGGGCAGTTTACATCTGGTACATGGTGTTTTCAGAGTAAGGCTTCATTTCTTTAAGAGGTTTTAGAATTCTGTACCCCAGCCAGAGAATGCTTATCTGCTTTATGCTAGTTTTTACCTGCAGAGTTTTTGTCTCTGTGACATCATTTATTTGTTCCTGTATTTTTAAACGCATTGCACAATGGTGGAAACTGATCCAAGAAGGTTAATCATACCCTGGCAATCCTTGAGCATGCTGGCAGTTACTGAGAAAATTTTAAGAAGGGCATTATTTCAAGATACACTAGGGTCTCTTCTATATGTTCAAGTTGACTTCCTACAATAATTTAGTTGCTTATGTAAACACTGAATGGGCAAAAATCCTGGACCACTGACAGGCAGAGGTTAATACTGTGTTAGCAAAATAAGCAAACACAAAACAAATCCCCAAATGCTTTAACATACACAACACACACACTCACACACAAAACACACACATTCATGCACAAACATACCTTTGCTGCAATCATTCGGCTGTGCTAGACGTAGGTGTGGGACGTGACTGGAACTCTCAAAGAGGATCACCAGATTTCCAAATTGTTTGCAATGATTTGTATCAGTTAAAAAGGCTTCAAATTATCTAATTGATCAGGATCAGAGCCTAGTTTGGAAACCATTTATAGATAAAATTACATTCTAGACACAGCAGAAATATTTAAATGTGTAGATATCTTTATAAAGATATAAATGTTTTAACTAAATGCTAATTACATCCTAGGTCTTTAGCAGGAAAAATGATCAAATCATCCAGTGTTCTGTTTACTATTACAATGTAAAGGATAGCTCCCTATTGGCTGGGTCAAATGTTTGTACCTTGAGTATTGGTGTCAGAACTCAAAAGTATTTACTGACCTAAATAGTCCTATCAGGAAAAGTAGGAGGTGTGGAATTTTTTGTTCATTAATTCACTTAGCTCATTCATTCTATTCAACACTTACTATATTCCAATGGCAGGAGCTGGCACTGGGGAACAGTTAATCTGATGGGTTTGGGGGAACTGAAACAGAGAGTCAGGCAATTTGATTGACTAAATGTTTCTATTTAAAGTTGAAGACTGAGGAAAATTAAAGCGACCAAAATGTTTGGACTGGTTTTATCTGTGCACACCCAATATGCCCACACCCACCTTCCACTAAATCTCTCTTGGTATGCTTTCTAACCATTGCCTATTGGCTATAACTCCAAAAGATATACTTACTATAATAAAAAAATAATGGTTTATAAATGCAATCTTATTCTATTCACTTCAACTATTCTTTAAGTACAATGAGAGTCAAATAAATGTGTCCTTTCATACCAAAAAATGAAACATTAGGTTTTAAATTTTCATTTAAAAACTATAAAATGGACCCAGAAGTGAGCACAACAGAGATGGGTGGACATTCCTTACAACCTCTTTCTCCTGTCCATTTTCTAGCACTGTTTTCCTATAACTTACTTCTTCATTTTTTAATCACAGATGACTATTTGGTAAGTTTAACTCTCCTGCAATTAGATTTGCAGAACATATTATTTCACTTTAATGAAAAAGTTTCTGAACTGTAGCCAAATTGCTGTAGGACAAGCAGATTTTGTTTTCTTACAATCTCATCAATTGGAATGATGACACCAATTATTGAAAGGTCACAAATATAGAGTTTTAAGTTAAATATCTGTGTTCCCTTAAAGAGGAGTATCTTCTTCTGAAGTTTGGGAGCTTCCATTAGTGAACAAATCAGTTAAACAGACATTTGCAATGAAAGAAAATTTCCATTAGTTTGGTTGAATTCCTTTTGTCTTATTGCAGGTTTATTTCATTATTATAAAAATAGAAACAAACACATAAAATTATAGGAGAATAAGAAAGAAAACAATCACTGTGTAAATAATTCTGATGTGCTTCACTGAACACAAGATGTAACTCGAGCTTTTCCCTGGCTTGAAAGTGCATCTGTTTCTCACAGATGCCTGGAACAATACCCAGCCCCTCTAGATTGCTGGAGCTCATTTCTGGTCATTGCACTACCATAGCAAAAAGTGTAATCATATATTCTGTATCTAAGGGATGGGAGGCTCTAGGTGGCTGTGTTGAGGATACTTCAAATTCTATGTATGTTTAATGCTATGCACTGACTGTTTGGGTCCCCCCTAAATTCCTATGTTGAAGTCCTAATCTCTAATATGATATTTCGAGGGGGGACATTTGGAAGGTAATTAGGTCACGAGGGTAGAGCCTTCATGAATGGGATTGGTGTCCTTATAAGATTATCTCTGACTCTGCCATGTCAAGACACAGCAGAAAGGCAGCTGCCTGCAAATCAGCAAGTGGGCTCTGGTGGGGGCGAGAACGTGCCAGCCATGTTGGCACCCGCATGCAAACTTCACAGCCACCTGAACTATGAGAAATAAACTTCTGTTGTTAAAGTCACTCAGCCTGGTACTTTGTTATAGCAGCCCAAGAAGACTAAGACATTCTTCGACCACTAAGAAAAATTACCCTTGATTCATAGTTACACAAACAATAAGGAACACTGTGTCTAGTACTGCAAAAAAGCAAGTGAAAAAAAAAATCCTGTATTTAGATACAGTAGCAGAAGCGCATATCCAGTACAAAGGAAGGGGTATCTGCTCCTCTTAAATCTGAGATTGCTCTCTGTAATAATTTCTGAGAGATGCTGACAAGCCGGAAGGGGAGTTCATGACTGTGTCCCTACTGAATACACAGCCCTGGTGCAGAGCATTCAGTGGGCACCCACAGACAGTTTGTTGAGTGAATGACAGGAAAGCAGCTAGAACTGTGGTGGAGTTCTAAATCAGGCCATGTGGTTAAAAAAAATGAAGATGTCTAGCTGGGGAGGAGAACATTCAGGAGGGAACAGCTCTCTACAAAGCATTGGAGAGAAATTTTCACATACAAGACAGACCCGATCTAGGGAACTTAAGTGACCATGTAAAGAGGCATTTCCAATCACAGCTGCCCTAAAGTGGAGCCACTGCAACAGCTCTTGAGAAGTCTTGACCACTCTAATTCTTAATTAGTTCCCACCTCTTACTGGCACTGGAGTTCTCATTCATGGATCTATTCATTCAAAAATATATATTGAGCATCTCTGATATACCAGGTACTCTATTAGCTGCTGGAGAAACAACAGCAAACCCAACAAACAACCTTCATTCAGCTTGTAAGGTAGTGAAGGGAACAGACAAAGATGAAATCAGACACAACAAAGTGAACGGCTTAAGAGGAAGTGTATCATTTGTTAAGGATAGCAAAAAGGGAAATTCTGAATCACACATAAGGGCTGGACAAAATGATTTTGCTAGTCTATAATCCCTGGAGACTCCTGGGATTCTACATTTTTCTCCCTGTGTTCCTCTCTTCTGGGGACCCTACCTGACACCTGGGAGTCATTATGTTCACCTTCATCTTCTGATTGCCACGTCCAAGTCACCACTGAGTCTTGACTCTTCTAATTCTAGATCCTACTCCCAAATCACAAGGTCCTCCTCATGGCCATTGGCATCTCCTAACTAGGCCCACGTCTCTAGTCCAGTAGTGTGCAAATGACAGAGGGCAGCATTTCAGGAGATCCTAATGGCAGCTTTTCTGCTAATCATAAGTTGAGAAATATAATTCTTCTGTGTAGAGGGTTAAACAATGGTTCACCAAAAAATATATCAATTTCCAAATCCTTGGAACCTGTGAATGTTATCTTATTTGGAAAAGGACTACTTGCAGACATAAGTCAAGGGTGAGATCATCTTGGATTCCCCATGTGGGACCTAAATACAATAACAAGTATCCTTATAAAAGACAGAAAGGGAAAAGATGAACATGGAGAAGGCGAGGTGAAGACACAGGCAGAGATTGAAGTGACATGGCCACAAGCCAAGGAAGCAAATGGGGCTAGAAGCGGCAAAGAAGGGTTTTCCCAGAAAGCCTCCAGAGGGAGTGCAGCTCTGCTAACACCTTGATTTTGGACTTCTGGACTCCACAAGTGTGAGAAAATTAATTTCTGTTGTTCTAAGCCCCACAGTTTGTAGTATTTGTTATGGCAGCCTTAGGAAACTAATACACTATGCCTCCTGCCATCCAAAACAACCAATTCTTCACAGTGCTGTCAGGGGGATATCGCTCAATGCACATGTGACTATCTCGCACCCCTGCTTTAAACCCTTTGTTGTCTCCACGTAGCCTGCAGCAGCACTTCACTTCCTTGCAGTGACTCCAGGAAAGACAGTGTTCTCCTGAGCGACATACCCCCCAGAGGGCACACCGGTGATGCTAAATTCACAATATGATGAATTAATGCCACTTTCCCTCCCATTCAAGAATTTTTATCAGAATGGAACTGAGTGAGGTAACTGGTATGTGATGATTAAGGATAGACACTCTGATTTTATTGTTAAACATAAAAAAAAAAACAGAAAAGAAACCATTTGTGAACCGCTGTGTGCCATTAGATTACTTGGGATGTGTCCCTACTGATCACCCTTTGATGACTGCCTGGTCTCACCTGGTGTCTGCCATCCTCTTCAGCTTCTCCCCTGAGCTATCTTGCACTTGGACTTCAGGTGAGGCTCTGCCAGTGCGGAGTCCTTCGGTTGCTGGAGGCAGGGAAGTGAGGTCAGGGTCCGTTTCCCTGGGAGGTCGCCTGAGGCTGGCTGTGAGCCTTGACCTAAGTCGTTGCTCCTCTCAAGGCATTTCTCCGCACAGAGCTCTGTCCTGAGTTCCAGCGACGGTTCCCTCCCTTTGTTCTGTTGAGGGCAGTCTGTGCTCTCTGCAGTTGCGAACTGGGGGTTCCTGTGCTCCCCCAGTGCCTCTCCTAATCCTTCCCACACCTTTGCAAATCTTTAGGTTTGGTGTGCCATGTGTTAGCTGTGGGGCTCTTACTGACACGCTCACCTAGACTGGAGTTACACTAAAAAGTTTAATGAATAGGATCTTTTTGGCATCAAGGGATTATTTGGTTTCAAGGAACAGAGATTCACTCAGACTTTGAATGAAAAGAGGGTTGATTGAAAGGATGCAGGGAAACTGAAAAACAAATGAACAGCAAATAAGGGCAAGTCATCCCCTCTGAGAACTAGAAGATTCCAGTTCTTGATCTCAGACCTTGCAGTTTCTCGTCTGTATCATCTCTTCCTTTTTCTTTATAGAGCACCATCCTCTGTTTTCTCTTGATCCTTTCTTCACTCCCATCCCCAGACTTCATCTTGTGCATGCTTTTGGTTGACTTCATTTTCTACCTCTGACCTGGCAGTTGCCCTTAGTAATTAGTAGAAATTATTGGATCATAAAGGCAATTAATAACTAACGCAATCGCAGTTATCAGCAAAGAGATGAGCACAAACTCAGAGCCTTTTTGAAAGAGGTAGAATACAAATAAATATTTGCAGAAGATGCAAAGTTGAGTTGGTTAAGATATGCACCTAACATTTCTATAGAATTATAAGAAGTGGCATATATCTACTTTGTACGTATGAAAATACTACCCATATTTTTCAGAAATGAGAGTCAAGTTCTCCCAGGCAATTAAAGAGAACATTGTTGCCTTCAGACATGATACTTTAGGGACAACATGGGATGGGAGGCCAGAAGTTTCTTTACATAGCCATCAGTGGCCCTCCCTCCCTCAAGCTGGTCTGAATGTCTCTGGGAGCTCAGGATATGTTTGTTTGAACTTTAAAATGGTGATAAAGAATCCAGAGCAGCTTCAAAATGGCTGAGTCTATCAGACTTCAAGAGAGACTTGGAGTGGACAACAGCAAGCTACCTGACCCTTCCCTCCGGTGTGCCCAGGCCCTAAAGGTGAATTAGAGAAAAGAGCAGAGGGCCAAAACTGGATTTCTTTCAGCCAAAATGACATTTATATATTGATGAAAATGATCATTTACTTTGCCTTATTTCACACACGGAAACTGAGGCCCAAGATGTTTAAGTGACCTACTCATAGTCACAGAGTGGTGTTGTATACCATCCCAATTGCTCTTTAGTTGATTAACTATAGTAGCAACATACATAAGTATATACTGGGAGAAGATATAAAGGATATAGAACACAGCCTTATTTTATACAATTTATGGCTGGACTTCAGTTAACACAAGACTTTGACAGTGGTGCCATGACACAGACATAGATGACGCATTAATGGCCAGTGACCTGGAAACAGATTATGTTTGAGATCTTGGATGGACAGGATAGAGGCAGATTTCAGCATTCACGGAAAATCCTTGAAAGAGTGATTTCCACAGCAGGTTGTGAAGATGTGGCAATAACCATATTATTTATTGTTCTGACAGGGACCATTTTGAGAGTGAAAATGAGTGCTGTTAATAATTGAGCCAGAATATCAGGGATAATCTGAGTGTCTCTCTAAAGAAGAGACATTGCAGAAAAGTGGTAAAGAAGGAATTTTATGCTAAGCAATGAAACCGGTGAAGCCTGAGGAATAGGTATCTGTGTGACCAGGCCCTTGTCAGTGATATTTGCCAAGGTTTTGAGCCTCTAGTTGCTGATATCCAGAAAATGGCCCCATTTAAAACCCAAAGCCTTGGGCTGAGATTCTTTATATAACCAGGGATTTACTGTTCCCTTTGATGGGTAAGGGGAACAGATTATCTCTCAAATTATAGACCACTAGTCTGTTGGACAACTCTCAGATGCCCTCACGTCTTCTCAAATTATGGGGTCAAGTTTTCAGTCTAGTACCTTGTAGGTAGAACAAAGGAGCTATGGTATCAATTCCGTTACTGATTTTGCTCTGTTCTCTTTTATTTAATAAAAAAAAACAGGTACAGGTACTAGAAGCCCTTTTATAGTGCAGATCAGTTCCCTCATTGACCTTACTCCATGTACAGGACACCAAACAACATAACTATTTCCAGGTCACTGGCCATTAATGCTTCATCTATGTCTGTGTCATGGCACCACTGTCAAAGTCTTGTGTTATCTGAAGTCCAGCCATAAACTGTATAAAATAAGGCTGTGTTCTATGCCCTTTATATATTCTTTCCAATATATATTTAAACTAAGTTATCATTATGCAAAAAAAAAAAAGGAGGATCTATGCCTTTCAGGTATAGCAAAAAGAAACAAACTTCGGCTGAGGGCTTGGTTTTATTATTTTTTTAAAATAGAAGCAAATGAACCTACTGACTAATAATTTCCAAAAAGAGCATTATGGCTAAACAATACCAAAACGAAAATCTCTCAACTGGTAGACTATCTTCCTCAATTAGGTGAAATAGGGAACAACTCTGTCAAATAGTTCCTTTATTCATTCTTTGTTCTGTGTTCCATCAATAACTCTTGAGTTTCTTTGGTCTGGCTCTGAGGTAGATACCAGGTGTGAAGTTAATTATCGTGTTAATTTTTGGCATATTTTTCTTCTAATCTATCATGCCTTATCTACGGGCCAGAACACTATGGAAGATGTCATATTTTCCAGAAAACTTAGTGAAATTCCTTCATGGCCAAGGTGGTCAATTGTTAACTCCTATTTTTAAGATTTTTCATGTCAAAATCATGTTTTCTATTTTGGCACAGAACACTGCAGTGCCAGACAAGTACCTGTTCACATGCATGGATAGAGTCAAAGGTTTTCTTTTGGAAAAATATTAGCTTAACTGCCAGGCACCCTCATAGCTTGTGCCAACATTGAAGAGAAATGAGTTTCTCTCTGGCCAGCTCTGAATGACACATCTCCTTCCCTCATTCCTGCTTTCTCAAGTGCCTGGTCAATCTCCCTGTAGTCAAATATAGTGTCTCCATACTTCCCAGTGTCACAAAAATGCCCTTTGACATTTTCCAAGGTTTCTCTTGTGCCATCTGATATTTAAAAGGGACAATCCAAAGGATGTCACCTACTTCCTCCAGGTTCTTGCCCTGTGTTAAGCTAGAGCAGCTTCTCAGCCACAGCATCTACACCTGCCTTCATGCCCTTTGGGAAACTCTCAGAATTACATAAGCTGAAAGGCATTTCAGGACCTCATTTTTAATGACCTTATTTAATGCAACATGCTGTCTACAGATGAAATTTAATTTTTAAATACAAAATTATATTTACATACAATTTCATATTCTCTATATAATATAAAGAATCATATTTCTGTCATTTACTTTTCTATTTAAGAAAAGGGCTTTACTCTCTCTTAATCCTTCCAAGTCTAACATGAAGTCAGGGGGTTTCATATTTGATACTGCTGGGAAAATACCAAAAGGAGGAAATCATGGGGAAGCCATGGATTTAGGATTTTTTTAATTTGTGATACTATTTAGGTAAATTGTAGCTTTTCCCCCAGTCACTCTCTCTCCATTCTTCCTACTTTAGGGAAGTGAGGTCTGTTGTTGGACCACTCTTTTTGTCTTAACTCCTACACAATTCAAGTAGAGGATTCTACAAAGCCACCACCTGCTATTAACTCTATAGTAAACAGAGGATCAAGTAAAGTTTAAGACAAGACCACAATCAAGGAATGGACTTCCTTGGAGCTAACTTTCTATTTCCTTTTATGAGAAAACATAAGGTTGTGCTAAGAAATTAAATCGTAGTATGTTTCGAACCTCATTAGTAGACTATAAAAGATTCTACTTAGTACATGTTAATTGCTTAAAAATCAAATGTAGACTCTAAACAATTCAATGTTTAAGTTGAGAGGGATCATGGGAATGGAAGAAAGGAGGACTATTTTGGAAAAGAGCTCGTGTTACAAGTAATTTGATTTAAATACTAGTTAGCCAGAGGAATTTTGCCAATGGTTTACCTTCTTTTCTAAATTGAAACAGTATTTAGATTTTCCCATAATAATGTCTCTTTTACATGCATCCAGATGTGCTTTCCTGAATGTGTGTGTGTGTGTGTTAGTACTGTAGGTATGTTGCAAACTTAAGTGGATTTTTTTTTTAAGTAGAGAAGAGAAAAAGAGAAGAGGGATGCAAAAGGAATCAATTATCCGTAACTGTGGAAGTTTCATGGCAATATGTTACACTTATAAGCATATATGTATTTCTGTTTTGGTGGAACTACAGCTACAGAATGGTACTTGTTCCAATAAAATGTTTCACTGAGTTATAATTTAATTTTTTATCTTCAGACTTTTTATAGGATTCATTCAAGAAAGTTTTCTAGAAAACTTTGATAACTTTATAAAATTACAGTTGAAGACATTGTGTCCCATTGTTTAAGGACCACACAGAAATTCATTCTGGAATTCTGGTTAAAATTTTTTTTTCTATAAAAACTTTACTTCCTTTTATTAGACAAAGTTACATTATAGCCCAATATGTTTCTATTTTTGTCGTAGCTACTAAAAACTCCAAATTAGAATCATTGCCCGGCTGTAGCAATTCATCTAGTTCAAGTGCCTGGTGACTTTCATTTCTCTTATTTTAAAAGTTGGCCATATATTTTTAAATATGATAATATATATTAAGCTTATTGAAATGAAAATATATAAATATGAAATAGATTAAAGTAGGCATTTACATTCATAAATTCTGTTTGGCTCCTTTTTAAAAAATTCTAATTATCTGAGTGATACTGTTTTGTTTTTGACAATGGGGACACAATGAGGCTAAAACATAACTTCATTGTGAATGGGGATCATTATAAATAGCAAATTTGTTAAAAAACATACACACATATTTTCTCTGACACAATGATTATTAGAGGTGATCATAATATTAACTCCTAATCTTTTGCTTAATTGGCCAGTGTTCAGGAATAAATATGGGTGTATTGTTAGCATGTTAACTTTCATGTTTTTACTAGTATGGTCTTCCTGGTTATTGGCCTTAAAAATAATTATGGATACAGGTTTTGTTCAGTACTTCAGAGCTCACCTTGGTAAATAAATCCACTCTTTACCATGTCTTGATGGAAAAAGGATATATTTACATGAAGCAAGTAGCATATTGCCTGGGGAGAGATGAGCCTTGACTAAAAAGATGAAATTAGTTTTCTGTGAGAGCAGCTGTTCTGCAATATGTGTAGCAATACCAACTAACTTTGATTCTTGGAATAAGTATGTTCCCATTTCCTCCTATCTTTCAACAAAAGTAGGGACTATAGTTCTTAAGTGTACTCACTTCAATATTAACTGGAGTACAATAACTAAAAAATATATATGACTTCATGGTTTACAATATAAATGGAGAGGCAGGCAGCCAACATTTTTGTCAATTTCTGCAGCGATTAGGATTAAATCTGGCTACACAGACAACAGTAATAACACACACACACACACACACACACACACAAACAAAATAGCACTGGCTGAAAGAAGTAGAAGGGTATAATAAGTAAATTCTCTCTTAGCCTAAAAGAAGATCTGAGGTAGGTTATGTGTGGTTCGTGTAGGGGCTCCACAGCATTTTGCTGCTCTGACACGCTTATTTCATTCTATGGCCTGTAATAGCTACCTGTGCTGCGGCCTTTGTGTCTATATTCCAGTCAGGAGAAAGGAGGAACAGGTGAAGGGTCTGCCCCCCTCCATTTTAAGGAAACTCCTTGGAAGTACCATGTAACAGTTCCACTTACACACACTTAGTCAAATAGTCACATCTCACTGCAAAGGAGGCTGGAAACTACAGCCATTTAACTGGGCACATTGCTATGCCACATAAGTTCAGAGGTCTGTGACTAAGGAGTGGGGAGAGAACGGATATTGTGTCAGGCACTGTTTTATTCACTGGATGAAGAGTATTATGTAATGGCTGAGGGCATGGGTTTGGAGTCCGGCTGCCTGGTTTTGGATTCTGGCTCCACCCATACTAGTTTTGTAACGTTGGGCAAGTAACTAAATCTTTCAGTACTTAGTTGGTAAAATGGAGTTGACAATGGACCCTCACCATAGGGTTTTTGATTCTAAGAATATAAATATACAGTGCCTGACAGATAGAAAATTATCAGTAATGGCTTTTAATGGGCTTTTTATGTATATTATCTCATGATGAAGAATCTGAAAGCCATCAAGTTTAAATAATCTCTCTGGGCATCAGTCAGCAAGTGGCAGAGACCGGACCAGAGCCCAAGTCCCTTGACCCCAAATCCTTACTCTTTCTGTCATGCAGACTGCCTCATTACTAGATGTTAGTTACATGCTATCTCAGCAGTAAGAAAGCCCAGGGTAGAAGGTCAGATAAATGTATTACAGACATGAGGCAAGGCATCGTCAGGTTGTTCCTGTGCAAAGCTGACTGAATCCCACTCAGAGTTGGTACCACAGAGTTGGCTGGAGCAAAACCAGTTTCGGTGGACCCTGGTGAGGTCAAGAGCCTATGAGTAGTGTATAAGAAGTATTTGAAAAATACAGCAGCTTATACTTAATAAATCTTTTATAACTCTTAGCTTGCAGTGAGGTCCAACAGGATATTGCTTAGAGGAATTGTCTGATTTATACTTGTGTCTTCAGGTTTCACAGCAGTAAATAGAAATAGCAGTAAATGCATTGTTGACTAAGGCACCATGTAGCTGCGGTTGCCGGGTAAGTAGAGGATCTCTGGTTAAATTTGAATTTCAGACAAATAGCATAAGTATGTCTCAGATATTTCATGGACATTACGTTACATTTGACTTTCAAGTAAGCAACAAATACCTCTTAGAGTGCAAGTATGTCCCAAATATTGCATAAGACATACTTACATTTAATAAGTTGTTTGTTGCTTATCTGATATTCAAAGTTAACTGGGTGTCCTTTCTTTTTTCCCCTCAATCTTGCAACATTAGTGTTAGCTCACACAGTCATTAGGATTCTAGCAAAGCACTCAGAATGTACTCCACACAAAAGTAAGCAGACATAATACATGTGATTAAAGAGGGTGACAGACCTTTTCTATTTAAAAAAAATCACCGTAAGTTTGCAACATACCTACAGTCATACTGCATCTCCAACCCTGATTATTTTATTGAGCACTGTAACCTATGCTTATCTTATTTCTGCCCTTTGGAGAGGTGATGGACAATAGAGTCAGAGTCCAGCTGCAGGAAAGGCCAAGCAGCTTCCTGGGAAGAAGCTAGCCTTAAGGTAAGAGAATAAGGATACTTGAGACCTCACCTCAAAAGAAAAGAATCAAGATGCTTGACTCAAGGACCGTGGCTCAAGGACAGGTGAGCCATGCTCCAAGGACAGGGTGTAGAGACATGGTTTGGAATGTAATAATACTTATCCTCTACTCAAACTCCTTTTATGCTTTGTTAAATCCTCGGGAGAGTGGGCAGCAGTAAAAACTAAAAAACAACAGCAGTGACAAGCTGTATTACAAAATTCTTAGTTAAAAACTGGGTGCCCAAGACAGCCCTGTGCTGTGAATTTGTATCACAGGTAGGGAAGAAGGCATTTGCCCCACTCTACATAGTGCATTTACAAGTAGAGCCAACCTGGGTAAGGAGAAGGCATCACACTAACAAACTGTAAAGTCAGGGGTGGGGGGGGGAAGTGACAGTTTGTTGCCACTCAGTGCTCAGGATCAGGGCAGGAGATCCTATGTGGGCACTCCAGGCAGGTTAATAATTTGGCATCTCTTCAAATGGATATCCTGTGATATCAGTTCCTTAGGGGAGAAAGTCCTAGCTACATGGGGACAAGACTGCAAAAGAGAGTCAATGAAGGCAATCTCAGACTTTCTATTTTTTCCTCAAAACAATTTCACTCCAGCTGTGATCTGAGAAAACACATTTGTCCAGGTGTAATCCCACAAGCTAGTCCAACCCATGCTCCCTGGAGCGTACCTGTTGTTACCATAACATGGGCCTTGGAGGCATAGGGTGTCTCATCCTTTTTTATTCTTCCCTCCATACCGCCTCAAACAACTTGTGTAAATATGTCCACCAATCACATACTATATTTCCCCTGGAAGGATTTCTGAGATATACTGTTTTCTCTGTCTTGTTACATTTCCTGTGATGTTTTACTAGCCCTGTGATGTTTTAATGTGCCTTATAGATTGCAGCTGCCCCAGGGGGAGGGATTTTGTCCAGCTTAATGTGGGGAGGTGTCTTAGGTCCAAACCAAATGAGTTCCCCCCTTTAGGTGATTGAGAGCCATTATGTTGAAACTACAGAAAAGCAGCAAGTCAGAATTCTGCAGAGCGCACTCCAAAACACTGTTCTGTTATTGTTATTGGGACCTTTCTTGTGCCCACAGGTGGATGTGTTTTGAGCGAACAAAGGTGAGAGTGTCGTGATGGTGTAAACAGATTGATCCTTCTTACCACTTCCAGAAACAACCTGGTCATGTGCATTGGCCAGGATCCTAGCAGGAAGCAGGTGGCATTCAAATTGGTTGAATGTGGAGAGTTTAATGAAGGGAATATATACAAGGGTGAAAACAGGGTTGAGGGAAACCAACAGGGGATAGTGGCAGCCCGCTAGCCTGACCCCTGTGCCAGCGACAGCAGGGTGCTGTTCCCATCCCTATGACCTCTAGGCCTAAGAGGCAAGAGGAGAGGAAGTTTACAGGAATTTGGAGAAATCTACCCATAGGAGCTATAGCATTTGGTTAAGGAATGCAGCCATTGCCAGACAGCGACCATGGCAGGGTGGAAGCAATCTCTGTCTCTCCTCCCCCCTTGGGACCTTTTACTGGTGATGTTCATTGGCCAAACCTAACCAGGACCTAGAGAGCAGAGGACCCCAGCTGATGCAGTCCTCACAGGTCGGTCCCAGAGAGACACAGAGGAGGGTAGAAAATAGATCTGAACCAGGCAAATGGAGAAGATCTAATAGATCATGTCCTGCAATCAATAATAGCTGTATTTTAAAAATGACTGGATCTTCCCATGTTATGTTAAACACAGTGTGTACACTGCGTCTAACAGTTATGGGTAGTCACTTATAACCAGATCGTAAGTATGCAGCCTGATTACAGTCATCCCTCCTGTCTATACATACTGCAGATGCATTCCATAACATTTCGGAATTCATCTTTTAAGAAGAGCTCTACTTTTATACAAGTTTCATAAATGAATCATTACCACATCAAAAACACTACAGTGTGTTCACTAAAAGCTATAATTAATGTTGGACAACTTATAGACTTTGAAATGCCTTGTGGAAAGGCCAAAATTTCTGACATTTTCTGAAAAGAAATTTACCCAACAGGCAAGAAAGAGATGTTATTGTGAATAGCTGTCCATGTAGTGTGATTCACCAGAGTCAGGAAAGTACCTCCCCACTGGACCCTGAGATGGTACATCAAATAATTAGAAATTCCTTTTTATGGCTCAGTGGCTTGTTGTCATTATGATTTTTGTAAAATGCAAATGCCCTGAGAGGACGTTATTCATTCATTTAATTCTTCCTTCATTAAACATTTATTTACTCTGCTAGCAGTTTGTCAGACATTGGAATAACAAACATGAACAATGCAGTCTTATCCTCAAGGTGCTCAGAATGTAATGGAGCTTAGACAAAGTAGTCAAGGACTCCAGAATTGGTTGACAAACACTGTGATAGAGGCATCACAAGATACTATAGAGGGAATATCTAACTCCTTTTTGGAGGATAGGAGAAGAAAAGAGGTGGTGAGGATAAAGAAAGACTCTTCACAGATGGAATAATACCTGAACTAAAGATAAATGAGAGTGAACCAGGTAGATACGGTAGAGGTGAATGTAGATATTAGAATTTGCAGGGAAAAAACGGGCCCTTCATCAGATCCTATCCAGAGGATATGAAACCAGAAGAACGCTCTGAGTCAAATGATGAAGGGCCTTGAATGCAATTCCATGGAGTCAACGAAGGATTAGGTGGAGGAGTGGCCCTTTAATATCTGACCTACAGAAAAATCATCCTTGAGACCGTGCAGAGGATTGGATGAAGGAGGCAAGACTAGAGAATGAGTCAGTTAAGAGGGCCTTGCAATGATTTTAGCAAAAGATGAGAAAATGAACAAATGAGGTAGCAGTGAGAGTAGAGAGGAGGGAGGTATTGTGAAAATATTTAGGATGTCGCTAAGCATGAATTCGTAACTGCTCCATGGTGATGAAGAGTAGAAGACGGAATTAATCGCTGTGGAAGAGAGATTAGAATGATGCCCTGTTTTGTTTTGGGTGACCAAGTAGAGGCATCACCTGAGATGGGGAACAGAGGAGAGGTATGTCTGCAAAGGAAAATGATTGAGTTTGGCTTTAACCGTCTTGAGAGAGAGCCTGGGAGAGAGTCTGAAGGTGTCAGAGTGGGGTGGTAACTAAAGCAGTGGGCCCATAGGAGCTCTCCTCCATGCGGCAAGAGATGAAGAGATCAGGAGAAGGGCAGAGAAGAGGTTTAAAGATGAATCTTCAGAGAAGCAACTCTATTTGCGGCATATGTGGAGAAAACGGGGTACATAGACAAGAACCAGAGCCGACAGGGGTCATGGAGAGTTTTTAATGGAAAAGTGGTCTGCAATATCCAAGGCTATGGAGGCAAATGAAGACTGGGCGAATGAAGTGGGAGTTCTCTTAGTAGGAAGGAAGGGAAAATAACAATTTCAATGTCTTCCTCCTACAGGAGCTTAATAAGAATAGAATTGAGGAGTACCCATTGGATTTGGCAGTTAGCTGCTTGTTGGTGGCCCTCAGTAAGAGATGTTTCAGTGAGGTCTCAGGGATGGCAGCCAGATTACAGGGGGTTGAAGAGTGTGTAGAAGTAGGCCCTAAATTACTCTTCAACTAAATTTAAATATGTTTAATCTTTTTCTGAAAACTTACATTGATGAATGGAGAGATGGCAAGGATTATCTAAGGGTTTCAGAGAAAAAGAAACCAAGAACAAAGGAGGGGTAACATGGAAGACAAACTCTGCCCTCATCTTTGGAATGGGGACCTCTCTTTGGCAAGGAGAGTGGTTTTCTCCAAATTTGAATTTCTCCTTGTTGCTTGGCTTCGCCACAGACTGTAATTTTTAGAAATCTGAGTCAGCAGCAAGAAAGAGAGGCTGTTTTGAACTCTGAATAGAACTTTGCTATTCCACAGCTGTGTACAACAGGGAAGAAAATGTGATTAAAAGGTTTCTACAAAGCATTTAAATTAAATTAGCTAGGAGGAGATTCAGTTTTGAACTCCTTCCAAGACTTTGAATAGAGAGGTTATATATATCATTAAAAAGTAAGGATAAGGCAAAGGGTGGAGCGATACATCTAATTGAATAAGAACATAGATTTTCTACTAAAGCCAGGCACCGTATTTTTTTCTTTGGCACTTAAGAATAGTTTGTGTGTGCCTGTATCAGACTCTAAATGCATCTTTTCCTCTGTTGATTACTAAGTAGTATGGTAATGGTAGTAGCCTCCTCTCATATCAAACAACTTGAGAACAGACATAATCAATTGATCTTTTTGGTTGATGAATCTCTTTCTCTTATTAATTTGGTCTCTTGTTTTTAATCGACTATATTTTTAAGAGAAGTTTTATGTTCACAGCAACGTTGAGCAGAAGATGCAGAGATTTCCCATATACCCTATGTCCCCATACATGAACAGCTTCCACCACAGTCAACATCCCCCACCAGAGCAATAGTTTGCTACAATTGATGAATCTATGTAGACACATTATCACCCAAAGTCCAAAGTTGACATTAGAGTTTACTCTTGATATACATTCTGTGAGTTTGGACAAATGTATAATGACGTATATCCATCATTATAGGATCATACTATACTACTTCTTCCCTAAATTACTGCTGTCTTTATTCCTCCTATTCCTACTTTTTACTGTCTCTATAGTTTTGCCTTTCCCAGAATGTTATATAGGTGGAATCATACAGAATGTAGCCTTTTCAAATTGGCCTCTTTTACTTACTGAGATGTATTTAAAGTTCCTCCATCTTTCTTCATGGCTTGACAGCTCATTTCTTTTTAGCATTGAATACTATTCCATTGTCCGGATGTACCACAGTTCATTCACTCACCTGCTAAAGGACATCTGCTCCCAAATTCTGCATTTATGAATAAAGCAGACATAAAGCAAACCTAATCAGCCAATCTTCATTGATGAGGTATCTCTTATGTGGATATGGTCACTAGAGTCTTAGCTTTTGAGTTTAAGAAAATAGAAAGTAGTAGGAGAAAACTTGTGGCTTATAGATAAATTTACTGGTCAGAGTAAACAGAAGAAAACAGATGACCTTTTTTCCTGTTGTATGGCACTATCTCTAAACATGCATTTTAGTGAGAAAGTCTCAAGTACAGATAAGTTAAATATAGGGTAATTCAGTCTGACTCTATCTGGCTGGTGCCATTTTGAGAGCTTTGACCAAGTGGAACAGAATTCAGTTTAGGTTTTAACAATTTATATGTATCGAGTATCAGAGAGGAAGGAGTCTAAGTAATCATCTGATTAATATGAGAAAACAGAGATCTAGAAATCTCTCAGGTATAGCCCCAAATCAGAATCTGGGTCTCCTTATTTCAGTTCAGCTTTTGCTCTATTTTATCTGTGGGCTTCACTTTCACAATATCTTATTTAATTAAGACAGAAGCTTAAGAAAATCTTAAACTCTAAATTGTTGTCAAGCTCACTTTAATTTCCAGGTGCTCCAAATAGCTCACAAGCCATGTTGACCTTGCAGCTCTTGTTTTAGACGATAACGAGTGACCACCCCTGAAAAGCTTTATATGTTGGGAATTGCTAAAGGAAGGTTACACTGCTATTTACTTATTTATCCAATCCCTTGAATTTTTTTTAATTGGAAGTTAAAGCATGCTTTATAGAGGTCTTAGTAATTCTTTCTCGCAATAACAGGCCCAAAACTAGGCATTGTACCAGTTGAGGTTCTTAGCAGCAAGCAGCGGGTATCAAACTTTGGCTAATTTAAGCAGAAAATGTTATTTAATAAAAGGATGCTGGATGGTTCCTAAAATCTCCAGAAGGGGTAAGAATCAGGGTTAAAGGATATATATCCAAAACAATGCTGAAAGTCATTGACTTTTAAAGATATTTTATTATCTTAAATAATAAAATTTAAGCCGTGGAACTACTTCTATGAGCGCACTTTGCCATCACTGCTGGGTAGTAGACATGCCAGTGGCATTCCCAGAATCACCAGAATTGGAGCCCAGATGTCGCTCCTTTCCCTGATGATTCTGGTAATGGGATGTAGTTTTGCCACCGGCCGGCCAGAGAGGAACTGGCTCAGGCCCCTCTTCGTGTCTCTAGTTTCCAATTGAAAGTCTGGGGCAACTGCACCTGATTGGCAGAACCTTTACCATGTGCCAATGTCCTATCAGCAAAGGAGCCAGGAGAAGTGAGTACCTGGCATATTCACTTTCTACAGTGGGAGGTTAACTCTTCCTCATAATGTCAGTGGTTCAGTTGCTAGAAAATCAGAAAGAAGGACAAATGTTGACTATAGTAACCTGTCTATCCTAGTAGTTTCATTTTAATGCTTTTATTTATTGTTTGACTAGGTAATATATTTATATGTTGCAAGATTCTAAGATAAGAAATGACATGTTAAAAAATAAGTCTTAATAAAATATCTAAAAACTCAAAAAATAAATCTCTTCCTCTGGTTCCCAGCCACCCACTTAGCCTCCCTTATATGGTGGATTGTTTACTGACACCAATATTCACTTCCTCGGAGATGGGTTACAGCCCCCCATCCTTTGAAGTCAAGCTTGGCCATGTGATTTGCATAGGTCAATGAAATGTAGACCTAAGTGGCCACATCACTTCTGGGCAGAGACTTTAAAAGCCAGTTTGTGTTTTGCCTCATTTTCTTTCCTTCTAACATGTTTTTGAGGGGCCCAGGTATTGTATTTTATTAAGTTTGAAACCATTGGTTTTGAGGATTTCCAATATTAAGAATATTTCTCATTATTTCTCAATATTTCTCATACTGACCTATGTTTTTTTTGTCTATGTTTGCAGTGGATGGGGGTCTATTAGGGTTCTCCAGCGAAACAGAACCAATAGGATGTGTGTGTGTGTGTGTGTGTGTGTGTGTGTGTGTATGGAGAGAGAGAGAGATTTGATATTTATTTTCCGGGATTGGCTCATGTGATTATGAAGGCTGCTAGTTCAAAGTCTGAAGTTCAAGTCTGAAAGCCATCTGCTAGCAGAACCCTCTCTTGCTTGGGGGAGGTCAATCTTGAAATCATTTAGCTGACCAGGGGGCACCCGCGCATATCGTGGAGGGCAATCTTCTTTACTCAAAGCCCAACAATTTAAATGTTAATCTCTTCCAAAAACACTCTATCAGAAACATCCAGAAAAATATTTGGTATTGCACCATAGCCCAGCCAAGGTGACACATAAAATTAATCATCACAGGGTTTATTTGACACATGTGTAGGATTAAATGCAAAGTATTGAAGGAAGTTGTAACCTGATCCTATTCACAGAGATGTTTTTAAAAATCAGGTATGTGTCAGTTTTTTATCTCTATCAGTGTCAGTTTAGACAATGGCTAAAGCCTAAGTAAAATTTCTAGATTCATTATGTGTATGGAATTTCCCTTATAATCTGTACAGAACAATTCTAATTGTGTAGCTGAAAATATGGGCTTTAGCCTCAGACAGTTCTAGTTTGAATCCTGGCTCTACCCTGTGCTTGCAGTGTGGATTTAGACACTTTGGGCTTTGTTTTTTTGTCATCTACAAAATGTTTTCTTTAATGTGGGGATTAATTAGAAAATGTATGTAAAGCATTTTGTACCTGACACAAAGTAGATGCTCAATATGAATATTGTCAATATATAATCTTCAAAAAAGATTGAGGGCAAAATTGTATTTCAGTTTGTAATATGAAAAGAGGCAAATCATTGCGTAGTCCTTTAGATGTTTCTTCCTTTAAAAACGGAGAAATTTTAGCAATGTAGCAACTCATCACTTCCAGACTTTTATCTGACATATATGAGCCCTGAGTGTTCCTGGAAATGAGGCAGAAAAAGGGGGCTTGGCTAGGTGGGTGGGAGAAGAGCTCAGATGTCTTAGCATTCACAAACCTTATGTCTGAGAACAGTTTCAGATGTATTGGCAAAGAACTCTTCTTTAAGTACACTGATTCATTCCTAACCTTAATGAGAAAAAATGAGAAAGGCAGTGTGAGCCCAGCATTGGGAGGAAGTCAATGTACCTTGCTTTCTGCCTTTCAGCAATCAAGACTGTGATGTATTATACAAATCTAGGCCTCTCCTTGTTTGCAGGGGAGAGAAAACTGATGCTGTTGAACCAGAAATATATCCAGTTTAAGTCAAGAAAAGGTCAGGGAAGAGATGAGCAGCAATCTTGTAGCTTTTATAGGTAGAGGTAGCTAACCATGCACTCACCTGGATCACGTTCTTGACTTTGCATCACCATTTTATTTATTGGTAACATATTTTATGGGCAGCTACTACCATTCTCAGAACACTATTCTGTGATCATCAAAAATCAGTCTTTGCTAAATGGATTTACTTCCAAGCTACTTAAAAGACAATGGATCCCAAATAGCAGTCTTGAAACTTTTTGGGTAAAATTCCATAGCTTCCTACAGTGCTCGGCTCCTGTTCATAAGAAAGCTTTTGGGAAGAACAGCCAACAAATGTTTTCCCCTTTGAGTAATGCTCTTAACTCTTTCTTTACTCATCACATTTTGCTTTGCTCTGTTGATTACCTAGGTCTTAGCATATTATCACTAAAATGTTCCATAAAGACTGCTTTGGATCGTTTGAATGTCTGGTCATCTTCTGAATGCATCCACAGAAAACTGATAGGATTTTTAGAAACACTCCCCTGTTTCATATTTTCCTGCTCTTAAAAGTAAAATACAAGTGAGGATCCCATGAATTTAGAGAATTCCCAAGAGAATGCCAGTTGGGTGTGAATATTCCAAACTGTACACTATTGTATCATACCTTCACAAGGTAACTAATTATATTTTTGAGAAAAGCCTCCCTCTAGAAGCATCAAGCTTGCTTCGAGTTTGCTCTTTTTGTTTTCAGGGGTCTTTCTTCTTCTGTTCCTTCCTATCCTCAACTACCCGTTCCTTCAGCAGAGGTGATGTGGCCACAGGAAACAGGAACGTCTGGTGGATAAATCAGGAAGGCAAGGGAATGAATAGGACCCAGCATTCCTCAGTCATATGGTCCAGCATTTGGACTCTGCAACTATGATGGGCTTTGTGAGACTTGAGAGAGTAGAACAACATCATCTTTGTCTCACCTCTCACGCCGCCATCTTTAATCTCCTTAGAACAACATCATCTTTAAGTCTCTCCAGCTCTATAATTCTGTGAATCCCATGAGGGATGTGGACAAGAATGTTATCCTCCTCAAATGAGGAGATGACATGCCTTCCTAAGATGCTGCTTCATCCCAGGTTTAAGGCTATCCTTAAATGGGGCATCATTGTATCCTGTTTTTGAACAACTGGGTATTTATTGACATTTTATAAATTATGACTGTTAAAAATATTGGTATACGGCTGGTTACTATCTTACAGGATTTTCTTTTGCATTTTTTTTGTTGTGGCTTAAAACACATAACATAAAATTTGCCACCTTAACCATTTTTAAGTGTACAGTTCCATAGTGTTAAGTACATTCACATTGTTGTGAAACAAATCCCCAGCAATTTTTCGTCTTGCAAAACTGAAATTCTATACTCATTAAATGACAGTTCCCCTTTATTCCTTCTCCCCAGTCTCTGGTAGCCAGCATTCTGCTTTCTATTTCTACAAATTTCACTACTTTAGATATCTCATACAATGGAATCACATAGTGTTTGTCTTTGTGATGGTCTCATGTCACTTAGCATAATATCCTCAAGATTCATCCATGCTGTAACATGTGAGAGGATTTCCTCCTTTTTAAGGCTGAATAATACTTAATTCTATGCATTTGTCACATCTCATTTACCCATTCTCTGTCCATGGACATTTGGTCTGCTTCTATCTTTTCGCTATTGTGATATCCCTGCTTTTTAAATATTGAAGTTTATTTTAAATTAAATTTAACTTCTGTTTCCCTCTGAAGGATTTAATTAACACAACGTCCTCTGTAAGGAACATTTGGCAATCAGGAAGAGTTTGTAGCATGGGAAAAGAGTTGAAGACAGAAACCCAGGGAACTCAATCCCTTTAAAATGCCAGCAGATGAAGAAGAAGGGGGCTGAGAAGGTAGGGTCAGTGGGAAAGAAGAAGCCAGGGGCATGGCTGTTTCCAAGGGGAAATAGACAAATGTCTGAGAAGGCAGGGAAGCCAAGTAAGCTCATGACAAAGGGTGTTAGCAATAACAAAGCTGTTAGGATTGTTTGTAATTTCAGAGGAGTGAATGGGAGGTGAATAGGTAGAGAAATCTACTGAAAGCCACTCAAGAAGTTTAGGTATGATAGAGGAAAGAGAATGGGTGGTAGCCAGAGGAGGGTGTAGTGTTTTTTGTTTTGTTATTGCTGTTTCCTAAGCTAAGAGGGACTTGAGAATGTTTAAATGCTGGGTTCAGTTAAGTTGCTGTCACGTAAAAATGATACCCAAACTGAGTGGCTTAAAATAACCATTTTATTTTGTCCCATGATTTTGTGAGTCAAGAATTCAACAAGGGCTCAGTTTGGTGGTTTGGCTCCGATCCACATGGTGTCAGTGGTGGTGGCTGGGACTGGAGGATCCACTTCAAGGATGGCTGTTTCACCTGCACGTGCACTGCCTGGTGCCCCTGGGTATCTCTCAGGGCCTCTCCATGTGGGTTGGGCTCCCACAGCATGGTAGTGAGGTTCTCAGGATAATCACATTAATTACATGGCACCTCACCTTCCAGAGCTATTGTTCCAGAGACTGCCCCAGAAGCAGCCAAGTTTCTTTTGAGCTAGACTTGAAAGCCAGAGAATATCTCTTCATTTTCTGTCTATTGGCCACGCAAGTCATTAACGCTCACACATATTCAGGAAGAGTGAAGGAATGGACTACTTCTTGATGAGGATGGCATGAGCCCAGATGGAGGGAAGGACTTGATGGCAGTTTACCTTGGAAACACATAGGGAAAGAGGGCTTGAAGTTACTCAGGTACCCAATATTGCAGGAGTGAGTGAGACTTTTGAGATTTGAATCCAAAGATGGGTACATTGAAAAGTCTTTGACAAGAGGAGGGAGCTCCTTTCTAACAGTATAATCCTTTATAAACCACAAACTTGAAGGTAACTTGAGTATGTTTCCAGTATGCTGCAAAGTCACAGGAGTTCTAGCTTCTCTTTTCAAGTACCTGGTACTTCCTGAGAGTTTAGGGAGCCCTTATCTAAGCCAAAGGATACTACGCTAATGGTCTACTGCCGTCAGTTGATTTTCTGAACTCTCCCATCTCAAGTGCATGCTGAGGAAACCTCTGTGGTTCAAAGCCTCTCTTGTTATTTTTACCTACCCACCTTTATGAGTGATCAGCTGTGACACGTCTAATAAAACTATTTTTCTATCTCTTCGAGAGGAGAGACAGCTATGTCATCTTGGGGCAAATTATTTGACCTCCTAGAGCATCAGTTTTCCCATTTGTAAAATAGGCAACAGTCACCTCACAATAGCCTCAATAGGTTGTGATGATAAAATGATATAATTAATGTAAAGATGCACTTAGTAAGCTTTCAATAAAGAGTGGATATTTTTATTATTAAAAGTGTGTATCTTCAGATGAGCGCCTCAGTTTCATCTTTGGGTGGGTTAACATCCAAAGCATTTGTTAGACAAGCTCATTGTGACTCATTCTTTACAAATGGTGCACTTGGAACAGGAGTGGAATTTTACCCTGTGTGCCACAAAAGCTTTACAAGCTTCTCTAAGGGCTACTTTACAAGGAGAAAGTATCTCGGGTACTTACATCAAATAATAAGCTCCCTGAATCAGAGGGGTAAGAAAGGGACTTTCAGCATCTGTCTGTTACTACTACCTAAGCCATCCAGACATGTGAGAATCTGCCTTTGTGCAAACAGCTCCTGGGGCTTACCAGTACCATTGCTGTCTGCAGCATCTTCCTCCCCAAGCCAGTCCTGCCCTTTCTGGATCCAGTTTGGCCTGGGTTAACGCCCTGGGCCCCCTTCTTACCCAGGAACAAAGCTGGAACAATTGTGTTCACCTTATTTTAAAATGAGATATGATAATAGAGCCTTTCTACTAACATTTTAATAAATACTGTAAAAGAAAGTTTTTCTTGGGTTAGTTTCAATAATTTAGGGCATTGTGCTAGTGCATAATGATGCAGAACTGGCCTGATCTCTTTGTTTTGGCTGCTAAATACTCATGGCTGGTTATAACCACCTATTGGTTCTCAACCTCTCCTTTGCCCTTCACAGTATTAGCTTTCTGCAGCTAGAATAATTTCTGCACATGATGCTCTGAGCATGCCCTTAGCCCACCATTACCCTCAGAAGCCCAGATGACACACGGCATGACCTGAAAGGTTGTCTGGTGCCTGCTTTCATCTGCTGTCGTTCTCATGAAAATACAGAGGACTCAGGTGGATCCTTGATGTCTGCCCACCAGCCCGTGCATGACAAGGACCACTTCCTCACATGCTAGTAAACGTTTCCTGACCAGTTCTTCCATTCTTAATGCTCTTCATTCCCCAAAACTCCTGACATCTTTCCAGTTAACTCACTCTCATGAGGATGGAGTTCTTACTACACTTAGCTTTCTTTTGTTTTCCTTGCTCAAAAAAATGGAAGAAACCCTGATTCTACTTCTTAATCCAAAGTGCTTCTGCCAGACGGTCAGGAGAGGGGACTGAAATGAGGAGGGGTGACGGTGGGGCCCAAGGAGCAGCGACAGGTGGAGGTGAAGGTTGACAGGACTCCCAGTCCTCTTGACAGTGGTGTTTGTTCTGGTCAGAAGTACCTTGTAGGACAGACCCATGTCTGTTTTTCTGTTTTCTAAATTATTATTTTATTTTTATTGTATAGATCACCTAACTAACTGAGGTAAAAAAATTAGATGTCAAAATTCATGTTTGTTCAGTCATTCTAACATGAAGTGTTTGTATTTTTATTTGCCTTAGTTTGTGTTCCCCTGTTTACAGTGTTTCTCAATCGCTTTTTTAGTTAACCCCCTAAGAAAACTTTTTAGACATTTTTTAATAGCCCTCCCCCATGAACTTTTAATACCAGGTGTTAAATAACTTTGAATTACAGGTATACTGTAAATTTGTTAGTGCGCTGTGTGTACAGCTGTTTAGTCTGTTCATGTGAATCTGTTTGAGATGAGGAAAACGCTGTGAGGGAAGTAGGAAAGTGAGACCGAGAAGGAAGAAAGCCGTAGAGTGTGAATCAGAGCAAGTTGCTGCTTCCCGGCACCTGGCATTTCAGCTAACGGGATCTCTGGGACCATCCCCAGAGTATCTTGCCTGAGGGACCTGGTATACGCTCAGCCACTTAGCATTCTTCAACAGTTGAGGGTTGCTCCCAGGAGAATATTAATTCTGCAGCAATTTAATTTTGTCCCTCGCTTGGGCAGAATGAGCTACAGGGGACAGAGAAAGTCTGCAGGCTGAGTCATGGGTGCTGGCACCAGTCTTAGGTGTCCCTTCACGGCACAGAACAGTATAAGTGCTGAGGATTCTTTGGGGGGCCCTGAAACTTGCTGCATTTATTTATAAAAATAGACTATTCTGTAGAGCAGTTTTTGGTTCACAGCAAAATTGAGTAGAATGTACAGAGAGTTCCCGTATGTCCCCTGCCCCACATGTGCACAACCTCCCCCACTACCAACATCCCCCACCAGAGTGGGACATTTATGACAATCGGTAACCCAGTGCTGATACAACGTAATCACCCAAAGTCCATAGCTTATGTTGCATACTTACCTATATTACACTACACTGGTTCACTCTTGGCGGTGCCCACTCCATGGATTTGCACGAATGTACGATGACATGTATCCACCTTACATATGACACAAAGTTTCATTGCCCTAAACACCCTCTGTGCCTGGCCATTCAGCCCTTCCTCCCGGCTGCATTATTTTTTGTTTCCTTCTAGCCCATGCTACCATGTTATACAATTTTCTCATAGTGGTAATCGCAGTGGTGATATTATTTTGTCCTGTGCTTTTTTTACTTGAAGCATTTTTTCAGGTTGATACAATTTTCATAATTACAACTTTTAAAGTCTACATAATTTTGCTTCATATGCACATACCATGATTCCCACAGCTGTTATTCACCTATTGTTAAGCATTTAGTTTATTTTCATTTTTTCCTGCTATTATAAATAAATTGCCAGAAAAGCAAAACTGGAAGGCACTCATTAAAACACAGCAAAGTGTTAATAGTGGTTGTCTGTATGTGATAGAATTCTAGGCATTTTTTTTGTTCTATTTTCTATAATTGCTTTTGTAACAGGAAAAATAACAGTTTTACGTGTTAACTTGTCTAGGCTAAACCCAGTGGTTCAATCAAACACAACCTAGGTGTTCCTGTGAAGGTATTCTGTAGATGTGATTAACACCTACAAACATTTAACTTATGGTAAAGGAGATTATCCTCAATCATCTGGGCATACCTGATGCAATCAGTTGAAAGCCCTTAAGAGCAGAACTGAGGTTTATGTGAAGAAAGTCTGCCTTGGACTGCAGCCTTAGCTCCTGCAGAGTTTCCAGTCTACTCTTCCTGACAGCCTGCCCTATGGATTTTGGACTTGCCTAGTCAGGTCCCACGGTCATATAAGCCAATTCCTTGCAATAAAAGTAAACATATATTTCTCTGCCCACTTGGTGGAATCCTTAATGATCCAGTACCCACTCACTGTCCCTCCTCGCCTTTCTCCAAAAAGAGATGCTGTACAGAACATCTTAAGACATCCAGCCTTTCTTTTTCTTGTTTTGTAATTTTTTGTCCTCCCAGGATTGAGATTTCTGGGTGTAGTATGAATATATTTAACTAACATCCACATTCTTTATTATGGCCCCAAACCACTGGTATAGTGAACCCAGGAGCCAAATTAAATGGTGAGCCAGATGGGCATGTGATGAAGTGTCCTGAAACATCACTGGAAATGGAATAAGATGGGGAAAATTGTGTCCAGCAGGCTCAGTACTCTGTGTAATTACAAAGAATAATTTGGCAAATTGCAGGGGCTGGGGCAATGAGACTTCCAAAGAGAATGCTCAGAGGAAAAGCTGGGGGCCTCTAAAACACCCTTTGAAAGTGGTGCTTCCAGTAATTAACAATTAGGAGGAATTTTTTGTTGGCTGGAGTGTACCATTTGTGCCCAGAAGCAACCTGCAATGGACAGGAAGGAGAGGCAAAGTTCTATTCCAGTGGTCAACTTATCCTCACGCAGTCCTTTGCCTGCCCGCTATGAAAAAACTTGAACAAACATTTAAATAAATATCTGTTGAATAGAGAGCCAAAATATTAATCTGCTTGAGTTGCCCACTTATCTAGGCCGTCCCTTATGGACCTCAAGTTGATACCTGAATCAGGCTTATTAACGACATGCAGTATACATTTACTGCATTAGAATAATAAAGGGAAATATTATGACATTGTTAGGGTTTGCAGTAGAGACTTACATAGTGGAGATGTGAAAAGCCTGAATCCCAGAAGATCCCATAAAAGATGTGGGGTTTCAAGATCTGTTTTCCATTTAGTCAAGTGATATATTTCAGGTGCCAGGCATTATACAAAGTGTTATGAGCACAGAAGTGAGAGAGACATTACGGACCCTCCTCCCAATGGAGTCTGGGGGAAAGATGGGCAGTAACTGCATAGAGATTACATACGTAATTATTTGGTAGTAAGCGCAGTGAAGGACGCACACCTGGGGCTGTGAGGACATGTAATAGAATGAACAGGCCCAAACAACTCAGGATGGTTGAAGCAGCTTGTAGAGGTAGACAGTGTTCTGGTGGGACTGACAGAGGAAGCTGACTTTCCTAAGCTGGGCCTGAGTCCCTGAGCTGGAGGTGAGTGTGTGTAAGTGTGTGTGTGCGTGAGTAGGTGTGTGTGTTGGGGGTAGGAAGAAGAGCAGGTAGGAGATAGGATGTAGAAGTTGGCACTTGTGACTATTCATCTTGGTATTTAGACCATCTAATCATCTCTCAGCAAAATAATTGGGGGAAGACACAGCACGTACAGTACAAATATGATTAACTCTATAGTTTCTTTCCTGTTTCTTAGCAGGTGCTTGACATAAACTTTCTTACTTAAACTTCCCATGATGATGTCACTATCCCAACAGAAGAAGGAGGAAGCCTCACTCTAGTGATTTAAAAGAACTTGTTCAAAAATCAGAGAAGTTAACACAAGGGTAGGTGTTTGCTGTAGCTACAACGGATATAAGAATGGGATCAATAGGATCATTCTGGAAACAAGTAGAGCTTGTATTGAATTCTTTTACTGAACGTTACCCATTCCTGTGTCATGTGGTAGAATTAATATTTATCTGAGGCTTTTGGATGAGTTCTCCATTCCTTTAATCCAAGAGCATTCAGAGCAGAGAAAGCAATTAACAAAAATAAATGGTTGGGTGAGACATTTTTTAAGTTGACTTTCAGATTTTTATTGACAAGTTACCTTCTGTTTCTCTATTATTTCTAAAATTTTTTTGCCTTCACCACAACTCTTACTAAATGTTTTGAAAATGGCACTTGCCTCTAATTTATTTCAAATGGCATAAACTTTATGAAAGTCTTTCTAATCAAGAGAGTCCCTGATCTGGACGGTTAGGCTGTGAGATAGGCTTTGACAAGTTAGGAGATATGCTCTGACATTAGCAATAAGGCCCCTGCTCTACATTTTTAGGGCTCTTCTTTGCTGCACCCAAAAGTCATGGGCTTCAAAATTCATCTTCAAAATATTTCTCTGAATTAGAAATACTAGTATGAATTTTTGACTGCAAGAAATACACTGCCTGTGGTGACAGGCAGAGAAGGAATTCACTAGCAGGAGGATATCCGGGAGCTCAGAGAGTCAGCTGCAAGCTCAGGGAATGACCAGCAAACCAAAACTAAGGTAAATAAGAAGGCCAGATGCACAGCCAAAATCACAGGACAGAAAGGGTCTGGTTAGACATCTCTGTGCTGCCATCACCACTCCCACGGGAATGGATTCTGAACGGTCTCGGCATCTCTGAGTCACTTGTTCCAGATTCAGAACTCCAGGTGGACTTGTGTGTATATGGTGAGCCAAGCTTAGGCCAAGTGTCACGGCTCCAGCTGCAGCAGCTCAGAGAGAGTAAGCATACGTGCTGCTTGGATTTCCATAGTACGAGGTGCGTGCGCAGGCGAGGCACAGACTCAAGGGAGACCATCACTCTCAGGGTCAAACAATGAACAGTTCTCGTAAAGAGTAAATTTTAATTTTAAAGATCTTCAAATTCAGTAGAATTGCTCATGGATGCCCTAGAATTTGCACATAAAAATATGACACCACACAGTCTGCCGCCTGTTTCACAGTCTTCACTTTTCAGCATCAGTGAAAACTCCTTGTGGTCAAATACAATTGAAATAATCCACGTTCTCTTTCTTCGTGCAGTCAGTTGCTTATTATCATTGCTTATTTCGAAGCTGTTTAAATGCAGGAATGTATAGTATCACTGGGGTTGGAGACACAAAACGTGCTGAAGGGAGCTGGGGTGATTCCAACGTGTCCCAGACTTACTGTCAAAAGGAGCGCCTGTGCCTGAACCCACCTGTGTCAGGGGCAACAACGAGGCTGCCGCTGTGTAGGGCTCTCAGGGAGGAGTATTTCATCACTGACACTGCTTAAATCGTCAGCCTTGGTGATTGATAATAAGCAGCAGACTGACTTGTCAATTTTGTTACTGTTTTTAAATTCTCCAAAGCAGGGCATCCTCTGATTGCCTGTACCCTCTCTCTCCCATTAACCACCATTGTACACGACTGATCAAACTGTTACCCAGGAATCTGGTAATAGACACTGATCCACGAGGGAACAGTGGGAGACAACAGAGGGAAGGCATCCTGGTTTGTACCAGGTCCATGTATTACCTGTCCAAAAGATAGAGCTACGACAAGACGGCTTCTTCAGGGTGTCTTAGTTGTAGCCTTTTCTTATGGCAAAGCCCAGTGTGCGTGAGGCAGCCAGTGGGTCACGAGCCCAGGGCAGGGTGGGCCAGTTAGCCGCCCCCAGCTCAGGACTGGCCAGCTGCCTCTGCAGTGTCTTCTGGCCATGCTGGCAACAGAGACAGAGGAATCGCCAGATCAGTTCACACTCGTTGCTACTGTGAGAAAGACAAGAAAAAATACAGTCTGCCCATAGTATGTCCTCATCTCTGAAAGATGGGACGCTACTGATCACAATCAGATTCCCGTCCTAAAAGCAAATCTTCCACTAATTAGGCACATTAGCTTTGTGCAAGGCCGGGTGTAAAATAACTTTCATTTCACTCATTTCAGAAGACAGGGCTGATGAGGGCAGGAGGATATGCCCCCCATAACAAGAGCTATTGTTCAGTCCCTTAGGAAGACATTCCCAGTGCAAGACAGGGCAGTTTTCACAGCTGGACTCATCCCCAAGAGATAATTTTATAATCGTGCTCTTGGTTTTATTTTTTCAGCTTCATTAGAAACTCCAAGAGATGCCTGACCCTACCCGTAACCCGTGGATGAATAGACATAACGAATTCCCAGACGCATAGACTTGGCAATGACTGCTTCACTCCTGAAAAGTTGCTTTGCTCTAAGCTCTTCTGACACTAATGCTCATGCTTAAGCAAACACATTACTTAGAGAGAAGAATGGCTGTCAGCCTGCCCGGGCTCTTCGGCACCACGGGAGCTGCAGCTGCTCTGGGTCTCATTCAAACAGGCGCAGGGAGACCAGTCCCGTAGACACGCACAGGGATCCTCAGATTTGCACACTTTTGCAACAGCTGACTTCAAGAAGCTCCTAAGAAGAAAAAGAAAACATTACTGGTTATTAATAAGCTTGATGTATTTGCAGATACTAACAAACCTGAAATATTTGTAATATAATCTCTGGATTCTCTGCCCCTCTTTTTCTTTCTCCCTTTTCTTTTTTCTTTATATGAGAATATTCACATTTGCAGTGAGAGACCTGTTGGAGAATCAAATGATTTGTAGAAGGTGTTATATTTGGGACCATTTCTTAATCTTTTCCACTGTAGCTGGTTCCTTGGAGTTTCTGTGTTCACATTAGCAGTTCTGTCTGGGACTATGAATTATGCTGTCAAAAGGAGTTTCAAACTGGGTTTGTTACCTGGATACCCACAAATATGCCTGGTCTATTTGTATAAATCTGAAAAACCTTCCTTGTCCTTAGGAAACCAGGGCATTCTGCATATTAGGAAAGGGACAGTGAATCCAAGGTCCCGTTGGGGCTCTGGGCCATTAGGGGAACAGTGCCTGGATAAATAATGGTAGAAAGGAGCCCAGAGTCCATTTTTGACTGGAGCGGTTGTATTCCATTCACCAGGTGGTAGACTTCTCTGTGGCTGGAGATGCAGGGTCGAGAGTGCCATTAAGGCAAGCTTAATACGGAGTTCTGCCTGTCCGTAGTCATAGCAGTCCCAATTTAAAGACTCCTTCACATGATGCACTCTATGCCACAAAGCAGTCCAGCTGGTGCAGCATAGGCCAGATGCAGGGACCAAAGGAAACAAGGGCAAAGCAGGCACTGGAGGGATGACCAAGCTCAGTGGCTTAAATCCTGGACCATCTGTATACCAGAAGAGCTGGCAGGAGATTCGCTGAGACATGGTTCAGCCTATTCTCTCATCAGGTCAGACTCAAACATTTGCATCTGACAATGTGCCACATATGTCATTCTCACTTTCTGCAGAGACCTCTTCTTCTCAACCCACAGCCCAGCCTCAGGAAGCCGACTGCGAGCGGGGTTGATCACAGGGAGCTTAGGACCACTGAAGGCACCTCACCCACCTCACCCCTGGAAGAAGCCTCTGGGGCTTCCTGTCTGCAGATGCACTCCCCAGATGGCTGTTGTCTGTTCCATACCCAGACCCCTCCGGGCCAAGTGCACCAGGATTGGCTCTCACGGAAGGCTGCTTGAGGTCCTGGCCCTGCCGCTGGTGCCGGGAGGAGGCTCGGCTGCCGTTGCCCCTGCTCGCTCACTCCCTCACACCCCTGATGCCCTATTCTACCTGGTGCAGCCTCCAAGGGTGGCTCATGGCTCACTTACTGGAGAATCATCTAGGGTGTATGTTTAAAATGCAGATTCAGAATCCCTGAGTGTGAGGCCCGTAAGTGTGTTCTTTTAGCACATACCTCTGATGATTCTCATGCACATTAAAATTTGAGAGCCCTTGGAGTTCTTTAGCCACTGGCCATATGTATTCCTATTTTATTTTATTTTATTTGGACCTCAGGAGAATGCAATAGAGTTAATCACTCATCAGTTCATGCACCACAGTTACTCTCTCTCCATCCTGTCCACTGAGGTATAGTTACATAAACATAACTGCATGTGTTTAAAGTACACACTATAAGTTTTGACACCTGTGAAACTGTCACCACAATCAAGATAACCAGTTCTCATCCCCATTCCCTTGTTCACCATAGGTATGGACTTGAACTTCTGTATATCCTTCCAATCCATCTCTACATGTTAGATATATATTCTTAAAAATATACTATATGGTGTCATTTAAGCATACCTAGTTTTAGGTCACAGAATGCATGTGAAATTGGATTTGTTTCACAAGTATCAGTTAGAAAAAATAATTTGGCTCCTAAAATATAAAATTCAAATAATAGTAGCCTAAATAATGAAGGCATTTATGATCTCACGTAACAGGAAGCCTGGAGGTAGTTCTGAGGTTGGTACGGAAGTTCAGTGAAGTCATTTTGGCATTTCTCCAGGCCTTTCCATCATGGTTGCAGGAGAGTTGCTATGGTTCCAAACATAACATCCTCACCTTACTGCATTTAAGAAGTGAAGAGTAGGGGGCAGAGGATCCTAAAGAGAGCTCTCCTCTAATTTTTCTTTCTTTCCATCAAGGACAAAGATCTTTCCCAGAAGCCCCCTCAGTGTCCCTTTCTAGCTCATTAACCAAAAAAATGTGACATAACTACTCAGATCCATTGCTGGTAGAAGGGAGTGGGGTTGCCACTATTGTTGTAGACCAATTTATAATTTAGTCCCTGGGCTAGGCATTTTGCCTATTAAACAAAATCAGTGTTCTGAGAGCAAAGAACCCGTGGAGAATGACTGTTAGGTAGACAACTAACAAAGGTTTCTGATGTGGATGGGAAAAGATCTGAGTCAAGATCATCTATGTTCTTCAATCTTAGGGCCCTGAAGTTAGGGGTTTCTCATTTATTATTTAGCAATAATGATAGAGCACCTGCTATGTTAGGCACTAGAAATACAATGATGAGCAAAATCCAATGATGGATGGGATCCACCACCACAAAGATCACAGTGCTGTGTGGGAGGAAACATTAAATGAATGTTCTCAAAATATAAAGTTACCAGTTTAGTAAAGTCCTGTGAAAGTCAGGAACTGGGACCTAGGATAGTACAAAATGAGGGCACCTGTTATGAAAAGGTGGTAATTCTTTCACATCTCAGTGAAGAGAAGTAGAGGTACTGAGAAAGTTGGTGGCCCAGCAGAAGCCTGAAGTTGCCATGAAAGGGGAGGGGCCTACGGGACCAGAGGCAAGTGGCTGGGGCTCTGGGATCCAGTGGAGCAGAATCATTTAATTCTATTATTGATTCCATTTTATAGACAAAGAAACTGAGGCTCAAATAAGATAAGTAACTTACCCAAGCACATGTGGTTAGCAAGTAGCTGATACTGAATTTGAACCTAATGTGTCCTCAAAGCCTCCATGCTTTTCATCACTTACAAGATACTACTTGTAAGGTGACAAGTGCAATACTAAGTATGGACAAACTTTCAGGATCATGTGGAGGAGGAAAAGATGACTTCTAGAATGGAAGACGGAAGAAAGAAAGCTGCATGGAAGAGATAGCACTGGATCCCATCTTTTCATCAATGTGTCTGTCTTTTCCTTTAAAACATACAATGATAGTTAACTGTCAGTTCTTGTCGGATAACTTCAACATCTGAACCAATATTATCCTCTTTCTCTTGAGTTTTCAGCCAGGTGGTCCTGCCTTTTGGTGTGCCTTGTAAATTTTAATTGAAGGCTGAACATTATATATACTAAGTCATAGAGACTTCAGCTGACAAGTTCTTTCAGAGAGGGTTTACCATTCTCCCGTTGCATAGATAAAATGGTGGCTGACCATGTTACTCCAAGTACTGATTTGCTGAGTCAAGATTGAATTATAGCTCTGGTAAATCTCAGTCTTCCACCATGTCATCTTCAACCTGGGCTTTCAACAAAAAACTTATTGTATTCTGCAAGGTGCCTCCCACAATGTGTACTAAACTCTAATCTTAGTCTTACAAGACTGCTGAAAACTTTACTCTGCTTTTTAGAGGCAGGGTTTCCACTTACATTTTAAAACCCATCCTCTGAACAGCCCCAGTAGCTGGCAAAAGTTCTCAGAGGAAAGTAGCCCTTATGCCTGAGGCCCTCCCTAGTCTTTCACCAAAACTGCTGGTTTCCCTCCTTTCTCAGCAGCCCTCTACCAGACTTTGCACTGCATCTCACTGTGGGGTTCTCAGCCTCCTGCAAATGCTCTCAATGGGAAGGTGGCTGCCAAAGCAGCTCTTTCAAGTTCTTCCCTTTCCAATGATTTAGCTCTTCCAGTTTTCCTTGCCTCAGCAGCTCTAGGCTTCCTTCAAAGAGATAATTTCTGTGTTTTATTTGGCTTTCCTAATTATTCTGTTGGGAGTGTTTGTGTGCTGACTGCAATTCTGTCTACTCAGAAGAGGAAGCAACTGAGAAGGGAGGGGCAGATGGATTTGAATATGGGAAGTGACCTGCTCTAAACAGCAGCTATGACCTCCCTGCCACCAGATCCATTAGTCTTTTCCTTGTCCTCAACCTTGTTGACTGACATTCCCGTGTTATTTGGCCCCTCCTCAGAAACTCTCCAGTCTCCATCTTTTATTCTTCATTACTTCTCCTGTAGTTTCTCCTCCAGCTCTTTCTTCACACTTTTCTTAATTGTGATTCAAGATTCAGCATGCATCACTGCTCTTCCTATTCACATTCTTCCTTGTAAACCAACACTCTCTGGGCTTCAGCAGCCACCTCCATGCAGATAACCTCTGATTCTATACTAAGACCCCTGCCCGTCTCTGAAACTCCGGTCTTATCTTTATGGCCATCTAGGCCCACTTGAATGAGAGCGATGATTTATGGTGGAGGATGATGGGAAGGGGAACAATTTGCAATTTTTTCCTAAAGGAAAAGAAGCAGCACACGTCATCTTAAAAGTAGGGTTAATATCTGTCTGGGAAAGCAGAAATGCTGATGCTAAGAATGGGAGAGAGGTTTAGAGGAGGACCTGACTTGAAGAGTTTAACTTTTTAAGAATAAACAATTTTTAGAGCAGTTTTAGATTCACAGCAAAATTGAGAGGAAGGCACAGAGATTTCCCATAAACCCCCTGGTCCCACACATTCATAGACTCTTCCATTATCAACATCCCCACCAGAGTGGTGTCTATGTTATAATCAATGAAACTACATTGACACATCATAATCACACACAGTCTGTAGCTTATATTAGAGTTCACTCTTTGTTTACATTCTATGGGTTTTCACAAATGTATGATGTATAATGTACAACTGGGTGTACAGTTGTTCCAGCAGCATTTATTGTATTGCTTTTGCTCCTTAATCAGAATGAGCTGACTTGATTTATGTAGGTCTATTTCTAGGCTCTGTATTCTGTTCCACTGATTCATTTATCTATTCTTTCACCAATACCACTCTATTTTGACTACTGTAGCTTTATAGCAAGTCTTGAAGTCAGATAGTATGTCGGTCCTCCAATTTGGTTCTCCTTTAATATTATGTTGGCTATTCTGGGTGTCCACATAAACTTAAAAATCAGTTTGTCAATATCCACAAAATAACTTGCTAGGATTTTATTTGGGATTGTACTGAATCTATAGATAAAGTGGGAAGATCTGGCATCTTGACAATATTGAGCCTTCTTATCCATGAATATGGAATAGCTTTCCATTTATTTAGTTCTTTGATTTCATTCATCAGAGTTTTTTTAGTTTTTCCTCATAAAGACCTTGTACATATTTTTTTAGATTTATACCTAAATATTAAACTTTGAGAGCTGTTACTGTAAATGGTATTGTGTTTTAAATTTTAAATCCCCTTATTCATTGTTGGTATACAGAAAAAAATTGTCTTCTGTATATTAACATTGTATCTGCAACCTTGTTATAATCACTTACTAGTTTTAGGAATTTTTTTTGTTCAATTCTTTCAGATTTTCTACAGAGATGATCATGTCATCTGTGAGCAAAGGCAGTTTTATTTCTTCCTTCCTGATCTGTATACATTTTATTTCCTTTTCTTATCCCCAGTATGTTGTTGAAAAGGAGAAATGAGAGGGGACATCCTTACCTTTTTCCTGATCTTAGAAAGTTTTTAGTTTCTCCTCATTAAGTATGAATGTTAGTTACAGAATTTTTGTAGATATTCTTTATCAGTCTGAGGAAGTTTCCCTCTATTCCTATGGTTTTTGTTATGACTGAGTATAAAATTTAAAGCAGAGAAGAGAGAGAATTAAAGGAAAGAAAATTACAAAAATGTGATTTTCTAGTGATTTTTAGACAATAATATGAAATCATTATCAGATTTCTAAAGATTTTGAGGACAGTTGTTGCAAAAGAGGTTTTATTATAAAGTATGATATGTGACTACCTTGAAAATATAGATTTTAAAAGATAGTGTTTTAAATCAATGGAGAAGAGAAAAATTAGTTAATAAAAATAGTGTTAGAATAACTGGTTAGCCATCTGGAAAAAAAAAACTGACCTAAACCTAAAACTTTAGACCAAGATAAACTTTAGATGGATCAAAGATTCAAAAGTAAAAACAAACCAGAAATGTGTAAAGAAAAAGCCATAGAATATATATTTTTTAATCTTTAATTGGGATAGTCTGACAGAAAACACAGAAGCCATAAAATAAAAGGGTTTCTAAAATGCCAATAGTAAAGTTAAAAGACAAACAATAAACTGAGGAAAATGAATGGTACTAAAACCACAGATAAATCTCTAGTTGCTCTATATAAAAAGCTCTTACAAACCAATAAGAGAAAGATCAATAACACACTAGATGAAAAAGACTAAAGGGTATAAACAGTTCATAGGAATGAAATACAAATTGCCCTTAAACAAATGAAAAGATTCTCAATCTCACTCATAATAAGAGAAATACAAATTAAAAGTATACTGATATACTATTGTTCACCTATCACATTAACAAAGGTTAAAAAAGGCTGGTAAAATACTACATGGGCAAAGGTGTGAGGAAACAGGCACTTTCTACATTACTGAGAGGGCTGTAAATTGGCACCATGTACAAGAGGGGAAATTTAGCAATTTTTGTCAAAATTATGCATTCCTGTACCCTGTATTTCCCCTTCTAGGACTTTATTCTTGATATAAATTTGCTGATGTGTAAAATAATATATTAATTGCAGGATTGTGTAAAATGGTGAAATTTGGACAATAAATGTCTCTCTGTAAGGGAACTGGTTAAATAAAATATGTTTTATCCACATAGGAGAGTATAATGAAATGCAGCTGTAACAAAGAATGAGGTAACTCAATATACAGATACAAAATATATTCAAGATGTATTGTAAGGTAAAAATATTGAAGTGCAGAACAGTGTGAAATATGCTACCCTTTGTGTAAAAATTTTCACACAAGAATGTTTGTGTGTACTTATATATTTGAATATGTCTAAAATAACTCTGTGAGGGTATATAAGAACTTGGTTTTCCCAGGGACTGGGAACGAGGTAGCTGAGGGCCAGGGCTGGGAGGGAGATTTCTCACTGTGTATCCTTTGGCATCTTTTGAATTTTAAACCATGTGACTATATTTCCTATTAAATTCCTCCATTTAATTTGGAATTCAATTGCAAAATATCTTTAGGAAATGAAACATATTTTTAAAACTTCACTGCTTTTAGATGGAAGTTTGTTTGCATGAGAATAGATTTCCCCAAGGTGGGAGGGGTTGGAGAGAGCTTAGAAGGCTTTTAAAGAACATAGTTTGAGAGTTTTCTCTAATAGAGAAAAGAAAACACAAACATATGCACAGCCCTCCTCAGATTATCAGTGTTTCCTCCCAGGCCTCGGCTATAAAAAGCTTTTCTCTTTTGCTGTGCTCTCAGCGCCACACATTTCCTGTCTCTCAGCTGCCTGCGCTTGCTGGCGTCTGACCTAAATGACCTTACAGAGCTAACCAGTGTGAAAGTGGCATTACTGAGAAATGTCTGAAACTTCTCTCTGAAAGCTCAGTGTTCGGTAAGCTGCTACTATTGAATGCACATGTGTACTTTCCTGCTCACTATTTAGTATGTCTGTGCTGTTTCCTTTTAATGCTGTTTTCTAAGGATGCATTTAACAGCGAGCACAACTATATATTTAATTCCCCACTCAACTTGGTGCTCCAGAAACCTCTCATCTCCCTCAAAGCTGTTAGATTCTGGAGATCTAAAAGGGCCATCTTTTCATTAATTCTACTTTCACTGTCCTTGATAGACCCTCCCTGTGACCATCTTCAGTCAGCAGGGTTTTAGGGGAATATAGGTTGGTTTTCTTCTCACCTCCCCATTAACTAGCTTTGGTTCTAGCTTCAGCTCTGCACAGCTACCCGTGTTAACCATAAACAAGTCAACTCATACTTTTAGTACTCACATGTAAAATTAGGGAATTAAAAGAGAAGGTCTTTAGGTTTTTCAGATCTGAAATTCTATGATCCGGGGAAAAATTCTCTCCTTTACCACACCTTCAAAGTAAGTAAATAGACCTTGTTCTTTCTACTAAAAGTAGCAGCCATTATTCTAAAAGCTTGAGGGATAGATGGAATAAGAACTTTTAATCTGGATAGCTAAAACAGTAGCTAGCTGTAAGAGGATTTAGGGCTTCAGAAAACTACAAAAATGCAATTAACAGAAGAGCTCAAGTACGTGTAAGGAGTATGGTAAAGAAGGCATTTCAAATTCATAGGAAGAATATAGATGATTCAGTCCAAATGTTAATGATACCACTCATTAATAAGTTAGAAAAAAATTAGATCTGTAACTCACACTACATATCAAATAAATTCCAGATGGCTTAAAAATATAAATGTAAAAAACAAAAAAGGATAGAAAAAACACAGGTAAAAAATTATGTACTTTTGGAGTGAGAAATACCCTTCTGAGCATGATTCAAGAGTACAAAAGAAGGAAATTACTGATGTATTGGCTACTTAAAACTCCTGTCTGTCTAAACTACATACTCAAAGTTATAAAAAAAATGAGAAAAGGATCACAATATGATAGCAAAGGGTTAGTATTTTTGAATTACAAAAAACTCTGAGAAACCTATGAAAAGCTTAAAAAACTCATTAGAAAAATACAGTTGAAACATGGTCAGGCAAGTTACACAGAAAAGGAACAATGAAAATGGCCAATAAATATGAAAATATTTATCTCACTAGTAATAAATGAAATGCCAATTAAAATAAAAAGAAAATACCTTTTAACCTATAAAAGTGGAAAAGTTTTAAAAGAATGAAAATAGCTAGTGTTGATGAGGGTGTGAGATAATAGGTACTTTCATACAGTTTAAAGAGAATGTAAATTGGTTCAAACTTTCTGGAGGGCAATTTGGCAAATTGATATGGCATTTTAAAATGTGCATGCTGACATCTAAGAAATTATCCTAAGGAAATAACAGGATAAATGCACAAAAATGCCTGTACAAGAATGTTCTTCAGTGTGTCATTTATAATAACAGGAGATTGGCAAACAAATATTTATCAATAGGGGAATAGAAAACTATGCAATCATCTAAAAATATGGACAGAGATGTCCTTAAAATATTACGTGAAACAAAAGTTTATGTAATGGAATGTGTAGCATGATCATATATACCTATATTTCCTGTATGTATTAAAAAATGAAATATGGAACACCAAATGCTAACTATTATCTCTGGATGTTTTTAATAATAGGTGATCTTTACTTTCTTGTTTGTGCTTCTCTGTATTTTCAGATTATTAAAAAATAATGAGTATTTATTTTTATCACTAGGAAAAACACCAAAACCATAACCCTCCTTCTAAAACTCATGTATGATCTTTAGAGATGAAAAGGAAGCGACTGCCGATGAGTGATGCGCGCATTTCCATGACAGGGCTGTGGTTACCATGGCGAAGCGCACATAGGAGTAATGTTTGAGACTAAACAACCGTGTGTCTGTCAAATGCCTCAACAAGATTTCCTTCCTCTATTGCAGATGGAAAGCTGAATTTTCCAGTGAACTTCCCACAAATTTGCCACTTTAGCAGATGGGCCCCAGGAATAATATTTTGAATGAGATCTGTCATGGAAATGGTCTTTGATATCCATTTTCCCTACAGAAGAGACGTCTAAGGCAGAAGCAACTTATAGTTCCTTCTGTCTGTCTTTCCTTCTCTCTTTATTCACCCCCTTCCTTTTCCTTTCTTTCTCCAGTTACTTTACCTTTCTTCCTCTCTTCTTCTCTTCCTCTTTTCCTCTTCTCCCCAGCTCCCCTCGTTCTCCCTTTCAGCCATTCTCTCAGTAGACATTTTCGGAGAGCTTTCCAGATGCCAGCTACTGGATGAGGTGCTGAAAGCAAGTTCAGAATCATCCTGGGTACGTGAGAAGGGGTCTATTCCCAGGGCCCTGCAGGCGATGGCAATTCCCAGGCAAAATGGTAACACCAGGGTTTTACGATTTATTTCACTTCGTGGTGGATTCCTGGGATTGAGACTATTTTTAAATATTCAGCATTCACAAAATTTGAAACATTAGTGTAACAATGTGTAGTACTTTTCAAAAGCACACATTATAAGGCTGTTTCAAAACATTCAGCAAATGTTTAAGTTATTAAACATATAAATGTTACACATACAGTGCTAAGCTATTACAAATTAGCAAATTAACAATATAACATTAAAAATTCATAAAATGAAATTTTAATTACATTTGAAAAAATTATAATTGAAATTTTTTTAAAGAGCACAGTTTTTAAAAACAAATGTCCTGATGGAGTTGCCAGTGTACTTTTATGCAAATTTTTCCAACTGTTGAAAATACTCTGTGCTGGTGGAAAATAGTGAGGAGCTATTATAGGTGAACTTTAAATTATTTCCTTCTGACTCATGCACCTTCCAATTATAGGATTTCTTGCTTTATCACTGAGGAGTTCTGGGAACTCTCCAGATATTTTGGGGAGGGGTGTGGGTATTTGCACACATGTGTTTTGTGTGTGTATGGAGGGGATGTATGCAGTCTGTGGTGAGTATTGTACATGTTTGTGCACACACATGATATGTGTATGGGTGTGAAGTGCGTGTGTGAGTAAGCACGAACAACTCTGTGTGGCATACAAGTAAAGTGTATCGCATGTGTGTATGTGGCACATGTGGTAGGTGAGTATCTGGGGTGGGAGCTGACAGAAACTGGCCAAATTCTCTAACTGCATTTTGACTCTGAATATGGATTTTTCCATTTGATCTTGGCTGACTGATCAGAAGGCCATGTCCAGTGCTTTGTTTATCCATGCAGACACAAACTGCCACAAGACCCATAATAGTTTGTAGGGGCAAAGGACTGATAGTGTCAACCTCCAAGTCACCCCTGTAGCTGCCAGGTCACAGGAGGGCTGGACACTTGCCTTACTAGAGCAAACTCTCAAAGGGGCTCTGGGCAGATGTCAGGGAACCAGAGCTGAAAGGTACCTTCAGACGGTATCCAGTCCTGTGTTTCTTAACCAGAAGATTTCAAATTTTAATGGATAGTAAAATCAATGGAGAGGACTGCAAAGAGCTTTTCTGAAAAGTAGAACAGAAAAGTGTACATTGCAAGAGTAAGGGTAAGTACAGATTCTTGGCATTTTTGTTTCGATTTTGTGTGTGTGGATGTGATGTGTGTGCAGGGTTATGATGTAAGATGGGTTAGTTGTCATTAGCTGTGGACACTTTACAGTTTTATTTTATAGTGAGAAAATGGAGGGTACCTGAGGAAAGTGACCTGCCTCCTAAGGCCACAGCTAATTGGTGACGGGAATAGAGTCTTTCCAGTACATCACATGTGCTAGAGAGCCAAAGTGAGTCATTAGAAAGGACCAGAAGAATGACTTCTCTCTTCCTTTTGTGGAAAATAGCACTTACACAGTCTTTTTTTGAAACATTGGTTCTCAAAATTTTCAAACGTCCTGCAATTTCCAAATGAGAGAATTGAATAAATTGGCTGATGTTCAAAGTTCGCCTTGAATTTGGAAAATTCTGGAGTTCTATTTTAAGGAGGTCAAAGAGAGAATACGTAGGTGACTCGGGTGGTCTGTGGAAAAAAAACATGTTTTATCTAGAAACAGAAAATGTGGATTCAAGTGTCCTCTCTGTCCCTGTGTCCTTGGGGCAAGTCACTGGACATCTTCCCCACTGTTAAAACACTAGTTCATAGCTACACGGTGGGAGTCAGATGTGATCACTGTGTAAGATGCTTGGGAAAGCACAAGGGTTGCTGGAAGAAAACTTCTGTAGTATCTAGTCTGGTCTTTGCATCCAGTCCTGGAGCAAGCCTGCAGGGCCAGATATGGACACCTAAGACCAACCTGGGCACCTTTCATGTGCACACATAGGTGACTAAATGTGTCTCTTACCCTGGTGAGAATTACACTGTATAGTTGATTATTAAGTATTTAAAGGATTTTTCAGTTATACACATGTGATGGTAGCATTCTCTTAGGAACATTAAAATCAAAATAAAATCTGGGCTGGATGAAACACTATGTCCCAACTTGTCAGCCTCTGCGCTTGCTCAAATAATGATGCTTTGGAGCTGGAACTCCCCTGTTCACCTCTCCAGCCTCTGTCTTGCCCACTGGCCCTCTCACCTGCAGAGCACAGCCACACTGCCTTCTCTTAGGTCTTCAGACATTCCCTGCTCTGTCTTTGCCTTTGTACATGCTGTTTCCTCAGCCTGGAAAGCCCTTTCCCCCTCCATTTTCCTTAAAATACATTTGCTCAGCCTTCAGATCTTGGCTCAACTGTTAAGTTTTTAGAGGCCAATTTTGGATTCCTGTGGTAAGCTCGCATAGTACCATGAACCTAACCTTTGAAGGGTTTGGTTGTAATTTTACCATCATTTGTGGAATTGTTTGATACATATTCATCTTAACCTATAAATTCCATGAGGGCAAGGAGATTTTCTGTCCTTACTTCCTACTGTGTCCTGCAAACTATGGACAGTGTCTAGAGCATAGTTCACTGCTTAAAAGTAGTGCACTGAATAAATGAATGTATTTGTGGGTCTGTGGACCACACTCAGAAAGCAGGTACTTTGTGCCCATTTCTACTTGGGTGCTATGCACATGATAGTTACATAACAGGTTCTGAATGAATAAGGCAGTTCTTGAGCAACTTATTTTAATGTCTTAAATATGACCAAAGATGACTCTCCAAGACAAAGTTGGCTTAGATCTGAACCTCTTCCTTGCAGAAAGATTCTTTATTCTCAATAGGCATATTTTGTGTTTTTCTGAATAACCATTTTGGACGCAGCTGTTTCTTCCTGCTGCCTTTTGACCCCTTTGTAGCCGAGGGGAGAGGGAATGAGAGAGGCCCTTTGTCGACTGTCTCCTCTCTGTTTTTCATTGACTTCATACAGTGGAGATTCAAAACCTGTAGGCATGGGTCTGATAGGTGCTGCCCTGTTGCCTGGTTTCATTGTGATCTAGGAAACAGTATTTGGGTGCCTGCCTATGAAATATTTAACAAAGAACATTTGTGGGGCATTTCACAGAGCACTGCTGCCAACCTCACCCGATTTAAACTCTGTAATACTCTTAGGAGGGGATAGCATTTTCCAAATTTTACACACAATGAAACTCAAAGACACTCAGTCACTTGTCCAAAGTAACACAGCAGTGTGTTAAACAGCAGGACTCAAACCAGGCTCTTGCAAGTCCAGAGTTTTCTACTAATACATAACAGCCCTTTTGTGTCCCTGCTTCCCAGGCTCTGTCATACTTCCTCATTGTTCCTTAGGGTTTATGGCATTTCCTGTTTTTCCAAATATGCCATATTAACTCATATGATACTCACAATGACTTTCTGAGGTAAGTGGGGCAAATATTCATCCGACTTTACAGATAAGCAAGCAGACCCACAGTGGTTAAGTGACACATCCAGCTAGTTGAATGGCTTGGAGCAGATTTCACCTTTCTGTTCTCCATGTGACTTTCTGCGGCAGACAGAATGGCTCCCGAAGATGTCCAAGTCCTAATCCCCAAAACCTGTGAATAGGTCACCTTATATAGCAAAAGAGACTTTGCAGATGTGATTAATAACCCTGAGATGGGGAGATTATCCTTATCTAGGGGGGTTTATATAAACACAAGGGTCCTTATAACAGGGCAGCAGGAGAGTCAGAATCAAAGAACGAGATATGATGATGGAAGCAGGGGTCATGGTGAGAGAGAGGCTTGCAGATACCATGCTGTCAGCTCTGCAGATAGAGGAAGGGACCCCAAGCCAAGAAATGCTGGTGGCCTTCAGGAGAAGATGCTTCCAGAAGGGACAGATACTGCCTCTCAGAACACAGCATTGCCAACACCTTGATTTTAGGGTTTCTGACCTCCAGAACTATAATAAATTCGTGTGGTTTTAAGCTACTAAGTTGTGGTAATTTGTTACAACAGCAATAGAAAAACCACTCTAAACAAAGATCGACTTTAGCCAATAAGAAGATTAGACTATTTCTGGTATATACCAAACCCCAGGCCTGGAGGGAAAGGGCTGCGGCAGGTAAGAGGCCTCAGGATGTGAGGAGCAGTTAATATGCTCAAAGCTCTGCCATCTCAGCGGGGGGTGTGAGGTCCTGTGGTTCTTCCTCTGAAGTCCCCCAGGGCCTCCCGGGCAAGAAGAATAAACCCAGACTCCCTGACCCAGCGTGCCTCCCTGCCCCGCCTTAGCCCAGCCAACCGCCACCCTGCAGCTTGCTCGCCACCCCGCAGAGGCCAACCCTTTTCCTGTTCCCTCTGCATGCGATAACCCTCACCTCAGAATTTCACATGCTGCCTTTCTCTCATCACCTCCTCTGAGAAGATGTAGTTGATCACCTCTCCAAAGTGGCCCCCGTTCTCTACTCCATCAACTACTTTTATTCTCTTTATAGCACCTACCACTATCTGAAACTGTCTTCTGTATTGTTCACTCATATTGTCTAGGCCTCTCCCTAAAATGCTCACTCCAGGAGAACCACCTGGCTCACAGCTCTATCCCAAATGTCTGAGTATACTAGCTGTTCAACAAAAATGTATTGACTGTGTGGATGAACCAGAGGCAGCCTCAAAACAGGAGTGCCTGGCTCCCCACAGCCTCTCCAGCCTTCCAGGAGTTTCTGCTCACATGCGAACCTGTGAGCCCGCACGGTCTTTCTTCTCCAGGGCTCCTGGCTGCCTTTCAACCCAGGCATCGGTTCTTATTGAGAAAGAGAAAAGCAGCCCCTGAGAGCAAGGGCCTAGCCAGACACTCACGCTGGGCCATGGTGTTCTGATGGACATAGATATTTCCCTAGAACACCAACATTAGACAAGGCTGTTCTATGGCCAGTACCAAGCAAAGCAAAAACAAGATTACTCCATAATCATGCTTGGACCCAGACAAAAATAAGAACATTGTTCAAAGTACAAAAGTGGCCACAGATGCCCCTTCCCTGGCTATACGAGTGACTGCTGTTTCTTCACTAATCATAGCTTTAGCCTCACCTCATTCTGCTTAGCCTCCTAGGTAGGAATGATTAAGGTATCCAATCATGGAATTATCCCCACTTTTGATAACAATCAATTCCACTTGCTTGAAAATTTCCCAGTATCTGCTACCATGCCTAAATCCTCTCGGTTCTCTGTCATAGCCTCTCACGGAGGCTCCCTACGGTGTTAGCCCTCATTGCAAATAGTCCAAAACCCAACACTATTGGACTCAGGGTGATCCTGGTGGCCTCTGGCTGGAGAGCACTGATCCTATGGGCTGGAGAGTAGCCCAGCTGGTTGGCCTTCTTGGAGGGAGAAATGCTAGTTGGGCTAGCTGGGCATCTACAACATCCTTAACTGTGTTGTCAATGGTGCAATACTGGATGCGTACTGGGTGAACATCACCCCACTTGCACGGAGGCACAGTGAGAGTCCAGGTGGAGCCGCTTCATTATGGACGTGTGGCAGAAAGGGCCCAGCAGGTGCAGCCGAGGCCACGGGGCTGTCCTCAAGGAGCCTCTGCCCAAAACACAGCTGCTCCCTGTTGCCAGTCCTTCCAAGTCCATCTCCTTGACATGGTTTAAAAGCCCCTCACACCTCCACCCTTTGACCTGCTCCATTCCTCATGGTTCTTTTGTCCACCTTAAACTCTCCTTCCTGCCTGAACTAACCCCCTTGTCGGTCTCCCTAACCCATCCACCCTACCCCTTCTGCCAGAGCCAGAGCCAGAGCCTGCCCCTCTGCCACAGGTACGTGCATCTGCACCAGCTGGGCTTGGGCGTCTGGGCCTCCTTCCCTCTCCCAAAGCCCAGCTTGATGATTAACTCACACCCTCCCCAAAGACTTCTCAGTTGAGCCCAGCTGGCTACCCAAGCTTAGAGCAGCTGCTCTCAACATTTACCCAGTGAGCTCAGGTTACAGCGGCTGGCTGGGTGGATTTATGGGTCTGCGGCGGTCATGTGGATAGTAAATATGTTTGATTTTGGTGGGGCAGAGGGAGTGAGGTTCATACCATTCATCTCCCCATCTAGAGCCCAATCACCCTGGAAAGAGCTCACCCCTGCTGGCTGCCTTTTCAACCACTTTCTCCCCACTACCTGAGTCCAGAGGACGAATGCCCAGCACCCCACAGGCTCTCAGTGCTCTAAGAGAAGGCCAGTCAAGACTGATTTTCTGTGGGGCTGTAGAATGACACCTGCTTCTCAGATGCTCCCCCAACCCACCTGCAGGCTGGAATCAGTGCCTTCAGCTGCCAGGAAGATGTCCCAGGGAGCCATTTTCTGGGATCCTAGAAGCTTTTTGAGTATCCCAACTGGCCCGGGTGGCTTGTTCCCAACCCTGAGCTTCATGGCTTTCTATCCACAAAGCAATGATCCTAGAATATTTTTGTTTCCAGAACAGGATATTTGCCAGCCCATCGGACTACTCCAGGACCAGCTGACTCCAGTTAGGGGTAAGAGTTAATCTCTGATGTCCTTCTCATCAAATGCCTCTTATAAACACCTAATGATGCTTTACAGAGCAAGGTCAAAGGTACATTCAAACTCTTTTTAAAAAGGTGATTCTTGAGATAAAGGATACTCTGCTGCCTTAAGTAGAGCCAGGTTAATCTAAATGCAAGATATGGGGAAATGTCCAAGTTAGGATATTAAGTGGAAAAAAAGCAAAGGTTGTAAAATAATTACATGTATCATGAGCTCATTTTTATGACCCTATACAACGTGTCTGTATGTACAGAGAGCTGAAAGGGTATTTGCCAGTCTGTTACATAGAATTTTGAGAGGACTTTCAATTTTTATAAGGTCACATTTGTCATTTTTGCAATCAGTAAAAAATAATTTTTTGAAAAAGAGATTTGGGGTAGCAAGTCTTACTTTCAATCCATTTAATTATTTTTTAGTGTCTCCTACAAAAATAGACAAATTTGCTTCACCATTTAGAAGAATTTGACTTAATTAAATGAGGTTTTCTATATATCTTTATTTAAGTGTTTATTGTCTGACATCTCTAATTTATCCTTTCCTTTCTTTAAATATCTCAGAGCACTTCAGATTTCTCTCTAGCTTCATACTGACACTGGCCTGGGGAAACCTGAGAAGCAGTTATCCTTCCACAACCCCTCAGAAAAACAGTCCTTGGGGAAGTGGTTGAGGGACGGCTGGTTTTTCATTATGTTATTCCAACATACATCATGGAGACCAGGCTGTGTGCTCGATGCCAATACACAACGGTTGACACAAAGGGATTACAATTTCAAGGAAATACTCTAGGCTTTTCAGTGGCACTAGGGCCACAGGCGAGCCCGAGAGTTCAGGCAGGGGCTAGGACTGTGGGCTGGGGGTCAGGCTGCTAGATTTAGAGCCCAGCACCACCGCCCAACAGCCTTGGGAGGTGGGAGGATGCCAGTTAGGGTCTAGGTCAGGCGCTGATAACAATAACCAGAAAGAACACAAGTCTAAAAATAAGAACGAAGCTTGTTTTTCCTTCATTTAAACAAACAAATCTGGAGGAAGGCAGTCTGAGGCTGGCACAGCAAGATGTGGTCATCAGGGACTCAGACTCCCTCTGCCCTTGGGCCCTGCCATCTTGAGCTTGGGTCGGGCTCCCAAGGTCACAGTTGGTGCTGGAGACGGAGCCACTCAAATCTGCTGTCCAGCCAAGAAGCCTGGAGAAGAGAAAAGAGCGAGAAAAAGCCTATGTAATCAGCCTATACCCTTTTGAAGAAGCTTTTTTGGAAGTCTAACCCGATGACCTCTGCTCCCGCTTTATCGGGAGAGCTGCCTGGAAGGGGGTCTGGAAAATGCGGACTAGGTTGGCCATACTGCCTCCTCACACTGAGTCAGGCCTCTCTTAATAAGCAAGAAAGGGACTTCGGAGCCTGGCTGGGTAACTAGCTGTCTCTGCCCCAGAGTCAGGGGACTGAGATGATTCTTGTAAAGCCCTAAAATGTCACGTCCCCTTTGAAAGCTACCTCAGGTAAAATTTAGTCATTTTTTTTATATATGGATCCAATAGCACATCTTCATACCTAAATCCTAGCATCAGCTGGGGTTTATTGTAATTTTACCTGATTAACTCCCCCACTGGACTTTGAGGCCAGGCATGAGGCCTTTTCACCTCTTGTACCTGGAGACCCTCACACTGTAGATCCTCAATCAATTTTTGTGGAATAAACCAAAGAATTCCCCTCCCTTTCTTGATGTAACTTCTTGAAGCAATTTTACTTCCAAATTCAAATACATTCAGGCCATAAGCCTTCATCTTTAAAAAAGTCACACTTTCATGCTTTGGTCTCCTCAGGCCTAAGAAGACCGGACAGAGTGATAGCACTGACCTCAAATATCTGCTTTGTCCTTATCTGCTGTGTAACACTAGGAAAATTGCTTAACTTCTCTGAGCTTTAGTTTCCACTGGGAAGTAGGGATAATATTGGTGACACTTCAGGTGTTATGAAAGGATTAAATGAAAGTATTTAGCATGTACCCGGCACAGACCAGCACTCAGTAGACATTAGCATCTTCGGTCTTTTGATATTTTCCCTCCTACTCTAATAGAGATAGCCCAGGTAAGTTAAAAATAGCTAACACCTTTTGAGCACTTATTAAATGCCAGCTACTACCTTGAGGCAGTTTATCATCACCCCATTCTACAGATAAAGATACTGAGGTTCAGGGAGTCACCCAGCTAGAGGACAGAGGTAGAGCCAGAGCAGGCTGGCCGCAGAGTCCATGCTTCTCTCCATTACCCCACACTGCTTCCCATGTAGCATCGGGAAACATTTAGCTTCAGCATGTTCCCCATCAACTCTTCCAAAGTCCAGTCATTGACAATTTCCCTGGGGACCACAGAGCCTACATCACTCTGGAGGCGGACCAGTAGGATTAGGGGTCAGCTTCCCCATAGGGATGGTTTTCTCAGCTTGAAAGTCCTCACAGAACCTGGAAGCTAATCATACTCACCAGAAACATCATGACAAGTTCAGTTTAAGAGCCTGAGAACAGCTGTGACCTCAGACCAGTTGTCGCTGTGAGAGGCACCCCTACCTCATGAAAATCCATCCTCTGAAAAATTCAAACTTGTAAAAGAGATCAATGTGTGTGCATGGGAGGAATGATGTACATTATATAAAGATCATTCACTTTATAAAGAATGGCACTCAAGGTTTCCTTTATTTGGTAGTTTTTCCCTGTGCACTTACAGTGATTTAATTTTTTAAAAATTCCATTTATGTGAAACTTTGCAGGGACACAGCTATTAAGCCAAGTGAGATACACCCATACAATTCTACAATCTTGATATTGCCAGGAAATTGCTGCAAGCACTGCCCTATCTGACCCTTTCCCTTGTATTTTTCCCTTCCAAATATTCCTCTGAGGAGGAACTTTTTGAATCCTATTACAGGAAGACCATCATTGAGAATCATTCAATCATTACAATAGAAAGAAGTTAATTTTGGCTATGCTGGGTGCTCCCATCAACCATTACCATCCTTTTTTAGTACTGGAAAATTACAAAGTTTCTTTCCCTAGTGTTTTAAATTTTCAGAGCCTCTGGGAATCAGCAGTGAAGGATTTGGCCGTCAGCCAGAAACAATGCAGTTGGGGCAGAACGCTAGTGACATCATGGAACCTGGAGGCCAGTGAAGGCAGAGACCAGACCATTCAAGGAGCAGGCCTCCGAGGCTGGCTTTCGCTGTTTCTGGGCAGGCTGTCCCAGCCGCTGTCTCCAGGCAGGATTAATGAACCATGTGCCTTTCTGACCAGGCTGCTAGTGATGGGGTGTGAAATCACAGGGCAGAAAGCAGTGGGGAGGAGGATGAGGGCAAGTGAGGATGAGAATCCATAAAACCTTGGAAAGAAAGGTGAAGCATATATTTTCATTACATTTTCAGAAAGTTAAAACCATACTTGAAGAAGAAAGAGAAGCTATGGGTTGCCAGGGACTAGAAGCTACCCAAACATCACCAGCCTCAACTGAAAAAGAATGAGGTTCCCAGGCATTTTTAAATCTGTGTGAGTGGCCTTCTAGAGAAACTGGAGCCAGCGGCAAGTTTACATTTTAGGAAAACCTGGCCTGGTAAAGCCTCTCCTGACTCATGCTTATGGATGGAAGATCATGTCCATTGCTGGAAGAGGTCGACATTTACTTGTAAAGCCACAACATGCAGAATGGGACTCCAGGCTGATCAGAAAACATGCTGAGATGGGACTCCAAGCTGATTAGAAATCGTCTGCAAGTTCTTCTCAACAATACTGCACCACTTTTAATAGGACCTGACTGGGGTGAGGCCAGCAGGAATAGAGGACCCAGATTTAAGGATTGTGCAAATGCAGGGTGGGCCCTGAGAGTGAGGGCCTCCTTAGATCTTGCTCTCAGATGCCTCACTTGCCTCATCCTCCTCCCTTTGCTGCCTTTTAAATCGCCCACTCAGCAACCCCCCAATTCTAAGTCACTTGGTTCAGGGAGGGGCGGGGAGTATTTTAAAGCTTCTGTAATGTGTAGCCAGGATGGTAAGACACTGCTTTAAATGAACAAGGATTGGTAGCCAAACCAAGGAATCCAACTCCAAGCCAAGAATCAACTTTCAGTTTATTTTTTCCTAATATGTTAACTGGGGAAAAAAATTCTTACCAAATTCATTTTGGTTTAGTTTGCTCACAATAGTGTAGGTTACAAAAGGTCCTGTATAGAGTTGCCAGGTAAAATAAAAAACATCCAGCTGAATTTGAGTTCCAGATATACAACAAATGATTCCAATTCAATTAGGCATCCTGTATTTTTGTTTGCTAAAGTAGGTGATCCTCATCCTGCATGACATCCTAAAGTATGTGGACTTGATTGTGTAGGGCAGCATTTCCTAGTTTGTATTATAGAACACAAGTTGCAGGAATTGTAATGTGTATTATACTAAGAAAAAAAATTCCACAGTCAAATAAAATTGACAGACACTGATTTAAACCTAGCTAACCAGGTTTTTTGACTACACAACTTTTTGGAGCCTTTATTATGCAAAAAGACACTGTACCCCCATCCCCACCTCAACTTGGAGACTTGCAGAGTTCCCAAACTTAAATATTGGGGGACTACTTAAATAAAAGTGTTCTAGGAAACTTAAGATGGAACACAATACAGTGAGAGGTGGGTGTTACTAAACTGTTTCCAGAAAGCAAGTGGCAAAGTCAGGCAACTGCTTGAGACAGAAATTTCTACTTTTAGGAGTATTGATTTAAGAGGGACAAGACGGGAAGCAAGGAACTCAGGTAAAAGGCTGTATTGACTTGCTGAGGCAGCCATGACAGAAGTATCAGAGACCGAGGAGCTTAAACAACAGCGAATATTTTTTCTTCCAGTACTGGAGGCTGGAAGTATGACATCCAAGTATCATCAAGGTTGGTTTCTTCTGAGGCCGCTCGCTCTCCGTGGCTTGTAGATGGCTGTGTTCTCCCTCTGTCTTCACGTGGTCTTCCTTCTGGGGTGTCTGTGCCCGCATGTCCTCTTACAAGGACACCAGTCATATTGCATTAGGGAGCGCTCGTTTGACCTCATTTTACCTTAAAAGCTCTTGAAAGGCTCAATTTCCAAATATAGTAACATTCTACAGTACTTGGGGTTAAGGCTTTTACATGACTTGGGTATGCGTGTGGGGGGACTCAATTCAGCCCTTAACAGAGGCTGTTACTAATCCTACTGAAAAATGATGAGGTTGTGAATTACGGTGGTGGCAGCGGGAACGCAGAGAAGAGATTGAATCCTAGAAATATTAGAGCCAGAATTGATAGATGAATTGATTAGATGGGATGAATGAGCAAAAATAAGGCAGTTTCTAGCACAGAGCAATACTCAAATATATGTTTCCATCTCTTTTCTCTTCCCTGAATCTAGAATAGAATCTTTCCTCTAACACAAATTCATGCTTTTAAGGCAGTGTTGAATTGAATTCACTTCAGAGATAGAAGCATGAACAACACAGTTATTAAATATTTCCTAGCTGTTTCCCAGAATGTCCACTGGTTTTTGAATTGGGATGGTTGACAAATCTCGCATCACTCTCCCCACCCTTGGAAAACAATATTGAGCATTACAGGAATGCCTGGGCTTACCTGTGCCAGATTCATTCTGCTTCAGTGGGTGGGGTGCTGGTGTTTTCCAAAGAACGAAGGGCCGGTGAGGAGCAATGGCTTGGAGAGACCTCCCTCCCCTGGCGGCCACTGCCTTCAGACCCTTGAAGATGCATAAAGGTCCTGGTCCCTGCCTTCAACCTAGGAATTAGCCAAAAGAGCCAATAGTTTCTAGGAATCAAAATCCTAGTCAAATTTTGATGGTATGAAAAAAATCACTGTGTGGTTTAAGATAGATGAGAAATAGGGAGAGGACATTTTGAGTGGCAGACTTCGATTCTCAAAATTGATAGAATAAGCTAACACCCCAAAGAAGAAATTTTTGGGATCGCTGGAGTCATGGACTAAAGACACACAGGTCAGTGCCCCATCTGGGTGCCAGCCACTGGGCTCTCTCTCTGATCTCATTTGGCTTGGGCACCAAGAACATCAACAATCGGATAGGTATGGTATGAAGGGGGTATCTTAGTAACACCCTGAAAACCTGCCAAAACTACCACAAGCTAGGACCCATCTTTGCTGAGGTGTACAGAATTCTTGTTGATACAAGTGTTCTTTGAGTTAAAAGCAGTAAATTCTTTCCGGTTAAACTGAAAAAAAAAAATCAGTCGCAAGAACTTGGATTCTTTTCCCTTTGTGTCCTGAGGATTGGGGCATTTCTCAGCCTTTCGGCCTTTCTACCTATTAAATAAGGATGCTGGTCAACGTGGAACCACTACCTATAATCTTTGTCTCTTTTGAGTCTTTAATCTTTCCACGGCTTCTTCCTTTCAGCCTACACTTGAAGTTTACCTCATTCCAAAGATTTTCCCTTGACCAGTCATCTTACACATTAATATTCTGCCTTGTAGAGCAAGAAGCTTCTTGCCCTGTGCTCCTTATTCAAGTAATAGCTACTTGAAAGGCAGGAAGTAGTTCCTTTGTGCCTGACTCTCTGTGGATCCCAGTGCATACTCTGATTATGGAAAATACTCAACTGGTTGTCCTGAGTCTGATGCAGAGCTTCTAATGCTACCTTTTCTACATGCAACACCAAAAATTACTAGTGTGCTCCAATGTTGACATATTTTCTCATTATATCTAATTTAAATCATTCCATAACAATTGAAGTCCACTTCCCATTCAATTTGTAGTTCATTATTTGCAAAAATGGCCAAAAATCATTCCCTTCTTTATATCCATGCCCCTTTGCAATGTGGCTTTACATCTCCTTCCATCAAGAGATAGAATCTCTTTTCCTACCCTTTGATTGTAGACTGGCCATGTGATCTGCTTTGATCGATAAATCACAGCAGAAGTGATGCTGTGCCATTTCCAAGCCTAGCATTTAATAGACCTTGTGAGTCTCTGTTCTCTCTCTTAGAGCTCTGCCCAGCTGCCATGTGAAAGAGCTTGAGATAGTCTGCTTGATAGTTGAATGACTACATGGCCAAGTCAACTCTGTCACACCTGTTGGCTTTAGCTGACAGCCAGTTAAACCCCAGAAGCAGAGCTCCTTAACTGACCCATAGCTGACCATGGATGCTTGAAAGAGCCCATCAAAGACTAGAAAGTCATGCAGGTGATCCACCCTAAATCGCTTATTTGCAGAATGAGTTAAATAAATGGTTGCTGTTTTAAGCCACTACATTTTGGAATTGTTTGTTCCACAGCAATAGTTAAATAACATACCACCCGAAAATGTTTAGATATTTGAAGAGTGTAAGGAACTTCCAGTCAGTCAAATCCACAAATTATTCTCTGATATACTTTTAGTGCTCTAAACTCAGTAATAAGAGATAAAATGGAAAATAACTGTATACCTAGCCCATGGATAAGGATCTCCGCAAACCAGAAATCTACAGTGCTCCAGGAATGAAAGCAAGGAGAGGTCACTGGGAGTTTGGTCTCTGCAAAGTAAAGGGAATTCCACCTGAGGCAGGGTATGAAAGACTGTTTACTGCTTGAAGCCAGAGGTTGGTGGAGGCAGAGAACACTGCCACTTTTGCCAGCTCATGAAAGGAGGCTTAAAATTAATTGCCAGGTATTACCACTCCAAGCAGTTTCCCCCTTGCCTCGCCTATTGATTTTGCTTAAACAAATGGTCAGTTCTTAGTCCTCATTTTACTAAGCAGACTTTAATATAGTTGAGCTTCTTAGTCTTCTTTTCTTCCTCATTGGTCACTTTTTTCAGTTTCCTTTTTAATGGTTTTCTTTCTCATTGGTCACTTTTTTCAGTTTCCTTTTTAATGGTTCCACCTCTTCTATCAAACTCTTGAAGTTGGAGGATGCTTAGATTCAGTCTTCAGTTCTACTCTGTATCCATATTCACTCCTTTCATGATCTTATCCATGTTCATGGATAAGATTTGAAGATCATCTATATCCTGACAAGTTCTAATTTAAATCTCCAGCTAAGATTGCTTGCCAAACTCCAAGTCCATATATCCAACAGCCTACTTAATATCTCCTTTTGGATGTCTAACAGAAATCTCAAACTCAAATGACCTGATTTTTTCCCTGCCCCAATATCTGCTCCACCTTCAATCTTTCCCATTTCAGGGGACAAGCAACTACATCCTTTAGTTCCCAATGCCTAAAACTTTGTTATAATCATTCTCTCACACCTCTCAACAAAAGTATCAGACAATAATGTTGGGTCTACCATCAACATTTATCTAGAATCTGATCATTCCTCATTTGGGATCATGGCTTTGGGCAGACTGTGAGTCTGGGGAAGTGAAAAGACATGGCCACAGTCTCATGAATGGAAAATAAGTTAAGCTGCCTGTTGGTCCAGTGCCTAGATCTATGGTGCCCCCAACTTCACCAAAAGGAGGAGCCCCATCTGGGTTTGAACCCAGGTGAGGCAACTGCAAAACTTCTATTTGGGGGTGATAGGGAGAGCAAAAAGTAAAAATCTTTCCAAATAAAATTTGGAAAGCCTACAGACTAAAATTGCAAATCCTACCAAAAAAAAAATCTAATGTTAATAAAGTCAGTCATTAAATTACTTACTCCAAATAAAATTGTTTTTTATAATAGCCTTGAAAATATTTTAAATGAGTATGTTTTACAGTATTCAAAGAAATAAAATGAAGCACTAGCTTCCCATTTTTTAAGAGAGCAAGATACAGAACACAAATAGGCAGACATGAAATAAGATTATGTGAATATGAACATAATTTGAAATCTTTGAACTAAAAATTATAGTAAGTTGAATTAAAATTTCAATAGGTAGGATAAACTCTAGACCGAACACAATTACATAGAGAATTAATAAATTGGAAAATAGTACTGAAGAATTTACCCCTATATAGCCAAAGATGCAGAGAGATTTAAAAAAATATGAAAAAAACAAGGAACATAGTTTGAATAGTGACAACACATGTGAAATAGGCATTCTGAAGAAGGGAATGAGGGATGCAATATTTGAAAAGATAAATTGTGGAGGCTTTTCCATGATTGAAAAAAGAGAAGAGTCCTCAAAGAAGCACTCTAAATGCTAAAATGAGTAAATAAACCCATGCCTGCTAGACACACTGAAGTAAACTGCAGAGTGCTAACATTAAAGAGAAGAGTTCAGAAACTTCCAGGCAGGAATATATACTATCTTATATTATCTACAAAGAAATGATGACTGCATTGACAGTAGATTTCTTATCAACAATAAGAGTCAAAAACCCCACTAAACGAAACATTAAATAATGTTATTTACGACAAAGAAAAGTGAGTCTAAGGCATGAAGTATATAAAGTAATAATAAAATAGAAATTGATAACACATCCATAAGTTTAATTAATTATTGACTGTAAGGTTATACATGTTAATCATTTTTTGAACATGAACTTTGAATATAAAGGAATAAAAAAGATACCATATAATAATAAAAACCTGGTACAGCAGTATTTATATCAGACTAAATAGAATTTTAAGGGAAAAAGCAGTACATAATAGTAGAGGGAGCCATCCACCAAGTTGTAGCATTTATGAACCTATGTGTACCTAACAGCATAACTCTGAAAGCTACAAAGCCAAAGCTGAGTCATAAGCAGAAATCAACAAATCTGCAATCATAGTGTAGATTACTGAGATCAAGTAAAATGAGGACTTGCAAGAATGTAAAGGTTTGAACAACAACTCTGCTAGATATGTAGGAAAAAGTCCATATACCAACAACAGATTCAAATACATATTTATATCATTTTACCTCCTATTACAATCACAAAGGAAGTCTCAACAAATGTGAAAGGATATCATAGAGACCACGTTCTCTGTGGACAGTGCAATTAAATTTGAATTCAACAATGAAAAGAAATTAAAAACAATAACTATTATTGTAACATGTTTGGAAACTAGTAAAGCAACGTTCTAAATAACTCAGGGTTTAAAGAGGAATGCACAATGGAAATAATAAAATATTTAGAAGTAAATGACAATGAAAATACCTCATAACACAACCTGTGGGAGCTCGTCCCCCCAAAAAGTGCTTTTGAGGATATTTTTGGGATAACTGGCAAAATTTGAATAAATTCTATATTTTAGATAATAGTATTATTTAAATTTTTCTGATTTTTATGATTATGCTATGTTGTAAGTTAATGTCTTTGTTCTTAAGAAATATGCATTAAAATATTTAGGGATAAAAGCATATGAAACTTATTTTCAAATGGATCAGATGATGATAACAATGATATACAAAGAGAAATAAAATATTATCCCAGAAACGGTGAATCTAGGTGAAGGGTATAACAGGAAGGTTTTTTTTTACACTATTTTAGTAATTTTTGTTAAGTTTGCCACTATTTCAAAATTAAAGCTTAATAAAAAAACATGTAAGATCTTTTCTTAAAAGATCCGTCTTTGAAGAGGGATAGTGATTTGCCAGACTTAATTTCCCTTCTGAAGCTTCTCTGTTTCATTGATTGGATAAAACAAAAACCTTCTGTGTGAGAAAAATGCATGTTCTGCAAATGAGCAACGTAGACCACAATACCTGTTGTATATAAAACAGCATCGTATGGTTGCTGGCACCATTATTTAGGAATTGTCTTGGGGATAAATATAGACTAGTGACTAAACAATGATGTTACACAATTGTTTTAAATAAATGAACCAAAAAGGCAACTTGTACCACATTCCAACTAGGCCGTAAAACTTTACTTAAGAAGCTTTGACCCTAGGTTTTCTGTAAGCCTTTTATAATACTTTGTTTTGGCTCCTCTCTCCATCTGCCATCATTCAAAACAGTGGAAACTAATCTCCTTTTAAATGTTTCTGAGAAATCTGCCCCTTAACTTCAGAAGGGTGCTGAGGTGTCAACACATTACCGAGAGATTGTTTCCAGACACTTGGCATTATGTGGAAAGGCCCCATGATGGAGGATTACAGTGAAACACTGTAGTATCCCCAAGGAGTCAGTGGGAAGGTGGAGGGAAGAGAAGAGATCTGCATGTGGTTTTGAGAAGAGCATTAAGGGTGGGTTTGGGGAAATCTGCCAGCCCCTACATGTTCACAAGATCTCTCCATTGCCAAATTAATCTTAGTGAATATGGAGAATGTTCTAGATGGAGGTCCTTGGGAAGGTTGCGTGGTGGGGAGTAATTGCTAGGGATGGAAGAGGAGAATACAGATTCTAGATATGTGATGTCATGTTTTCTCATTCAACAGATGATGGTGGGCTGGGTAGGATAAGCTGTTTAGATGGTTTGGGGGGCTGGGTAGGATAAGCCATGTAGATTGGGGACCTTCCTTATTTGCAGTGGCCTCAGTGTGGGGCCTGTGGGACACCACTCTCCCTGCCCCATCAGACTCATAGTTTCGGTCCTGCATTACTTGACAAAAGTCATAGTGAACTTTGGGTCAATGGCATTCACAGCACATTGACAGCCAGAAGGAGACTAGCAACTATGCTACACCTAAAAGCACAGTACATTTTTAATGAACTCTCTACGTCTTCATTTTACATGTAAGTCTATTTTAATTCAAATTACCTTCAGAAGACAGAACATGGGGCCAATCTGGGAAGTGTACATTTCATTACTGGCAAGTAATGAGGATCAGGAACTACTTGCAAATTTCCAAGCCATGCCTAAGTATCATCGTCTGTTGGGAGATGGCTGTGCTATGCGGGTTCCAGCCCTGGGCCCTATTTCAGCCAGCCAACCCCCTCTCCTAGCTGCTTCCTACAGTAAACCTTTCCAAACTGGATGGGTCAAGTGGAGAAGTCCAGACCTACCAGACCTAAGTGTAATTAGCTCTTTCTAATGACTGATTCCCTACAGTTATTAGCTTTGAGGGAAAAAAGAAGAAAAATCTGGATGAAAATAAATATTTCACAGGAGCAATCAGTGAGGGCTCTGGTAGAATATTTTGTGCCATAGAAAGTTAGTGCTAGAAGATAGCAGTATTCAAACTCTCCCTATCAGCTCAAATTTTAGAAAGATGCCCCCAAATGCTAAATAACAACAATAATAATAATAGAGCCCTTCTCTACTCCTCTCCCCACCAAAGGGTTTCACTGGACAACATCTGAAAGCCTCCAACCTAAGAAAATGAGGCCCAGAGTAATTGAGAGCCACCCCCCAGGCATGCCAGCAGAGTGGTGACACTGGAACTGCAGCCCTTTCACCCACAGAAGCATTTACTCACGGTGTGGGAGTCACTGCATCATGAAAAATGGATGGCAGAGATGGGTCTCTGCCCCCAGTAATTGTCATTGTAAAGAAAGATACTGTCAGAGTCAGCACACACACACAGACATATTTTTTCAAGACTTCCACATACAGGCAGCAAGGATAAAACTATTTGTGGCATTTATATTACTATGCAGCAGGCTATACCTCCAGGAATTTGTATGACTTTTCCGTCTCAACATGAGGTCCAGGCTACAGAGACAGTGTAAGAAACCAAACAAGGCAGAGATGCAGGGGTATTCTTAGCATCCCATGGATGGATCTCACCTTTTCTACCCTGGCCAGGACTGAATTAGGCATGCACCTGCATAGTTTGGCTAGGATTTTGTTCTTTTGTTTTTTCCCAGGAAGAAAGGATAGGAAAACACTATTTTACATAATAGCATGGTTATATTTATGTACTATTTTAAAACTTTGCACAGTTCACCCACATACTACAAATTAAATAAGTTGCACAATAACTCTGTGGGAGCATAAGAGCTGTATTTTCCTTACACTATAAACAAGGAAGGGGAGGAGAGAGAGGCCATGTGGTTTGCCTAAGGCCACTCCATTAGTTGACAGATGGGATAATCCGTCAGTGACTGAAGGAGGAACACTCCATTTTATTTTCTATCAGACTCTAGACTGGATTCAGGCTCTGCCCTTCAGTGAACATGTCATAGACCCAAACAGAGGTACTGCTCTAATTAGGAGGAACAGAACAGAGAAGACATGGATGCATGGATCAGAAAGAAGAAAAACAAAACCACCACCACCATCGAAAGAGGATAACAGCACAGAATTCCCTCTGACCTGTGTGTTCTTCAGAATCGTTTATAGATGGTTGATTTGCATTTGGTGGATAAGTTCTGGCACTTATAGATTTACATATCCTTTGGAACCTATTTGCTGGTTAAAACTACCTTTGTCTATGAAGAGTTTTAGATCAGTTTAATTCATCCCTGAAGGAAGGCTGAAAAAACTTTTTAAATGAAGAGTGGACTTTGAAAGGAAAGATGTGTGGCAGTGCCAAAGCAAGCCCCAGGAGTGAGAGGACTAATTTGGCAGCTGTCGGGATAAATCAGCTCACTGAGTGAGAAGTGGGTGGAAGGGAGGGAGCTCTGTGTGCAAGGACAAAGCTGGGCATGTAGGTCCAGTTTTTGAAGCTGCTTCTCTTCTGGGGTGAGCCACCCCTAAGACCCCACATGCCTTGCCACCTCATCTGATGGAGGTAGAATGCTGCCTCTGGCACAAGAGTCATTTCTAATTTCAGTGGCATTAATGGGGCCTGAAACATCCATGCTCAGAAGTCCTGAAATAACACAGGTTTTTCAGTAGCTTGTCTGAGCACTCCTGGAATTCCTTTAAAATGCAGAAGGATGAGTAACCCTTCGTTCATTTTTGCACAGAGGAGCTGGGGAAAAGTTCAGATAAAAGTTGCCAATGGTGTAAAATTTGTAAAGTGAAATCTAATGACCAAGTGATTACTTTTCAGATCAAAACCTATTGAGGATAAAGATGTCTTTCTGACAACCCAGGGACTGTTCATATGCCTGTTTCAACTAAACCAGTAGTTTCAGGAGACAGCAAGGTGGGACAGCCCCCAAGAAAGCTAACCTCATCCATAAAGGATGTTTATGATTCAGGCAGAACCAAATTTAGTTAAAAATGCTTTTCAAATAAGAAATCACTTACCACTCAAAGAAAATTTCTAACCATCTCAGAAGTTCTGGGAACTTCAGAATATTAGAACAAACATGATGTCAAAGAAAAATTCAAGTGTTCCTGGGAATATGAATGCTATCTTTCTCTTTCTCAGTGACCCCTATTAGAAGCCCCTGGCAACATTCCTGAGGAGCACATCTGCCTCAGGATGTGCTGGGAACGGGAAAGCTCTCCTTGGTGTGGCAACTGACTAGTCCACTGACCTTGGGCTAATCATTTAATTTGGGATTGGTAATTCACGGTCAAAGTCATGATTACTGTGATCCAACAGAAGTGAGCCTGCCTGGGCACGGGGACCCAAGGGTTATAATTTTAAGGATTTATTCCTTGGGAGTGGAGACAAAATGCTGAAGGAAATGAGAGTGTCCCAGATTCGAATGCCTTCGCAGTGAGTTGTACCAGGGCTCCTACACCTTTCAACAAGCCCTGCAGGTTTTCCAGTGCACCTGGGGAGGCATAACCCACTTTGGCCCATAGGCATAGAAGCAGGATTTGGAAGCTTCATTAGACTATACCTGGGGGACTTGGAAAAGGCCTGAGTAACAGTGCTTTCACTCACCATTGTCTCAGCATAGCAATCTTCTGGGAGCATAAATTTCATGTTCTCATCCCCTGCCTAAAATGGTTTTCCACTGTTCCACAATAAAAGCCCAACTCCTCAGTACTGTTTACTCACCCCAGTGTGATCCAGCCCCTGCCTTCATCTCCAGATCCCTGCTTTCCTCACTCCCTTTAATCCAGCCACAAGGACTTTATTTCAGTTCCTCCAATGATCAAGCTCCTTCCATCTCATGCACTCCCTTCCCCTTCCTTACTTTTTAATTTCTATTTTTCTTTCAGTGCTTAGCTCAAATGTCACTTCCTCCGAGAAGCCCCCCGCCCCCTGAAGCTTCCCCGCCCCATCCCCATTAGACGAGATAAAACCTCTTGTCGTGTTCTTGAAGAACATCCTATTCCTTACCTTTAGGGCCTTTTTCACAGTTGATAGTTATATGCTTACTTGTTTATTTATTGGAGTAATTCCAGACACTTTCACTAGATTATAAGCAGTATCTATTTATATTATCTCTAATGCCTACAAAATATCTGGCACACAGACACAAAATCCATCAATCTCATTATGTTGAAGGTGATGTAAAGTGGAAGAGAGTGGCTCTGCCCTGGCAACCCAGAACACTGCTCTGACCCACACCTGCAGACCTTACTGGTTGACGGTCACTAACACTCCAGCTGGCCGAGCTATAGCTTTGGAGGAGGGCTGACACCTGTGAATAAAACGAATTCCTTCTTTTCATTAGTTTTGGCTGTTGGGCCCACAGGGGGAATTTGAGATGAACTCCCAAACAGCCCAGTTAACTTCCCTTGAGCACAGACCTGGCTTGAATCACACCACCTGCCCCATTTCTGGGGAGTGCACAGGGCAAAGTGAGGGAGTCCATGTGTGGGGGTTTTGGCCATACAGTGGGACCCAACACAAGCAGATACTTAAAAATATACTGACAGTGGGGGTATGTCTCTGCAGTGCACTGGAGGCAAAACGCTTGTTTTAAATACAAAGCATTCATACAGAGCCAAGAATGTCCCTGAGTCAATAGTCCTAACCCTTTCTCAGTCTGCCTGAGAGGCCCTGGGTCTCAGACGGATGAGCCAAGGACCCACCACTTAGAGATTACTGTCTTGGTAAACCCAACTGACATTGGTCAAGTACAGACTGTGTATAGGGGGAGCCTTGAAGATAACAAGAGATGCAGAACACAGAAAGCTACTGATGTGTCTGTGTAGACAGACAAGAATAAACACTAGAAAATAATTTCAAGGTTGCAAAAAACAAGAGTGTGATGGTATGATAGACTCTGACCCTGAGAAGTGAATTTCCTGTACATTAAGGAGGATACCTATGAGCTGAGATCATTCAGCAAGTCTTCCTGGAGGAGGTGAGTTTGAGCTTTAAATAAAAAAAAAATTTGGATTGGCAATGAGAGCTGAGCTGTTAATAGCTGGTCCACAGTAGCTCGGTTGTCTGGAGCCGAGAGTCTGTGTTAAAGCCTGTGATTTGGGATGCCTCTAATTAAACATTTCAAGAAAGATAAATCCCTTTGTAGCATCTACAATAAACTGCCCAACATCTAGGTGATGGGGGTGAAGTTTTGTTTTTCTTTTCAACTGGATGTTGGGATATTATGCAGACCTAGTGCCTCTCTGATTCTCCCACTAAGCCAAGATTCCAAGAAGTAATCACTTTGTTCCACCAACTGAATCAGGGCAAAAAAAAGCCCTTATAATTTTGACTGTGCACTATTGCTCACTGTTTATTATCTCTCTTTTTGTCTGAATCATTCTTCATGGAGACACTTAAGTCCTAGTGCATTTTAAGAAGCTGTGTCCACGTAGTTACTGTTCATCTAGGTAAAGAAGCAAGAATGAAAGGCACAGGGCGTACCAGGGCAGCAGTTCCTTTCCACAAGGAGTCAGAGACTGGAAGTGAAGTTAAAACATCTCCATCTATAAAGCATCTCTTTTAAGGCAAGCCATTCCCCCAGGGAGAGTTTGCAGCTTTGAGCAAAGGCAGGACAATAAAAGATCAAGGATGTCTTTCTAAGGCTGCAAACAGAGCAGCTGACACCTTGAAGTCGGTCTGCTTTTGACCCCTTTAAAAGCCAGGACAGCAGTAAAGTGCCCACGTTACATTTTCTGTAAGCTGCCCAAGTATCTTCTCTTAAACCGCAAAAACCCCAGTATTTGTAGGGAACGGGCAGGGAGGGACGACCTGGGAGATCAGGCCCTTGTCTCAGCAGGTGTTACTCAAGCCTGTCTTACCCTTCTGCACCTCTCCCCCATCTCTCCCCTGCCTGGCCCTCTCTGGAAGTCACTGGTCTGTGCCCTCACCTCCCATGGTTTCTGCACCTTCATTTCCAAAGGCAAGTGAAAATAGTGCTAGGCTGTGCAGACAGGCACTCAAGGGAGTTATCTTCCTCTCATTTTCCCTACAGTATTTGGTAATTAGTCCTTGGTACTGATTCCAGCAGCACTGAGATCAGAGCTACTGCTAACACTAAAGCCGAACTGGAGTTTGTTTAGAAGGTGGCCCTTTGTCAGTTTCATCTCCAGGTAGAAGACTTTTGTTTTCCCATAAGATAAAATAATAGAAAAGAAGCAGCCCAAGGTGGGTGACTCTGCAAACAGGTGGATGAGGTCTCTGGTTGAGGTAGGGGTGGTATCTGTGCATACTGGGTCCTACCTGCAAGCATAACCATCATCTCCTGCAAGCAGAGCTTGGAGGAACTTGGTGCATCTGTTCTGGTTTTCCCAGGTGGGAGAAAGGGATGACGGAGGCTCTAATGACCATTATTGGCACATTTTGGGTTAGGTCACTCCGACTTTAACATGTATGCAGATCCTCCTGATATTCCTTTAGAATGCAGGTCTCCTTTCAGTCTGGCCTGGGACAAAGTCTGCGTTTCTACCTGTCTCCCAATGGTGCCGTTGCCACTGGTCCCGTGCCTGTTTTGAGTAGCAGGACGTTGCATTTTTATTTACTGCCTTCCTACCCCCAGCGGGGCTATGTCATTTTATCAAAACAATGTGATAGGAGTTAGAGACAATTGTTAACCTCCTGAATCACCTATTGTTAGAGCTGTTTCTTGCAGTTCCACTAAAAAGTTCCCTCCCAGTAGTTGCCCATTGTGCAAGAAGCCCATTAGTAACAAGATACTGTGAATAAGCAAGCCACTGTGCAAAACAGCTTTGGTTCTTTCTGTCCCCTGCCAGGTGGCTGCTGGTTGGAGTTGGAGTAGGAAGGTTTATGTGATAGTGTTGACCGTGCTGGTTTTGAAGGGGTTGGGGAGACTTGCTGCAGCAGCTTGGGCTCCCATACCTGCCCGCCCCCACCCCCCACAGCCTAGGCTTACGGGAAGGATGAGGTGGAAGCTGGGAGAAAAGCATCATGCAAAGTTCTGCAGACTGGAGGTATTATTCTTCCCTTTCTCTGCTACAGGACATCCCACATCATTTATAAATACATTTATAAGGACAATTTCCCTCTTGAGAGCGCCCAAGTGTGGGGTAAGGGGAGGAGGACGGTTGAAGGGAGAAAGAGGGAAAGAGTGGTGTTCCTGGTGTATGATGACCCGGTATGGGGGCCGAGAGCATGTTTCAGGTCAGTCTCCTCATGTGCAAGGGAGGGTGTTAGACTAGATTGGAGATGTTAAACCAGGGGTCTGTGGTTTCAATCACTAACCCTCTGAAGCTATAGGCAATGATTGGTCAGTGTGTAAATGTTCCTAGAGCAAGAACCCGTATAATTCAACTGATTCTCACAGGGCCCTTGAGTCACAAATGGTTAATCAGCACCTTCTCAATCAGGATCATCTAGTACTTCCCAGACTGGATATCTGGAAAGCTCCGCTTCTAGAAGCAGCAGATATCAAGGTCAGGCATGGAATTAGAACAGACAGGACAGTCATTTAGAATCATTTTCTAGCAGAAGCATAAGAGGGTCAGCTATCAACAACCCCATTTTACAGAGGGAAAACTGAACTGCAGTCAATTCCAAGTGACATCCCTTACCCACAGAGCTAGAAGCTGAGCTGGATTAGAACCCAGGCCTGACACAGAGAGCCCAGGTTTGCAATGGGGGGAAAGCCCCTTGAATCAGGCCGTCGCTTGAGATGGGCCCCAGGAGCCCTGCTGGTCATTTCTAGTTTGCTGAATGTCAAAAATCCAGGCCGCTTCTCTCAGCCCCCTCCTCTTGTCAGACCAAATTAAGGCCTCTTCGCGTCAAGCAGGCGAATCAGCCGCCTTCAGCACCGGCCTCGCTGCCCGGCCCCGCCCCGCCCCGCCCGCGCGGTGCACCTGACCTTGTCTGTGCGCTGCCAGCCCGCGCGCCCGGCCCCGCGCCCCTGGCGGCCGCGCCCACCTGCAGCCCCCGCATGTAGTCTGTGCGGCTGCAGCGGTGTGAGCGGCTTGGCAGCCTGCCTGGGCCGAGTGTGAGGACGCAAGGTGGTTTTCCTCGGCCGTTGATCCCAGCGAGGGATTCGGCAGGACACTGCCTTTTCTCCGCTCTTTTTTGGAATCTCCCACTTTCACTTACTTTTCTCAACACAACTCCCACCCCTCTAGATCCCAGTCGATGTGCTTGTTTGTACCGGAAGAATTCACTTTTATAGGAAACTAGCAAACACCAGTCCAGAGCGTCTACTTTCGGTTTCCTGGCCCAGCTTCCTTTCACTGAACAAATACTGGAGCACCTGCTGTCTAGGCTTGGGACACAGCAGACTGACCTTGACCCTCAGGAGCTGACAGTCTCCTGGGGGAAGAGAAAGTGTTTTTAAGCTGTGGTTTGATGGTTGAAATGAGTTTGCCAGAGGAAATAGGAAGGGAGCGGGAGATGAGGATAGGATGGCGGGCAGAGCTAGGCAATGGGCGGGAACAGGAGCAGAAAGAAGGTAGGGGACCCAGTGCTTGTAAAGAGATGGGGAGCAAGTGGCATGTGATGTGGTGGGAGGAGCCAGTCAGGGCCTGGTGAGCCGGAGAAATGCGTTCAGACTTTATCCTGACAGAGCTTTGGAGGTGCTGCGTACGCGTGTGTGCTCAAGTGAGAGGATGTAATTTTATTTTTCATTGAGGTGTAGTTGACGTACAATAGTGTATTAGTTTCAGCTGTACAACACAGTGATTCGACAATTATACACATTATTAAATGCTCACGGTAAGTGTAGTTGCCATCTGTTACCATACCAAGTTATTACAATATTACTGACTATATTCACTATGCTGTACTTTTCATCCCCATGACTTATTCAATAAGTGGAAGCTTGAACCTCTTTACCCCCTTAACCTAGTTCACCTGTTTTTGTTTTGCTTTTTGCTTTAGAGGTTTTTTAACAGAGAAGTGACCAGTCATATCTGATTTCTTAGATGGACTGGAGGCAGAACTCCTGTGAAGTCCCAACTCAGGGGCAGCAACATCCTTAAAGAAAGTATCATTTTCAAGGGCAGGGTCCATGTTCTCCCACTGGAGGCTCAAATTCTGTTGTTTTCCTCAGTTCACCCCACTCCCACCCTATTGATTTTTTCTGATCCCATCCCCCATTGTGACTGGTTGGCCTTCTGCACCCACTGGCCCTTGCCTAACCTTTACGTAAGATGCTAGGTTGACAGTACTCCCAATCCACCACTCTGATTCATTCATCATTTACTCATTGACTCTACAAATATTTATAAGTGATTGTTGTATGCCAGGTGTTGCGCTAGTCACTGGGGATACAGAAGAAAAGACTGACTTGTTTTCTGACCTCAGAGAGCTTAGGTTTTGTCCAGTGCTAACTCAATTTGCCCATGCATCCAACTCACATGGAAAGTTTTAAAAATACAGCTGATTGAATATCAACTTGACTGACATAATTGCAATCTTTGGGGTAATTTCCAGGGAGCTGGATTATTAAATTTTTCCTCTGGATAATTCTTCTGAGCAGTCAGAACCACTGATCTTGAACTGGAATTTCTTTGGTGGCTGTTCCTGTGCGTGGTCAATGGAGAGAGCAAATCTGGAGCCTGGCTCCCGGCTACAAGAGTCAGAAATCACCAGAGAGAAAGACAGGGACAAGCTCAGTCCAAGTGCACTGTAAGCCCGGGACCTGCTTACGTGCCCTCAGAGAAGCAGTAGGGCAACTGGGGCGGATGATGGAAGGGCAGAACAGAATGTTTTGGGATGGTGGTGATGTCTAGAGTGAACAGAGCCTTTTTCTCAATGTAAATTACACAAATCTTCCAGTTAAAAAGCATGAGACCAGCTCTCTGGCTTGTTGACACAAACATTCCTTTCAGCACCGTCTTGATTGTCATGGTTAAGAACTAGAGATGATTGCACCAGACAGTTTCAAATGGTGGCTGTGATGAATAAATGATGAAAAGAATCAAGTGTGTTATACACAAACCCATAAATCTCCACCAGTGAACTCTGAGTACTGGGGTGAACTGAAGCAAAGGGGGGTCTGTTGACTCACCGTTCCCAGAAATATCTTGCATGTGCTTCTGGCCATCCTTCGAGGGAATGCAGGAAGGGGCAATCCTGTCCCATCATGCCTGCAATCTCACACCCTGGAGGATAGGTCTTTGTGGAGTTTGAGAGGATTAAATTTCCAGTCCCACTTGGTCTCCTGGTGAAAACTATTGAGAAATCTAGTTGTAAATTATTTGTTGTGAGCTAAGTATGGGCCAGGTACTGCGAAGCCTCAAATATGAATATATGTACAAGATAGGACACAGGTGTGTGTTAAAGTAAGTAAATATTATAAGACTTAGATATTTCCAGACCCCCCTAGGAGAACTGGTGTTGTAGCTGTTTGACGCTCTGTATCCTGACCACTATCCATACAGCATGTATTTGAATGCAGTGTACTCAGATGTGTAAGGCATAGTCTTAGCCCTCGAGAAGTTTACAACCCAATAGCCAAAACGGCATATCGGTACACAGCATAATAGAAAAGAATATTGTGACAGGCAGATTATTTCAGAGTTGAAAACAATCAAGGGCCAAAAGACTCAGAAACTTTGACCTCTCCCACCCCCAAATGCGTAAAAATTTAGACAGTGGGCCCAGTCCAGGATCCACAGGAACTACACCATGATATCACCTAGGGGTGACAGACAGGGAGGAATATGGCAACGTCTGCTAAAATTCCTCTCTATGTCCCATTCTTTCTGCGTGGTCCAGCAAAGTTTTTTGTTTTCTGTTTTTTACTAAACATTTACTCTTTCATATTCCTGTGAATTGCTTTCTTTTTTCTTTGAAGTCCCAGACCCCAACACCCCTTCTCCTTGGTTCAGGATGACATATACACCTCCTTGTCCATGACTGTCTTGGGAAACAATGTCTATGGATTCCCTGTACATATGCAATTAAACTTTTTTTTTCTCCTGTTAATCTGTCTGTCAGTTTGAATCTTAAGCCATCCAGAACATTGAGAGGTAAAAAACATTTCTTTCTCTCCAACAATAGGCTGGGATAAGTGAGTGATTCCACATCAAAAGAGCTTGTCCTGAAATATCCAAGTTTTCCCACGGCATGGACATCTTTCAGGAAGACAGTTCTGGTCACTTTGGGATTCATCTTATTGGAATTAGAGGTCAGAATGCTACAGCCTCTTCGGTCAACATTATCTGTGGTCTATCGCAGTTGCTGGCTCTCACTTCTCTCTTTATGCCTATACATACCCTCCTTTTCAGTTATACACTCATCTCTTCCACCAGGAGCTGAGTCATTATAGATGCAAGGGTGAAAGAAGAGAAAAATCAATTAATACCTGATCATTTCCAGAAAAGTGGTAAGGAGAGTGCCACTTAACAGTAATAGTCTTACATGTGCCAATTATTTCCCAGAAACACCTGTGATTTAAAAATGATAGGAACCATTTCAAGCCTAGAAAAATGGGTGAAATGATTTTGACCTGGAGGAAAGTACTACCTCTCTGTGCAGAGGCAGATCACCTGATCCTTGCCTGAAAGCTGGAGTTGCTGGCTCAGAAAAGGCAGGTGGGAGAAGAGGCCATTTAGTGTCTCCCCGAGAGGAGGTGAGCAGTCTGACTCCTGGTTAAAAAACCTATGGGTGATTGTGTGGTTTTTTCAGGCCCAGCCACAGGCAATTACAAGGGCTTTACCTGAGGGGAAAAGGCCCTCCCCACAGCAGCCTTGGGGCACAGCCTGGCATCTCTCACCAGGCTTCGGGGAGGTGCAGTCAAGCTCTCAGGCCCCCTCACCAGTCATGCTCTTTGCATATGTGCGTTCCTCACCCAGAGTGCCTTCATTCCTGGGTCTCTGTCTGAGGCCTTGGGCAGAGGTCTTCTTCAGGCAGAGTCTCTTCTGAGGCCTCATTATGCACGGAAGGGTGGAGGAGGAGGAAACTGTGAAGACGCTTTCCCCACTGTGACTCAGTACCCAGTACTTTTCCACTCTTAGCCCTTCCTCTGCCCCCTCCCCACCAACCTGAGGATCCACAGACCTGCCTTTTCCTAGGGGCTTCCTCAACAGCGAGAGGACCCCACATCCATGCTGATCTGACCCGGGGCCAGCGTGCAGTTCCAATGAGGAAATGAAACAGGGAGGTGGGACTTCTCTGGTTTTAGACTCTGGCTTATGCCTCATCAGCAAGTGACTAATGGTGGATTGCCTCCACTGGCTAGTCCACAGTCTGCTGTCTCTCCCCGCTGAGCTCCTGATGGGAGGGACTCCTTCAGCTCCCTGCCTGCTGGGTGCACACACTCAAAGCATGGCCCCACTTCTGCTGGAGGCTATAGCTTCTCCTCCACATATTTCCACTTCATCTCTGGATTCCCTTTCTCTGTCTCCCTCACACATACACAAACAATAACTGACCAAGGCCAAGAAGAAACCCAGGGCTGCTGTGGGGGCCAGGCAGGGTGTCAGCAGGGTGAGGCTGAGTGAAACAGCCCTGGCCAGATGTGGACTTACACACTGTGAGCAGTACCCAGCCTCAGACCGGCTTCTTCCCGTTTCCACTGCAGAGGGGAAACCAAAAAGTCTAAGAGGTGAGAGACATGGTTGGGGTCACCCATCAAGAACCCAGGCCCTGGTTATTTCCAGACTGCCCCCTTGATCTTCTTTCTACTTCCTGCCCAAGGTTCTGTGCAGGGCTGTGCCCCAGACACAGCAAGCCCTTTGTAGTCAGTACTCGGGGAGCCTGCAGCCTAGTTGCAGAGGAGCAGACTAGAGCAGCGTTTGCACAGTTGAGCATGCTTAGAATCACCTGGAGGGCCTGTTAAAACACAGACTGCCAGCCTCACTCCCCAGTTTCTGACTCAGTAGGTATGATAAGGCCTGACAATCTGCATTTCTAACAAGTTTCCAGGTGTGACTGACGAGAAACTGGACTCGACTGCAAACGATCCACAACTATCAGCGAAAGAAGGAATGGAAACTGTGTGAAGGGAGGTAGGATGAAGGAAAGGAGCAGGGGTGGCCGTGTTTATTAGGGCAAGAAATGAACTCCAGGGGCTAATGCTTGGGAGGTTTTCCTCTCCCTCATCCACCTCATGCCTGACCTCAGGCTTTTCTAGAAGATTTCACAGTGTCCTTTAGATCTCCTCTCCCCCAGGGGCTCTGGCCTACAGGTGAGGCCAAATTTTCCGCTTAGATTAGATTCCTTAGAGCTGGTGTTAAAAAGCCCAGAGCCGGCTCCTCTCAACACCCTCATCTCTGCTCTCAGACCACTGCAGGTTGCACGGCCTCCTGCCTCCCAGGAGGCCTAACAACTCATCTCCCAAAGGCCATGAGGATAAGGAGTCGTGGAGAATGGTTGTGGCCAACTCCCTCACCTCTCTCTGGCTTCCCGCATGCACTGACACAAGCCCAGGAAGACCAAGGCCGTTGACACTCAGAGAAAGGTAAGGGGGTGCATTACAATAAGATGGGTGGAGGAATAAAAATTCCACAGCTCACATTGACTCAGCTCACTTTTCAAGTTCTCCTGAATCATCAGTGAACCTGAACTTACTTTCATAGTCATCAGGCCTGAATGTGGGTCACTGAAGTCTAAACTTTTTGAATGTAACAGTATAGAGGGGAGCTGGATACACACCCACAGAAAAGAAAGTTTAGCTCTCAAGTGGGTGTGCAAACCCAAGAGTCACCTTCTTCTCCAAATCTGCTCACTGTTTGACTAGCTCCATTTGGCTGTGGGAAAACCAAGGCACAGTGTCAGGTCCAGTGGCCCCAAGTTGTCCCAGTGGCAGCAGAAAGCTCAGGAGGAGGCCAGAGACTGGCCAGCGCAAAGGCAGGGGGCAGGAACCCTCCACCAAGGGGACTGGGGGGCCCGGGCAGAGCCAGGACAGCTGGAGCTGTGGACCACTGCCCTTTCCCAGGCCCCCTCCACCGCCTAGTGACCCAAGGACAACCAACCAACAGATGGGCTTTTGTGAGCTTCAGGCCCTGGCTGCCTCTGCAGGTAACTAGAAGCAGTGAATGGATTGTCTGTATCCAAAGCTGGAAACTATTTCCAAAAGACCTCAATAGAGTCTGGAACCTAAAAGGCTCTAATCTCATCCCTCTTTGGCCAGCCCCGGGTCGGGGGAGGGTCTGCCATGGAGCCCCCTCTCTGAGTCTCTTCCCAAAAAAGCTGTATTTGGCTGGTGGTTCCTCTTCCTGGAGAGGACATGGGTGAGGCCCTGGACATGGTTCCTGAAGCCACAGGGAAAGAGGAGGTTGCTGATTCACCAATGCTTCCTGGAATTACAGTGCCAGGTTGGCAAATGAATGGTGTTTTTCCAAGGTGGTCCAGAGCCGTTACAACATTCCTGCTCTATCCCCATCAGACCTTCCTGTAAGTCAAACCAGAAAGTTACCCAAACCACAAATTCCTGAGCAATCAAGCACATGAGATTCTAGATGCAGTGTTTCTAATATGCCTTAATATCCTTCTCGAGACTTGGCTCTCATCACTCCCACAGCCTCTGGACTTCCTCAGTGGGGCCATGCGGTCGTCTGGCTGGTATTGGAAGCCAGTGTGTGGCTCCCAGGCATCCAGGAGGTGCAGGACTGGCCTGAGCCCCCTAACAGGACTGTCCGCTGAGAAAGGGGCCAGCCTTGAGCTTGTCTGGTCCTGCATTTCATAGAGACCCTGTCTCTGGTCCCGCCCAGCTCCCCAGCTGATCTGAATAGAAAGCTACCTTGTCTCATACTGAATCAGTCTTGGCTTTTTCTCAGAAATAAGGCACTGGTTTGGAAGTGACCTGCCTGACCCTGGTGTCTGCACCTCTCTCTCTCACATGAAGGACACATGAAGGAGGATCCAAGTCTCTCTGCTGCTTTTGAAGTGCAGCGGCTTTCACGTGGGATGGGAATCTCGGTGGTTTGGGGGCATGCAGAGAGGGAGAGGAGAAATTCCGTACTTCTCATGTCCTGCTTCTAAGACAGATTACAGTGGATAATAAATGATAAAACTCCTGGTCCTGCTTTCCTATCCGTTCCCTACAATATGGAAGTTACTGAGAGTGGGGGTGCCAGGAACAAAACAGATGGAGCTAAGGACTGGGGGCCTGCTTGTAACCACAGTGGCTGAACTCTGCCTCCTCTAGGTGACGCAGAATATGCTTCTTCCTCCCTCCTCATTAAGTGATGGCTTATGGAGCCCATGATTGGGAAATACTGACAGAGCTAGAGGTGCCTGTTTGGTATGCTAAATACAACAATTTGTATTGAGAGTTCAGAGTTTATAAGTTATGCTTTTTTATCCTTGCCACACTCTTCTGAAGTAGGTATTATTATTACTATTTAATCAATGAAGAGAGCAAGGCTTGGGAGGGTTCAACAATTGGACCAGGGTGAATGCAGAGTCAGGTTTCAAATCCATTGTCTCCTGACTCCAAGTCCACATTCTTCAAGGTCTACAAGATATTCTCAGCAGACCACTGTTGAATATGTGGAATCCAGGAGATGGTTCTGAGTCTCAGAAAGTGAGTTCCTAGAATTACAGCTAGGGCCTCTCCAATGACAAAACTCAATTTAGTAAGAAGTGTCCTTTTATTCCAGGAAAAACAGTCCATGGACTCGGGAGAACAGCACCTCACAAGCATGCAGCACTATTCCTGAGGGCCTTTGGACAAGAGCAAGTTTTATAATAAGCATTATAAGCATTAGGAGGAGCAACTCAGGAACAAAGTGTGACTGACTAGGAAGTTCTGTTTTCTAAGGTCAGGCAAGCGGGCTAAAGCTCAGCTTTAGGATTGTGGCCGGTGTTAGGTTTCCTTGACAGGTGTTTCCTGTTAATTGCAGGCTGACTTCAGTATAAATTTGTGATTTAGGGCAGGCCACTGGCCTCCATTTTGTGGGTACAACAGATACAGGAATTAACTTTATTGCAGTCAAAACACTGAGAAAATGCAGACCAAATGGAGAAGCTGACCGTGCCAATGGCTCTATTGCAGGGCTGGTCTTTGATAAGCACATGGTGCTTGTGTTACTATGATTTATGATTAGGAATATGTATTTGGCCTTCAACCCCATTCCTGGTACAGAAATCTTAAAACCCTAGGAATTTCAGTGATGAGAGAAATAAAGGTGACTTCTGGAAAGTACCTAAGGATGGGAGCTGATTGCCAGAGGAGCCAACCATGTGATTAGAGGGTTGGAACTCCCCATCCCATCCCCCTGCCACCTCTCCAGCCACACACACCCCGTCCAGGGAGAGAAGGGCTGGAGACTGAGTTCAGTCACTAATGGTCAGTGATGTAATCACTCATGCCTATGTAAGAAAACCTCCATAAAATCCTGAAAGGACTGGGTTCAGAGTGGTGAACACTTGGAGATCTGGGGACAGCAGCGTGCTCTGAGAAGCACGGAAGCCCTGTGCCCTTTCCCCATATCTTGCTCTATGCATCTCTTCCATCTGGCTGCTCCTGAATGATGCCTTTTATAATAAACCAGTGATCTAGTAAGTAAATGTTTCTCTGAAGTCTGTGAGCCACTGTAGCAAATTAACTGAATCCAAGGAAGAGGTCCAGTTGGTCAGAAGTACAGACGATAATCTGGATTTGCTATCGGCATATGGGGGTGGGGCACATGTTTTTATAGGACTTAATCTGTGGCATCTGACACCATCTCAAAGTAGATAGTGTCACAATTGCATTTAATTGTAAGACATTCAGGTGGAGTCAGAACTGCTAAGCGTGTGGAAATACCCACGGATGTCGGGATCGGTGAGCAGAGCCTTGGAGGTATTCACAGGGCTTCCCCTGGTGCTGTGACACAGAGGCAGCAGAATGCACAGGGTGGCAGGTCCTACTCTCTCAGGAGAAGTTGCCAAAGCTTTCTTCTTTTCAAAAAGATTTCTTTTTATTTGAGAAGTATTTGTTAATTAGCAATATTATCTGATCATTTTGCTATTTTTTGAGATACAATTGACATGATACTGTATTTCAGGTGTACAACAGTGTTTTGACATACGTACATTGTAAAATGATTATCACACTTAGTTAACATTCATCATCTCACAGTTGTAAACTTTTGTTCTTGTGATGAGAACTTAAGATTTACTCTCTTAGTAACTTTCAAATACACAAATACAATACTGTTAACTGTAATCACCATGCTGTACATTACATCTCCAAGATTTAGTTAGCACTGAAGTTTGTGCCTTTGACCACCGTCACCCATCTGACCATGCACTTTGCCTCTGGCAACCACCAATATGTTCTCTATGAGCTGGGTTTTTTTAGAGTCTACATATAAGTGAGGTCATACAGTATTCGTCTTTCTCTGACTTCACATAGCATAATGCCTTCTAGGTCAATCCGTGTTGTCACAAATGGCAGGATTTCTTTATTTTTTATGGCTGATGGTATTTCACTGTACCTACGTATCACATTGTTATCCATTCATTTGTCAATGGACACTTAGGTTGTTTCCATGTCTTGGCTGTTGTAAAAAACGCTATAATAAATTAACAAGGGGAGCATATATCTTTTCAAGACAGTGATTTTATTTTCCTTTAGATAAATACCCAGAAATGGAATTGCTGGATCATATGGTAGTTCTATTTTAATTTTGGGGGGAACCTCCATATTGTTTTTCATAGTGGCTGCACACATGTACATTCCCACCAGCAGTGCCCAAGGTCACTGTTTTCTCCACATCTTTGTCAACACTTGTTCTCTCTTGTCTTTTTGATAATAGTCATTCTAACAGATGTGAGGTGGTATCTCACTGTGGTTTTGATTTGCATTTCCTTCATGATTAGTGATGTTAGCAACTTTCTTTGTCCCCTTTGGCCATTTGTATGTCTTCTCTGGAAATATGTCTATTCAAATCCTTTGCCCATTAAAAAAAAAATCAGACTGTTTTCTTTTTTTCTATTGGGTTCTATGAGTTCTTTATATATTTTGATTGTTAACCCCTCATCAGATATATGATTTGCAAATATTTTCTCTGTTCTGTGGGTTGCCTTTTCATTTTGTTGAAAAACTTTGCTGTGCAGAAGCTGTAAGTTTGACATATCCCATTTATTTGTTTTTGCTTTTGGTGTCAAATCCAAAAAATAATTGCCAACACTGATGTCAAGGTGCTTACCCCCATGTCTCCTTCTTGGCTTTTTATGGTTTCAGGTCTTACATTCAAGTCCTTGAACTATTTTGAGTTTTGATAGGGAGTGCTTTGAATCTGAAGATTGTTTTGGGTAGTTTGAGCATTTCAACAATATTCTTCCAATCTGTGAGCATGAAATAGCCTTCCATTTATTTGTGTCTTCAGTTTCTTTCAGCAATGCCTACAGTTTTCAGTGCACTGGTCTTTTATCTTCTCAGTTAAATTTATTACTAGGTATAAATTATTATTTTTTTGATGCAGTTGTAAATGGGATTGTTTATTTTTCAGTGTATAGAAATGCAATTGATTTTTGTATGATTTTTGTATCCTACAACTTTACTCAATTTGTTTATTCTAAAGTCTTTTTTTTTAATTTTAGTTTCTATATGTAATATCATGTCACCTGCAAATAGAAACAGTTTTCCTTTCCAATTTGGCTTCCTTTTTGTTTTCTTGCTCAGTTACTGACCAGGATGTCCAGTCCTGTGTTGAATAGGAGTGGTGAGAGTGAGCATCTTTGTTCTGTTCCTGATCTTAGAGGAAAAGCTTTCAGTCTTCCACCACTGAGTATAATGTTAGCTTGGGCTTGACATATACGTCCTTTATTATGTTGAGATATATTCTATCTATCCCCAATATGTTGAGCGTATTTATCATGAAAGAATGTTGAATTATGTCAGTGTGTTTTATGGATCTATTGAGATGATCATATTATTTTTATCTTTCATTTTTTCTTAATACATATCTCATTGATTTTTGTGGATGTTGAGCCATCCTCACGTCCCTGGAATCAACTCCACTTGATCATGGTATTGATCCTTTTAATGTGTTGCTGACTTCAGTTTACATTTTGTTAACAATATTTATGTGTATGTTCATTAGGGATAATGGCCTGTAATTTTCTTGTTGTGTCCTTGTCTGGTTTTGCTATCAGGGTAATGTCAGCCTAATGAATGAGTTTGGAAGTGTTCCTTCCTTTTCTTTTTTTGGAAGAGTTTGAGAAGAATGGGTATTAATTATTCTTTAAATGTTCATCAAAATTCACCACTGATGCCATCTGGTTCTCGACTTTGTTGTTGGGAGGTTTTTGATTACTGATTCAATCTCCTTATTAGCAGTCACTGTATTCAATTTCCTTCATGATTCAGTCTTGATAGATTGTATGTTTCTAGGAATTTACATTGTCCAACTTGTTGGTGTATATTGTTATTTCTTATCCTTTGTATTTTTGTGTTATCAGTTGTAGAGTCTCCTTTTTCATTTCTGATTTTTTATGTATTTGGGCCCTCTTTTTTTTTTCTTGGTGAGTCTAGCTAAATGTTTCTTTTTTTAAGTTCTCAAAAAAACAAGTCTTAGTTTTATTGATTTTTCCTGTTGTCTCTTTAGTCTATCTCCACTCTGATCTTTATTCCTTCTAACTTTGGGCTTTATTTTTTGTTCTTTTTCTAGTTCCTTGAGGTGTAAAGTTAGGTTGCTTGTTTGAAATCTTTGTTAATGTGGGGTTTATTGCTTAGAACTTCCCTTTTAGAAATGCTATTTTTGCATGTCATAAGTTTTGGTATGTTTCCATTTTCATTTGTTTCAAGGAATTTTTTGATTTCTCCCTTAACCCATTGGTTGTTCAAGAGCATGTTGCTTAATCTCCACTTGTGATTTTCCAGTTTGCTTCTTGTAATTGATTTCTAGTTTCATACTGTTTTGGTCAGAAAAGATCTTGATATGTTTTCAGTCCTCTTAAGTTTATTAAGACTCATTTTGTGGCCTAGCATATGACCTCTTCTGGAGAATGTTCCATGTGTGTTTGAGAAGAATGTGTATTCTGTTGCTTTTGGGTGGAATTTTCTGTATGCTAAGTCTAGTGGTCTAATGTGTCATTTAAGGCCAATGTTCCATATTGATTTTCTGTCTCAGTGACCTGTACATTGATGAAAGTAGGGTATAGAAGTCTGCTGCTGTTATTGTATTACCATGTATTTCTCCCTTTAGGTGTGTAAATATTTGTTTTATATATTTAGGTGCCCCTATGTTGGGTATATAAATATTTACAAATGTTATTGTCCTTTTGGATTGACCCCTTTATATAGTGATCTTCTTTGTCTGATTACATTCTTCATCTTAAAGTCTACATTATCTGTATGTGTAGCTACCCCAGCTTTTTATAGGTTTCCATTTGCATGGACTATTTTTCCACATCCCCTCATTTTCAGTCTGTGTGTCCTTAAAAGTAAATTGAGTCTCTTGTAGGCAGATATAGTTGGATTTTGTTTTTTGTTTTATTATTTATCCATTCCATTTTTAAAAATCCATAAGTGGATATCCATCTAACTACTCTGTCTTTTAACTGGACAGTTTAGTTCATTTACATTTAAAGTAATTGTTGATGGATATGGACTTATTGCCATTTTGTTAATTATTTTTTACTGTCTCATAATTCCTTTGTTCCTTCTTCTCTTGCTCCCTTTCTTTTTGATTTGATGACTTTCTACAGTGGTATGTTTAGATTCCTTCATCTTTTGTGTATCTGCTAAAGGTTTTGATTGTGGTTACCATGAAGCTTGCAAAAAACATTTATAACAATCTATTTTAAATTGATAACAACTTAAGTTCAAACACATTCTAATGTTACTCCCCCTCTTCCATGTTTTATGTTTTTGATGTCACAAAATTTACTTCTTTTAAAATCATGTATCCCTTAACAAATTATTGCAGTTATATTTTTACTACTTTTGCCTTTTAACTTCCATAATAGATTTATAAGTGATTAACTCAACAATATTAGAACATTAGATTATTCTAAATTTAACTATATATTTACTTTTACCTAAAACTGAGATTTACATTTTCATATGTTTTCCTGTTACTACTTGGTGTCCTTTTGTTTCAGCTTAAGAAAGTCCCTTTAACATTTCTTAAAAGGCTGGTCTGTGGTGATGAAATCCTTCAGCTTTTGCTTATCTGGGAAACTTTTATCTCCTTCAATTCAGAACAAATTTCCTGGGTAGAGTATTCTTGATTGGCAGTTTTTTTCTTTCAGCATATTGAATATATCATGCCCCTCCCTTCTGGCATGCAAAGTTTCTGCTGAAAAATCTGCTGATAGTCATATGGGAGTTCCCCTGTACGTAATAATTTGTTCTCTTGCTGATTTAAGATTCTTTCCTTGTTTAAACTTTTAACAATTTAATTATAATGCATCTTGGTGTTGGTCTCTTTGGAATTCTCTGGGCTTCTTGATTATAGATGTCAGTTTCCATCCTTGGGTTAGGGAACTTTTTAGCCATTGTTTCTTCAAATAAGCTTTCTGCCCCTTTCTCTTTCTATTCTCCTTCTGGGATACCTATAATGTGAATATTGGTCTGCTTGATGTTGTCCTTAAGTCCCTTAAGCTATCTTTACACTTTCATTCTCTTTTCATTTTGCTCCTCTGATTAGATGAAGTCCACTGCCTTGCCTTTAGATTTACGGATTCCTTTGCTCCTCCATATAGTCTGTTATTGGACCCCTTTATTGGATTTTCCAGTTTGGTTATCATATTCTTCAACTCTGTGATTACTGTTTGGTATTTATATTTTCCATATCTTTGTTCAAACATTGTTCTCTTGACCTCAGACAGCTTCTTGAATATTACTTTGAACTCTTTATCAGGTAAATCACTTATCTTCATTTCATTAAGGTCTTTTTCTGAGATTTTATCTTGTTGTTTCATTTGGAATGTTTCCCTGTATTTTTCATTATCTTTGACTTTCTGTGTTGGTTTCTATGCTTTAGATAAAAGAGCCACCTCTCCCGGTCTTGAAGGAATGGACTTGTGCAAGTAATGAACCTTATTGTTCAACCCTGACCTAACTCTTGGTTGTCTCAAATCTTTGTAATCATCCAAGCAGCCATCTTTGTTCTTAGTGGTCAAGACTGTCAATATCCTAAAGGGAAAGATCTCAGTCAACATCTAGATGTAGGTTGACTGGAAGCTGGACCCTCAGGCAGCAGCTTTAAGGTATGTCAACATATCTCTTTCAGGGGAAGACCGGAGATGGGTATTTATGTCTCATTCTATCTCCCTGAAATGGATGGCCAGTTAAGAACTGTCTCTTTATTTGCTATAGTCTCACTGAACCCAGAATACTAGGCCTGCTGGCTACCAGACTCCCAGAGATATGTCCTCTGGACAGCAGCCACAAAAGCTGAGGTACCATATGTATACACAGGCACATTTCTCAGACACCAGTGACCTGGGATGAGGCAAAAGGAGAGTTCGAGGGCAGCACCCATTGGCCTCCAAGTTCAGGATTGCAGTTATCCTCTAGACAGGTGTTCAATTGAAGTCTGACCCTCATACTGCAGCTTTTAAGATCTGTAGTTAGGCCTCTTTCATGGAAAGACTTCAGATGCCTCTGTGCTGTGCCTTGGGAGGGTGGCTGATTAACAACTGTTCCTCTGTGTGTTGTAATTCTGTGGAACCCATGAACATAAGCCCTGTTGGCCAGCAGAGTTAGGTAATCAAGGGGTGCATCCTGGGGTGGCAGCCATAAAATACAGGGTGCCAGATGTGTGTCTAAGCTCCTTTCTGGGAGATACTGGTGACCTGGAGTGAGGGGCAGGCAGAGTGTGAAGATGGTACCTGCTGGCCTCCCCAGTCTCTGAAGAGTATTACAGTTAGCCCCTAAATTAGAAGCCTTCCCCTCAGGCCATAGCTTTTAAGATAAGCAAATAGGCCTCTTTTACAGAAAGACTGGACTTTTAATTCTGCTGCACTGGGCCCTGGGGGAACAGTAGTCCTGAATCTGTGGGAGTCAGTCCAGGACTGCTTCTTAGTTAAGCTACAGGCTTTTGGGTCTCATGGACGCAGGTCCCATTGGCTTTCAGAGCTAGATGTTTTGGGGAACCATCTCTCAGGTGGAAGCCTTAAAAGTTGGGACACCATATGTGTTTCCAAACCCTTTGCTTCTCAGGGAGAAGCTTGGAGTTGTGAGTGGCTTCCCAGTTATGTGTCACTGTGCCAGAGGTGGGGTTTAGGGTGAGATTGTGTCTCAGCCCTTCCTACTTGTTTCGATGCAAGTTTTTTCTTGTTCACCTAATGTGTAGGAGTCACTCAGCTAGTTTCTGGATTTCTTTCAGAGGAAATTGTTCTATATATAGCTATAGATTTGGTGTGTCCTAGAAAGAGAGGCGTTTAGAAGGCTCCTATATTGCCATCATGAACTAGAACTGTAAAGAGCTCTCTTAACCTTCTCTCTCCTACCCCTTATTTTCTTAAATCTTAATCCAAGACTTCATTTCCACTTTCAAACAATTGAGTGTCTCTCCTCTAAGAAGAACCATTTCTTAATGTATATGGTTTTCCCAACTGAGCTCTTTTGCCCCAAAAAGTCCATTAGTGGGGTATGGAGACTGGGGCCAACACTGCTGGCCCTGATAAACAGCTATTCTCCCTCTTTTGTTCCTCCCACGCTCCTAGAACCCTGATTTTGTTCTCCATCCTTGTCCTCCAGGGGAGAATGAATTCCTCTCACCCCAGCAGGTTAAGTCATAATTTGTCTAAGACTTTGAGTCTAAGCCACTGGTTCTGTATTCTAACTGCATATTGAAACCCTCTGAATAGCTTTAAAAATCCCACCAATCCCACCTTTGGCTCCAGGGTGCCCTCAGGAGCCATATTTGGCTTCCCATTCCCTTCGCATGCAATTGGTTTTAGGTATGGTCATGTGGTATGGCCAATGGGATATGAGGATATGAGGCTGGGAAGATTCTGGGAGGGTTTTCCACATTAAAAAAAAAAAGTCACGTTTCAGGGCTTTTCTTTTTCCATCTCTGAAAGTTGTCAACTGTGTGCAGCCCAGGGTGAAGGTCCTCTGTTTAGTAAGTGGTCAGCGGACATTATCTCATTTGATCCTGTACTGCTCTCTGAGGTAGTCAAGTTTGATTTTATTATTCCCATTTTACAGACAAAGAAAATGAGGTTCACAGAACTCTCAATATTTTCTCCCTCATGACAGCAGCTAGTAGTTGCAGAGCCAGAATGAACCCAGCTCAGCCTGGTTCTGAAAATCATGACTTTATCTCTATTACCAGAGGTGTACTGGGAAGCTATCAAAAACAACAACAACAAAAACCAAAACCAAAAACCAAACCCTGATTCGTAGCACTTGCCAGTTCCCACAGTATAAATATTTTCACTATGTCTGATTTTGTAAGCTACCATTGTGAGCTCAGTGAACACTAGCTTGGGCAGAGATGTGTGCAATCTGTTCCTGTGAGCCAGTATGAGTCAGTTCCAGAGGCAAGAGCTCAAGCCCAGGCTCTGATGCTAAGAACCCTGTTTCTCCCCAGGCGACCAAACAGAGCTTTCTCTCAACATGTGTCTCCTCAAAGCATAACTTTATGCTGGAGTTCTGCCTTATTAAGGAGGATGCTTCACTCTTGTTCATTGAAGGGAGATAAATACTATAAGGGACAAACCAATAGGGGTGAGCTATGGAGGTTTCCTAATGCCTCCAGGATGCTAATGATGCAGACAGGAGTCCCAGAGGACTGTTTATCATTCTTCATGGTGGCGAGCCAAGAGAGCCTTTAACATTTGCTTTATCTCTCTGCTATCTGAGCTGCTGTGCATTTTGTATACACTTGCTGAGCCCTCTGGCATTGCTGAGCGCAGATTCGTGACTGTGGTACAGTTAAAGCAGCAGGGGCCTAGGCATGTAGCCAGTGGAAACTTTATGGCAGGCCAGCTCCAGGCCTTCCCAGGAGGCCAGGGGAAGTGGCACAATTACAGTGTGCTTGCTAAAGCCCATTCCAGACTGTGGCACGATAGTCTCTCAGGGCGAGAAGGAACCTCTGTAACTGGCCAGTCTGACCTCCTGTCTGTCATCCCACCAAGGGCTGTAAACTGTTTGAAGATAATAATGGTGAACATTTTCTCTACTGAGGAATTTGATTACACATGTGAGTACCTTTGTGAAAAAAGTTCATTTTTATGCTATAGTAAATTCTGTAATCCCTGCTGCAGACTGACATGATCTTAGTTCTAAGCCTGGGGGCTAAAATTATCAGACTACTCTTTCCATATGCCAAGCGTATCAGTCAGGATAGACTTGGTTATGCTGCAGTGATGAACAAATGTCATAATCTCCGCAGCCCTAAACAGTAGTAATAAAAATGATAATTATTTCTTGCTTGTGCAAAATGTCCATCAGGGCTTGGGTGAGAGCTTGGCTCATGTTAATCATTCAGAGATCCAGCCCAGTGGTCATCTCTCAACATGGCCATTCAATGGAGGAAAAAAGAGTCTGGTCTGCAGGAGGGGAAGAAGTCTCTCAGCAAGCACTGAGACAGTCTAGCTTGCAAGTTTCGTACATCATTCTGTTCTTAATTTGTTGGCTAGAACTGTTCATGTGGCCTTCCCTGTCTACAATGGGACGCACAGGGGCTTTCACTACATGCCCAGGAGGCAGAGAGCTGGAACTATTTGGGGAGCGGCCTTAATGACTATCCCAGTTCGTTTCTCATATATTTGAAGGTGGTTAGGATGTCACCTTGCCTGTTCTCAGGCTCACCCCCAGGCACCTGCCCACCTGCTGTGTAACATGCTTTTTGCTCCTTTCATCAGTCAGTTCACTTTTCTGAACTCCATCGAGTTTTGTATCTTTCCACGCCAGTCCAGTTTTCCAGGCCCAGCCGCCCATGGCAGGACTCCCCGGGATTCATCCTTCCCCTCATCTGAGACATCATGCTCGGAGCTCTGGAGCCTAAGATCGCATCTTGATGCTTTTGGCAGCCACAGCACCCTGCTGCTGTGCACCCCCTGGGATGTGAGCCCCAGGACAGTGGGGACTGCGACAGTCTTGCTTACAGTGTCCTCTTCACTTGGAAAAAGGTCTGATAAATCTTAATATTTGTTGAATGAATACATATATTAAATCTACTTTCTTTGCCTCTGCCTAATGTTTTACTTATGCTGTCAAATTCTATTACCTCCCTCTTGTCCTGATAAAATTATCTTTTTCAGATCCAACTACAGGTTGTATTTATTTTACATTCGTTCCAGCATACAGCTGTGAAGGAGAATTGCCTTTGGAGCAAAAAACATGTGTTTGACACCCAGCTCTGATTACATCATCCAACAGCATATATTTCTTGAGCACCTACAATGTGCCAGGTGCCACCTATACAATTATGAGAAAAATAAGACCATGAGGCCACCTTTCCACTGAATGGGTTAATTTGGGCAAACAGTATGACATCCGTAGATTAGAATGTACATTCCATGAATGCAAGGATCTTTGGTAGTTTTCTCACTCAAGTTTTCCCAGCAACACAAACATGCCTGGCATTTAGTGGGTGTTCTATAAATATTGGTTTCATGAGTGGATGAATCTCTAAGCTTCAGTTTGTTCTTTGGCATCAGAATCTTCTGGGAGGGCATGTGTAGTTGGAAAGCATAGTAGCACTTTGTCCCATTGTCTAATTGTTCTGTTTAGTCATGATATTGCTTGTTTGAAGTCTAAAATAAGTTAAAAAAAAAAAAAAGAAGCAAAATTTGTCTGTTATTCCCCAGGGAACAGGGTTAATCCAGGTTGCAGAATACCATTCCAGATTGATATTAATCTGTTAATCACCATACTTTGGGTACCATTGTTCATTGAATCCAGCTTGGCCCCAAGGAAGTTCAAAGTTCAAAGACTCTGTCATTCTGTTGATGGAGCTCAGCTATGTGAACCCTATCCCATATCCATGACCAACCCGTCTAGTAGCCATACAAGAAGAAAAGAAAAGACTTCCCAGACTTGGGCTAATGAGTTGTCCTAATGACCAATACTTTTTCCGGTGCTCATGAATTACTGCTTCCAATTTTGTTCTGCAGTTTTGCCTGTACTTACCTGAATGTTTTATATAATCTCTCTCTCTACCTTGAGCTACAATTCATTTTATCACTTCTCATCTTGAAAATCGTTTTCCTCATGCGTAAAAGAGGCAGCTGAGTGGAGGAATGATACTCTCTCTTTCATTCACAAGGGCTCTCTTATCAGTTGCTAGAGGAAGGCTTATCTTACTCATGACTGTGTACTGATCTTCCCTTTAGAAAGCATTTTTCCTTTCCATGTATGAACGAGCATGAGAAATAGGGAAGGCAACCAGGTAAAAGAGAGTGGTACATGATTTTAGGGGCAAGTTGATCTCTGTGAGTCTAAGGAGAATTGGGGACCGAGGGAGCACACGCAGCGGGTACCTGGGCATGCCAGGGCGCGGATGCTGTGCGGAGGTGGACTGGGAAGCAATCCAAGTGATGGAGATTTTACAGCTGGCGGAAGTGTGGAGTTGACGAATACTGGTGGAGGCCGATCAACTGTGTCCTCCACTTAACTGTAGTCATGAGAGCACAAGGCTGCAAGAACTTCAGGGACGATCCAGGTTATTTCTGACATTGTCATGTCAAATGACTACTGGACTATCCCTGGTTTCTAATTTGAAATATCTCCAAAGAAGACTCCTGTCTAAACTTCTTCAACCCACTTGAATGTTTGGCTGTACTCCATGCCTACACAATCTTCACCTTGTCTAGCCTAAATTCTTCTAGCTCCAGTCCAAGCCCTTAGAAGAATGAAACCTCTGTGGGGTAAGAGCTGCCTTGGGGGCAAGAGACAGGCAGTGCTGGGTGGCCTGGAGGACGTTGCAGAGGGACAAGGGTGATATAGCCCAGCTTCCAATACAAATACACAGGGACTATGAAGTCTCCTGTTTCACTAGAACACTTCTTCACAGATATCTTAATCCAGGAAGAAAACTCCCTTGGTTCTGTTATTGGCGTCAGACCCTTAGGCATGCCAGGACGTGGGAAACATCGTGAGCGCATCCTCTAACTGGTCTGCAGACATGCTGAATGGCCAGAGGGTGCCCAGCAGTTACTGGTGTTGGGCTGTGGTCTCTGTGTTGATTTGGTCAGAAGTGAGTTAAATGTACCTCCAGGTTAAATCTGGCAGAACAAAAGAATTCCTGAAAGGCGTGAGAGAAGAGCCATTTTAGGGAAAATCATGGATATTTCTTAGCTTCTCATTTTTAGGTGGAGCGGTACAGTTTTAAGCTTCACACGGATCCTACATGTCATTCAGGGCAGGATGGACTCAAAACATCCCAGTTTTTAAAAATCTCTGAGAAATCTCTGTAGTCAACTAGTTAGAAAAGCAAACAGCCCTACCACTTGGAGCCGGCACAGCCTCCCCATCGCTGAGATGGGAGCACGAACATGGGTATCCTGCTTGGCCCGTTTTCTGGTGGGCAGCATGTGCAACCTTCCTCGGATCCTTTAGAATCACTAACAGTAATTACTGCTAACACTGAGCGAGCATTTTCCGTGTCCTTGTCCTGGAGTGTAGAATGAATGCTTGGTATGGAATGAATGTCAGAGCTCTCCCTGCAGTAATGGCATGAAGTGGGCAGGTGTAGTCTCACTCCCATTTCCCAAATGAGAACACTGAAATCTGGGGAAAAGGCACTCTTTCCCCAAGAACATGTGGTAAGTGGCAGATTCAGCGCACAGTCTGCGCCCTGTTCAAGTCAGCACTCTTAACCCTTGTGACGTCTTGCTTCCCAGGCCCATGTGGGTGCTGCGGGCAGGGTTGCTGCATAGGCAGTCTCTGCAGGGGCAAGAGCTGACATGGGTGATGGTAAAGATGCAGAAATACACAGGAGAATCACACGGTGGCTGCCATCTCTGGGCTCTAAAAGAGCCGCAAAATCAATATGCAATCAGGATTTTACATCATCTTGGTGGTTGGGAAACTGGCTATATGACAGGTTTAGCTCTGAAAATGAAATGGTTCAGGAAGGGCGAGAGTACAGAACTGATTTATTACACTGGGGAATAAGGGGTGAGGAAGGCAGGGGCAGAAGTGAAGGGGGGCAGCTGGGACAGGATGAATCCAAAGGTGCCACTCTTAGCTTTGGTTCTAATTTGATACAGGAAAGAAGGGAATCTACAAAGCCCCATTTCTAGTTGCACTTGGTTCTACTGTGTCCAACCCGCAGCTCAGTTCCGAGGAGCATAGGACCGCAGAGCTCATCTCTGCTGCAGATGTCCCAGGCTGTATCTAAGTCTTCTCCTCAGATGATGTAAAACGGAAGTTATATGACCCAGTGTGACTCTGAGCCAGGGCAGTCGCAGTGGACTGTCTAGCCATTTGAAGTCAACACAGCCAGATTAAGCAATCAGGATGAACAAACCTGGGAATAAAGACCGAAAGCTTTATGACGTTGGCCCATGATAAGATCAAGGCCCTATCTGTGGCTGGAACATTTTCAAGGCAACGTGTACCCAATTTAGATCAAAAGTGATAAATGTGGTGTTTTAATTTTTGTTCCTTTCTTCACTATCAAGTTACATTGGCTCTGTAGCTATAAACATGCAGCTGGCAAGCGAGGTCCCAGGCTACATGCCTTCTTCCTGATGCTGCCACAGGGTGGGTGACAAGGAGTTACTGAAACATGCAGAGGCTCCTCAGGGACTGGGCCCCACTGAGGGCCAGAAACTCCCCAGGGTTCAGAGGGAGTTTACAAGGTCGTATGACCCAGACTATTTCCTCTTCCCTGCAGGCCAGGCCCCGGTTGCGTCACTTCGGTCTGTCCTGTTCCTTTACAAGGGGGTTAGCAGCTCCAGGCCTGGGTATGCAAATCCCACAGTCTCATTGCTGATAAATGGCTGTGCAGATGGGATGACTAATACTGTCCTTCCCTGCCTGAGCTTATCTAGCACTCCTTGCTGACCTGGTGTACACCCTTTTTCTTAAAACTCCATAAAACTGGGAACAAGAATTGGCCTTAATAGAAGAACCTCACAAACTGGGCTAAAAAGTAGGGACTCTGGAGTGAAACTGCCTGGTCCAAATCCTGATCCTGCTTGCTTTACCTGTATGACTTTGGACAAAGTATTTAATCTCTCTGTACCTCAGTTTCCCCATCTTTATAGTGAAGTTGAGCGTACCCACCTCCTGGGTACTGAATGAGCAGATGCATTACAAAGTGTTCGGAACAGGGCCTATCACATAATGGTGAACATTTAGTATATATTATTGTTTAGTGAAAATATTTTCTGAAGGCAAAGGTGGAGCAACATCTCAAAGCAAATGCTGTGTGATTCCTCTTCTCTCAGATATTCCAGGCTGCATGTGTAGTTCAGCATGGCGTGGGGATGAAGATCCCTGGGGAGGACGGTACTGTAATCAGGCCTGAGGATTTCCTGGGCTTCCTTATCTAAGAGGCAAGATGGTCCTGAGGGAGGGAAGGGTAAGTGGGACCTCATCTTGACCCCCGTCCTGCCAGCTGAGCTCAGTCACCCGGCAGCCTCAGCAGACTCAACTCCTGCTGATCGATTGGCTTGTGGCCAGGCTGCCCCAGGAAGTGAGGGTGGGCTGCCTCGTGATTCTCAGAAGGGACTGAGAACTGATACAAGGTGTGAAGTGGGGCCCTGACCCTGGAGCTGGGACCCCTTGAGCTTTAGGTAAAGATCTTGTACCTCCTCTCTCTCCACACATATGAAGAGGACCGAGCAGCAGCGCTGGGAACCCTATCATAGGTCTGGAGAATGATGTTCCTATCAGATTATCTTAAATCTGATAGACTATTTTAAAATGGATTTACCCCCAGTTGGGGAACCTAGGTAGCAGGCTTGAGAAAAGAGTGTAGAGGGAAGCTGTCCAGTGATCACAGACTCATCAAAGAGGACATTTGGGTCCTTTGCAGCAATGGGATAATGGATTTTGTAAGTGAACACAGGAGGCGTGCTTTATTCCTCATGGCTCTTTACATGATAGGGTTTGTTTGCCTCACGGAGCAATAGAACCTCAGCTGCAGTGTAGCTGGGATGGCCCTAAATCCCAACATCAGAACAATCCCTCCCTTTCTGCTGGATTAGAACTTTGAATATTTAGACTGTAAACTGGATCTACTCCTTATCTACTCCTTGGACAACCAGCTAACTCGCCTTCTCTAAGCCTTTTTTTCCCCTCTCAGTGTAAAATGTGCCAGGCGTGCCCACTGGGAACAGGGATGGAATGCCCTCCCTCAGGGATATTGGGAAGCTGCAGTGACGCTGTGTAGGTGAGGGTGGCTAGGAAATGCTACATGCTAAATAAACATAAAGGGAGACTACTAGTTACTTCATTCATTCACAAGTCATTTTCTACTTGGAAGGGAAAAAACCCAGGTCAGAGACTGTCAATACTAACCAGTCACCCCTTGGCTGCTCTGCAGCTCCCCATTCCATTTAGTTAGAGGGAGACCAGGTTCTGGACAATTATGTGCAGAGGTGATGGTTATGGTCCTAGGAGATACAGTTAAGCACTAAGTAAAACCTTCCTCTCTCTCCCTCTCCCTCTCCCTTATTGCGGCAACCTGGGAAGCTCTATTTTCTACATGGCATAGTTACGAGACAGAAGAAAGTTACTCTACCTGTGTTATGGTTTATGCGAAATGTGAAATAAACATTATGTCTAGGCACTGAGATATCCAGGGTTAGCCTTGTCAACAATACTTGGCAGTCACCATCCTAGTTCAGAAGTGTTGGTATGGCACAGACCACAGCCATTTAAGGGGTACAGAGAAGGTTATGCCAACCTTTCCTCTCAGGAATTTGCTTTAGATCCAAAGTTCTACCCATTCTGTGCAAAGTCTTTAATTAGTTATATACTCTTCTAGTGGGGATGGGACAAATTCTTCTAGACAAAAAGTTTCCTTTTGCTACAAAACACATTTATTTCCTGGCAGATAAAAGTCTCCAACTGCATATATGGGTACATATTATAAGGTCTTTGATACATGTCCTGTTTACAAGAGCCATTTCTAATTATTAAAATGCATACCAAACAAACATCTCTGTCTCTTAAAATATAAATAAACTGCTAATATATAAGCTGTAAGTCAGGTTATTGACATGAGTGGTGCACGATTCTTCACTGAGTCACTGAGTCTAGAATACTATCAACACGTTGCCCCATGGTGAGATTCCACGCACCGGCAGGCAGCAAGCACTTCTCGCTTACCTGCTGGTTGTGTGGGTAGTTGGTGCTGTGTCAGTGAGCTGCTTTCCGTGAAAAGAGGAGTTATGTGCAGACAAAGTAGAATGACATACGCAGCAAGGAGAGGCATTTCACAGGACACAACACATCAGTCAGGTAAATTAACGGGCTTTAGGTGAAAGCTTGGCTAATGCAAACTTGTTGTTTACATTTCTGGATATTGTGGCACCATTTCACTGGGCACTCAATGAAGAGCCATGAAAGTAAGGATAAGAAAATAGGCCAGAACAGTTGCCTTGGTCCCTGACATCTGTTTTCAAATTGGGCTCTAAGTTGTGAGTTTTATGGATGTCATTTTTTTTTTGTTTGTTTCTTCAGAGTAAATCATTCTCTTTGGAGAGCCATCCATTTCCTTATCTTTACATTCTTCACCGGCATTTAGCGACTTCTTGCAGACTGCCAGTATTAGGGGCTCATTGGCTTAAAGCAGAGCACGGAGTGGTCCACACAGTCTTGAGTCTGTTGAGTAAAAAGCCTGTTTGGCTCAGAATTTCTAGGATCTAGTTTATTCTTCACATGTTCTCGCCTTTTGGTTCCTCTTAATACCCCAAGCCCAAGACAGCCACAGAAACTCATAGGTTGAGCAGTATATTTCTTCCAGAAATCTTGTTTTTGGTATCAACTATTTCTAGTACTGTAGCTGCCACAATACTTGAAATGGTTAATCCCTTGAAGTTGTGTCCTCCACAGGGTTCTCCCTCAGCTCCCTGAAGGTAAGGTTCTTGGTCTAAGGCTGATGCTGGGAGTTCCCCGCAAAGGAAATTTCTGGAAAATCCGTATCCACTTGTGATTCTCACGCCATCTCTCTCATTCCCCAAGAGGCTAAGGTTGCAATTCTGGAGACACAAAGGAAAAGTTTCTAAACTCATCCTGGTTAATCATAGGAAGATGTCCCTCATCAATGGGAGTTAAAACTGGCTCTTCTTTTATGAAGTCAGGGTCAAAATTACTGACATCTTCTCGAGATTTCTGTCAAAAAGGAAACAAGGGACAGATTTTAGGCACTTGTGACTTACTCATCTTCTATGGGACTTAGCTCACTCCAGTGGGCTCAGAGAACTGCTCTGCAACTCTCCCAGTAGCATTATTTACAGTTATGACAATTATGATTAAACAGTGCTTTATAGTAATTCTACTGCATTGTATGTCATTAGGGCATTTGGTAACCACCAATTCACTAACCCCATGAAAATCTTGCTGAGCAGGCCAGTCTTAGGCTGTGAGGCTAAGGAATTAATGTGGTCACCTGAACCGACCGGTTCACTCACCCTTTACTCTCCATTTCGCCAAAGCACCACTTTTCAACAGACCTTGCTGAGAGACACATCAGCTCAGATTTGTCAACAGAGGTTGAGTAAGTTCATACTAGCCCCACCTATTGTTTGTACACAGGTCTATATGCTTGAAGATATTTTCTCAAAAGATTTCTTGGAAACAACAGCCCTTTTGCTTTACTCACCAGTTAGATACATTATGTCCTGCTGGCAAAGCTTTCCCTCATCCCAGAGGAGCTGGCAGGGGTTGCCCATTACAGGAGATGCTGTTACCTCTGGGTGCCTTGGGTACCTAGCAGACTGTTCTACATCTTTTTATATCTTTACAAAAGATCACTTCTGCCATTCTTAGACCTCTCACGTGTCTCACCTGAGTCAATGATAAGTCTCTCTCTGCCTGCAGACTGCCACTCACCCCCCTAACTTTCGATATACTGGTAGCCTACCTTCTCTGCCTTCCCATTGTGGGTTTATTGACCTACAGATAAGGCTTAGCTCTCAGACCAAGAGCTGGACCGCCCTTGGGAATGCTTTCCTGCCACACTTGGCTGCCTAGTTTGAGGAGGCACCCATGGTGCATCCAGTGTTTCTCCAGTCAAAAGGGGCTAGGCCCAGGCATGGTGCTGTAGTAGCTGTTACAGATGCAGGCTCTCCGAGCCCAGGCACCGGGCTCAGGGACCTGGGTAGCACTTCACACCCTCTCTAGTCCCTTGGGGACTTGAACGGCACCCTAAGGAGCGTGAGGAAACTGGCTAGGAACAATGTATTTCTCATTTAGCCAGACTTTTTGGGGGAAATGTTTCAGGTCTCTTAGATCCCAGGAAACTTTAACTTAGATTAAGGGAGGTTGGAGCTGGGCAAGCAAGGGGTAAAATCTTTGAGAGAAGTGACCTGGACACACAGATGCTGCCTCGGGGAAAGGAGCCCAGTTTTCTTTTGGGTGAAGCTGCCCAGGAAAGTGTCATGCTGAATGTCCAGGCTGGTTATTCCATAGGGGACCACCTAGATGCTCAACAGGCTGCAGAAGAACACTGGGACATTTCCAGAGGAACGTCTGCTAGGATGGTCTTACACACTTACGATTCTGGGTCGGAAAGGTGGTTCTACTTGGCGGTGGTTTAGCTGGGCCCAGTCGATCTCCTTAAAGAAAGGATGTCTCAAGATGGCATGTTCACCACCCTGAGTCAGGCTGCCCAGGCGCATGGTGGGGTTCTTGGTCATGAACTGAGAGAGAAGAGGTACAGAGAGTCAGTCATTCACTCCTATACAACAAGCATGTCACAAGATGCCAGGCATCAGCCCTGGCAGAGGAGCCCATGTGAGGCTTTCTGGCCGATCTTGCTTAACGAGCTGAATTTTCCGTCATGAGTAGCACAGCCAGCATGAATCATCCCTTAAAGGCGCAATTGCTTGTGTGTATTTATGGCCTTCCCCACTTCCATTTCAGACGTGGCCACTAAAATAAAGCTGAAGGGTCCAGTTTTCTGTAAATACCATGTATTTTTCTTTCCCCTTTAAAGCAAAGAAATGCTTTATAAAATAGTGTGCCTTTCCCCAGCATTGCAGTTGTAGACAGCCCACGTCTTATGAATGGGGCTCCTTTTAGGAACAGCTGTGCCATTCTTCTGAGAGACCTGACCAGCCGGCCAGGATTCTCGCTCTCTGATGACACCCCAGGGAGAAGAGGGAGAGCCATTCTTTGGAAGATGTGGATGAAGAAGCTGCAAAGCTGAAAAACTTAAAAGTTCTGTGTTCTGGCTCTAAGTAAACAAAGTTGGCCACTTCTCTTTCTGTAACAAAGATGCCATAGTTTTAAGTGAAAAGCCTTCTTTCTTCCAGATGCTCCCTTCTCCCCCACCCTTACATTTTGAAATGTTTAGTGACTGAGAATCTTGCTACATGGACCAAAAACTAAAATAAGCATTACCATCCATCCAAGCACTGTGTGTATATAAATCCTCTGTATTTATATCAATTGGGAAACTTCTCTGGGGCTAAGTTCCTATCAAGATGTTTTGGGCTAAATCGACTTTGACAAAATGGTCAGTAAAGGTGTTCTGATCATGTCCTGGCCAAGGACTACTCCAGGATAATACCCTTTTTATGGCCAGAATGTGATTTTCAACGTCAAAGACAATTGAGCTAATTTAATTTTCCTTGGATAAAATGTTTGTTTTTAAATTCAAATCAAGTTATCTTTAAACAAATTTAGGATACCCCACCAGCATCCCCTTTCCAAGTTTGATTTATGAACACAAGGCAAAAGTGACACTGGGCTCCCAAAAACTGCTGTGGAGTGGAAGTTCCAGAGTAAATAAGAAGCCAACATATTGGAAGGTTTGCAGAAATTAAAAGGCAGAGTGAGGAGATGGCCATCTCTGCCACGGCAGGTGTCCAAGGCTGCAAAGCCTCCAGTGTTGCTTCAGATGAAAATGACCAGGTGGAAGGAGGACGCTGCAGATGTCCCTAGCAAAGTGGACAGGAGGAACCTCATAAAATGCTAAAAAAGCTTCAAAGGGGACCTAATAAAAAATGAAGACCTGATGGGGTTTAATGGCATCTCTCTTCTAGGGACACGGCTTGCAAGGCCACAGATGGCGCTGCACAAGAGGTGGGCCTGGAAGTAAAGGCAGCTTTCAGAGCCACCCAGGGCCAGTCAGGGCAGTGATCACTCTGGCATGTCCAGTGGTCAGCATGGGCTTTGGAAATCTAGAGCTGAGTTCTGTATGACATGTAAGAGCTAGGGTTTCCAGCCTCTTGGGCTCTCCTGGGATAAGCCTGTGTAACTCAGAAAGGAAGGGGAAAGTATGAACACAAGAAATCAGTCGATTCTCTCCTTCTGGAAGTAAATGGGATGCAGTCCCTAGTGGACTTCAGGTGTCTGTTCTAGGAACTAATTCACAACAAGCAATGCTGCAAAACAGTCCGGGTAAAAGGAACAGACCCAGATGGCTTATGGGAAATTCCCTGACCTGCAAATGGTGTGAGCAGAGGCCATCTTGTGAATGTCTGGGTACAAGCTGTTCTTCTGGGCAAAAGGAACAGCACATGGCTCTTGATGCCAGGGTGGCAGAAACCCCAGTGTCTGAGAGACTTTGGGCATTCTTCCCTGGTCCTGGCATGGGCACCAAGCTTCCAAGGGGCACTGTGGAAAGGCATTGCCGGAGGAAATGGGAGAGTACATCACAGCTCTTCCTCCTCTAAAAACTGCATCCCTGCACATGGAGAGGGGCAGAATGACCCTTTCATAGCTTGATACTTCCTCTTGAGGTTCTGCTAAATCCTTCTGAATAACCAAACAGATCTGTTTGGGTTTTTAATGTCTTGAGCCCTTTAGATACAGACATCCTCCACTTACACCTTTGTAATCTGAATCAAGCATTTCTTTAAAGGGTATCTACTGAATGCATGGCAGGGTGCTAGGCCTCAAGCAGGTAGACACAACAAGGATAGTGTCTCCTCCTGAAGGAGCTGATGGAGACGGGGAAGAGGCAAGCAGGCTTTATCTAACCCACAGCTGGATGAAAGGAAAAGGGACAGTGAAGTGCATGGGAGCTTTGAAGAGGGACTAAGGGAAGAGCATTTTGGCGCTGGTGGTGAGAAAGCAAGTGATAGCCTAATGGAAGTGATGGCATTTGATGAGGATGAGGTGGATGACAAGAACCATTTTAGGAATGCAGGAAGAAGCCAATCATGCCCAGCACAGCCAGCACAAATGCACTGAATGTAAGCCCCTCATGTATTGGCAGAGGGGCACAGAGTATGGGGCAGCTGGCGCATGGGGACAGTTGAGGAACTTTCTGGGCAGCCAGCAAGCTCCGTCAAAAGTGTGTATGGAGAGATGAGTGACGAGAGCTGGGCTGCGATTTTGGGGCTGATTCTAGCCACAGTGTGATGAATAAATCTGAAAGAGGTAAGAGACTCCGGGTGGGTGGACAGCTAGAAGGTTGAGACAATAGCTGAGAAGACACAAGTTCAGAAACCAGGAGCATTTCTGGTCAGTGGCAAGGAAAAGTTGGGAGCAGGTTCTGGTGGGCCTGCAGAAGAATGAACACGCTCCACGCCGGCTGGTGCTGCCGTGAAGGAGGAAGGGAGGGCAAGGTCACAGCATGCGCACAGGCTGTCTGGTGGAGCAGCGCTGGTGGGCAATGGAGACAGGTAAGGAGGAATGACAGATGGATGCTGGAGTATTAATATGGGTATTAACAGTAGAAGTAGTAGCAGTAGTAATTGTGTTTTTGTCAGGGAAATGAAACAAAAACATCCATCATTTCTCGAGACCCATAGCTTGCAGATCAGGGAGGTCGATGAGCACAGCTTTGCCTTTGAGGTAGGCAGACATCCACACGGAGATGACGAGGTGTGTGAGCTGGCGTGCAGGCCAGGCTTAGAGATCTAAGTCTTAGAGACCTCAACATTTGGTGAGAGGGCAGGCAAGACTGTTGAGAGAGTATGGAACTGAGACCGGCCCCAGGCCCCAGACATTGAACTGATGTAGTATATTTTTAATACAAATGGCCCAGCGTTGAGCAGCAGCTGCCTCTTCGGATGGGGCATGCAGTTCCCGGTCCGCCACCTGCCTCACCACTCCCTATTGCCTCACACCCGCTGGCTGGCTTCCCTCACTGACTCTGCATGGCTCCTGGGCTGGGCACAGAGTAAGAAGAAGGCTACAGGGGCAGCAGGAGGAGCTGATGGAGAAGCCAGAGGAGGATGACCACCGCGACACAGAGACCAGGACGGGGACTGTTCCGAGGAGGAAGTTATGGCCCCTCTATGACTACTCCGCTCCAAAGATGCAGAGATGGGGAGTTAAGGGGGCATTCAGCATTAGTCCCAGGCCTGAAGTCTTTCACAGTGCACATTGGTTGATGTATGAAGGGGACACAGGACTCTCCCTAAACACCATGTGCCTGCTTCTGGGAACAGTGATGGCATAATCCTTTTGCAGAAAACTTCCTCTATTTGCTTATGTCCCTAATGGGACCCATATGCCAAACAAGTGAGCAACAATGTTGTTTAGAGCAGTAATTCATCCATGTCTAAGGTCATCCTTAAAACTTACCTCACCTCAACTAACCTTCTCTCTGACTGGTTCAAAGGAGAAAGCCAAGGAGGAAAATAGAGTGACTTCGTGAAAGATTCTGGACACATTTACTAAAGGAAGCAGAATGTTTTTTAGGGTCAATAAAAGAACTTTATAAGCTGCAAAGAAGGAGTGAGGAGGCCAGGATGGAAAGTCTGATTCCACCCCAAATGGAAGCGTCAAGCTAGCTGGAGAGCAGAGGCGGATGAGGGGTCAGGAAGGCATGGACTCATTCTGCATTACGCTTCCTTCTTGAGCCTCTTGAAGTGGAATTGAGCCAGAGGGTACTGAAGGACTCAGCACCCCTGGCCGGGGCATGAGAAGCATCACAGTTCTTTTGAGGATGCAGAGAAGGCAGAACTACAGGGGAAAGCAGTCTGCCACACAATGCCCTGAGGGGCGCTGCATGAGGAAAGGCGGGAGACTTAGGCTGGGTTTGGACAAGAACGTCCTGGGAAGTTTCTTGCCAACCGGGGAAGGATATAGAAAGGCTAACAGAGCTCCTCTGAGAGGGAGGGCAGAGGCAAACTGGTTAGGCTCAGCAGGTCAACTACCTGTGTTTGTAAACCAGTTCTACCACCAATGAGCTGTGTGACCATGCACAAACATTTCTTCACTTCTCTGGGCCTCAGAGTCCTCAAGTGTAAAATGGTGATTTTCCTGTACTTCATAAGGTGATTGAAATAAGTGAGATAATCAATGTAAAATGCCTGGCACAAAGGAAGCCCTCCATATGTGTTAGTATTATAAACCTCTCGTAGAACCATTCTGTTTTACTCCCAGGCGGGGGCCATGGCCTGACAGCCTGCAAGAGATGAAAATCTGAGGTCGTCCCTGACACTGAGGCTCACCTGCCTCTGCCTGCTACTCTACCCCACAGTCAGGAAGGAGAACAGGTCAGTCTGTGCTTTCACAGCCCCAGGCTCCAGCAGTGGGGTGGTAGCCATGGCCTTCAGAAAACAATTTTTCCAACAACAAAGATTTCTAAAGACAATCTTAAAACAAGAATACAAGCAATAGTCTGGTTTAAACACGCAGCTCCATCTGCTTTAACAGAAGGGAGGTACCGAATGTGGGGTGAAGGCACCATGGGGTACCTTGTCTGTAAATCTGCAGTCAGGTAGAGCCCTCCCATGTCTTGTGGGCTGCTACTCGTGAGGTGCTTTGGTTTTGAGTTGCTGGGTGTTCCAGAGGACAGAGTTTAAACTAACCCCGTGTAATAATGCATCTTGAAACAACAGGATCCAAATGTACTTCGAAACTCATTAAAATGTAGGCGATAGCTAAAAGTATTTTTCTTCTTTCAAAATCTGTCTGGCTTCAGAGGAGAGGACTAGTTATAGAAACAGAACAATTAGTCTAATAAGATGTTCTTCCAGGAGAGAGAAAACACTGTATTTTCTACCTAATAGTTTGATTTGGCTTTTGGGCAACAAAATGACCTCCTCCTTTCATTCCACTTCAGACCAAAGAGCAGAGGGAGTTAGCAGTTAATGCTGGCAAGCTGGAAGGGAAGGAAACCATGCCGCAGGACATTCCCAGCAGGATTCCAGGGAGACTCTCCTAAATGGGAAGTAGGCATTTTACAGCTCTGCAGAGGCCTGAGGAAGGACAGCGAAGAACACAGGACACAGAGTAGAATAGGGTTCATGGCCCTGATGGGCACCCTCACCATGGGCACACAGCCAATGGCCACCCCAAGGCTGGCAAGCTGCATGCCTGTCAAAGTCTGACCTGGTTATGAAGACCAGTCACCAGCCACCTCCTTTCACAGCCCTTCCTGCCAGCTGTGTGGTGGGTACAGGCCTGGGAGCAACCTGAGCTGACAGCCCCATCCTGCCCGGAGCAGTGGGGAAAGAGACGAGGGAGGGCATGGGAGTCAGCTGCTGGGGCAGCAGAGGCGGGAGACACCAGGGCTCTGGTTTGCTGTTAGCTCACCTTTCTACAGGACAAGGCAGAGACAGATGCTGGGGGGTGGGGCTAGGAGGCAGGTGGGAAGGATACATAATGGACTTTTTCACAGCTCTGGGAAATACCCTGCACGTGAGAAGATAACAGTTTATCACAGAGAACGGTGTTGCTTTGGAATATTGGAGGGGCCGAGAGGAGGAGAGTCATTCTCACTTGTTTGGCTGGGATCTGAATGACATTTACTAGGCGTGGCTGGAACTGGTCACCTGCACACCTACAGCAACAGGCGGACCACCTTGCCATTCTCTCAGCACATGGGGACCCAGATCCAGGCTGGTTTGGATAGAGGGCAGTTGAAGAAGTGGGAAAAAGAATGGTACAGTTTTTTTTTAATGTTATAGCTTATTAACTGGCAGCCATTACTACTACATATGTATGTTAAATACTCTTGTATTACATCAGGCATTGACTGAGGGGTTTATAATTCCTTCTATATAACACTTGACAGCAACCCTGATTATTATTCCTATTTTGCAGTTTAGGGACCTGAGGAACAGACCAGTCTGGAACTTGCCCAAGGCTACCCAGTTTGGGTCTGGTGGAGCTGGGATTCAAACCCAGGCCTCTCTAACAGCCTTTGCTCCCAGTCGCTCTGCCAAGCCTCCTTGAGGCTACTGTCTCCTCCTGTGGACTCTGGATAAAGAACAGTGCAGACTGACAGGTCAGGAGGAACCCTCGGCAACAGCTAGGGCTTCACCCGAACGAGAATGTGTCCACTTTGTGTGTCACTTATGTTGTGCTTCCTTTGCTGGCCCAGGTGACATTCGGTGCACCAGAGCAGGGGCTAAGGGAAGGGAGAATCTTGAAAAGGACCTGAAGAATGCTTCAGCCTGCCTACCCGGTTTTACTTCAAACAACTAGGGGGCTTTACATTGGAGAAGAGATAGAAGGCCCCTGTTGATATTTTGAAATAACTGGGAGAGCAGAGGTCATTCTAAATGCAAGAAACAAGTTCAGGGAGTGAGAGTTAAAGGTGTACTTATAAGCATATCATAAGGAAAATTAAAACTTTTTAAAAATACACAATGCCATTAAGTGACAGAAAGGGTTCCTAGGAGGAACACGACTGTCTTATTGGAAACATTTGAAGAAGAACCTGGGTGATGTGCCAAGGATCCCAGATGCCCTGACATCAGGTGCGGGGAGACCCATGTCCTCCATGGTCTATGCCAATATCAAGAGTCTATAATCTTTTCTTTCTTCTCCTTTTGGTTCTATCACTTAAAATTTCTGGGGGAAAAAAAGGTGACATTTTGAAGATGAGATGCCACATATTCCCTGGGTCTGAAGTGCACTTGCCTTTATGAAAAGTGAGATAAAACATGCCTAAGCTGATCCCCTTGGGCTAGTTACTGAAGGCTGTAGGTTGTAACTAACCTTCATCAGAGTATTCTGAGCAGTATTTCCAGAGACACAGAATACAGTGCACTCGTGTCCTCCTGATGGGAACCAGCACAGTGAATGCCCTGCACTGCTCCTCTTCCTGCAGTGGAGCAGGAAGAGGGCAAAAACCTGGAGTGGGTTTGCTGGCTTACTTCCATCAGGCCTGTGATTGGAATCCAGCAGCCTCTTCATGGGCATACACTGACTTCCCATTCAATGCTCTTAAGTCTGCCTTTCCTGTTTTATAATCACTATAGCTTCCCCTGGACGTCATGCCAGTTCAGTAACTTCATTCAAGCCATGGGATGATGTTGGTTAAAAAAAAAAAAAGGTAAAGGTCAGAGGCAAGTCTCAGAGACGGAAGGACAAGGTCAAGCACTGGTGCCAGTGCCAATGTTCGTTAGCTAATGAGGTTTTACACCCGGCAACCAGACTCAAGCAGCTCTAACTGATGGGGGCGGTGGGGGTGAGGGGGTCCTGGGGCTCCAACAACCCCCAGTGTCAAAGGAAAAGGAAGCTCCACTCACTGCTGCCACCCAGCAGGGCCAAGCTGCACAGAGTACTCCTTTGCAGGTGTGAGCCCCAAAATGTAGCTATTAAAGCAAGTACTAAAGAAGGCACCTCCAGAGGCACACGACACAACATCCTGTTTCCCCCACGAAACCCAGTCCAACGTGCTTCTTTATCTGGGATACACAGTAGCTCTGGTGTCTGAACCAAACCTAACCATCAACTGCTGAAAACTATCTTTGATAGTTGGAAAGGACAAAAGAAAGTGTATTGCCTCAGTTAGCAAGTTTTTCCAACTTAAAAAGCTCTTCTGACCCAAAGATAGGGATTAGAAAAACTTTACATAGAAAAGGTTTCCATGCTTATTTCTTAAAATTACTTTTTATAAAACCTCTGACCTCTTCCTCCTCTTGGCTGAGCTATGGCGATTAAAGAAGCATGTGGCATTACTATACTCCATTTTAAAAAAGAAAAAACGTTCTTCACACTACTAGCCACAAATCAAATATTAAGACTTCTATTCTTAGGAAACTTACAAGCTAAAATGAGGGAAGTTGAGAACAATAACTTTAATAAAATAATGGGATAAAAAATGTCAAAATCAAAGTCGATGGGAAGGTCAGTATGAGAGTGTTTTTCTGCTTTCTGCCAACACTAGCCTTGATCTATCTATGAGTAAATGGTCTGTTTCCGAAAGGTGTTCATTACTACAAGGCTCGTGGAGCAGCTCCATTTCCTCATATGGAAACTCCAGTCCTGGGCAAAGGGCTGCCCGCCTGCATGGTAACCACCTCTTGCTAAAGGACCTTTTACTAACTTTCTTCTGGATTCTCCCCCTAACAGCGTTTGAAAGATCAGCTCCAACGACCCTGAGTTGGGTCCTCTGCATTACTCCAGTTCCAGTTTTTCCTCCACTTCCTTCACCGCCTCCCGGCTGACCACCGTTTGGCTGCTCCCTCGAGCATTCCAACCCCTACCAGGAAGGGAGTAGGAAACGGAGAGGATCAGACTCAGTGGTGCTCTGAGCAACTGCTTGGTGACAGATGTGGGAAATACAGCTAAAAGAAGATCCTAGAATTGCAGTTGCTCCTTTGTGCACAGAGACAAACAGGACTACTGCAGACAATGCGCAGGTGATGACATGGGATAGGTGTGATGACAGATAAGCCCACACGTGCATACACACACTTTAATTTCTATAAAGCGTAGGAACAAAAGCACTCTGTAATCTCCCTCCCATGCCAAGTTCACAGTACCTCTCCCGCTGACACAGGTGACTCAGGAGAAGGCACGAGGCTCCTCTTAGCATTTATTTCACCCAGCCACCTGTGTGCACTCAGAGAAAAGGCACTGACTTCACCCCAGTCAGCACTGAGCCTTGTGGTCTCTCAGAGGAGATGACTTGGCACAAAGGAACACTCACCTCAGAGAGAGCCCATCACCTTCCTAAGCTCTGGACTGTTGAGGAGTTAGTTCCCCAAGTCTTTCCAGAGCTAGACCCAGGCAAAACTCAGTGCTACCACAGAAGCTCTAAGCGAACAATTTTCTTCTGTGTTGTGATTATTAGCATTTTGGGAAACTGAGTGCTAAGTTTAGGAAACTTGGTAGCATGGTGGCCCACAGAAAATACATATTTATTCCAAAACTAAGTAAAAGAAAAATCATCTTTCAGGTCAGCAACAGGAAAGTCTATTCCAAAGATACAAGTATGTGTATCTTTGTATACATTTTTTCTGTGTCGACGTCTGTGGATCTTGCTCTCTGAAGTGGAGGGTGAGATTGCTTTCCTTTGGAGCATGCATATGTAAGCATTTAACATACATTTAAAGGGAAGAGGAGAAATTAGAGACGAAAGGGCAAGCAACAAAAATAATCTTCCTGTTGCATTTTTTGAAGTGTATACTATGGTTATTTTTAGTTGTAAGGATCCCTGGTTAATGGTTTAGGAACTTTTTTCAAGTAGTGGTCCTGGGCTAAAAACTAGTGCTCCAGCAACCCTTCCTCTCACCAAATGGGCTGGCTCCATGGGAAGTGCTCTCACAAGCTAGTCCTCTACCCGTGTCTATATGAAATGTTCAGACATCCATACACAGTGAACTCAAAGTCCACAGTTTGGGGGCTGGTGGTAACTTTGATGATGGGAAGGGCAGGGGGAGGAAAGGAATATTGGGTTAGGAGGTACGTTAGGTAGTGGTTGGTTCAACCACTCACTTTCTGAGGGATGCTGGAAAAGAACACCCTTCCACCCTCAATTCAGGGGACTCACTGACATTATTATACCACACGAACCCTGAGGTCTTAAACATCTATGACTCTATGGTATGTTATATAAATGAGTATCCAGTTTCTACAGATGATAATAATACCTTCCATTTGAAAAGGTAAGAAGGTATTGAGAAAGCATTTCCTTTTGAAAGAAAAAACAAGCAAGCAAAATTTCCAGCAGACACCAATTCCAGGAACAGTGCTGACCTTATGTTCCAAAGAAAAGATCCTCAGGAAATCTCAGGAAACCAAGTAGGGATGACCCATTGTGCTGAGTTGCTTGAGAGAGGAAGTCAAGGGTTGGCTTGGAGACCTTGGCCCTTCCTGCTTCTCTGGGAGGAAAGGGCAGACCCAGCCTGCAGAAAAGGATGGTCAGAGCAGCAGCTTGTGGCACAGCTCACCACTGCGGGCTCTCTCTTTTCCTCTTCCTTCTTTGTTAAAAATCCTCTTTGCGGTGCATTTAGAACTCGGGGGTTGAGGGACACTTCTTGAGAAGGTATAGAGATTGTTCATGGACACTGAAAAATGAGTAGGCTAAAACCACTGATCAATATTGTCTATGGCATAAAAATGACCAGGGCGATATAGACTCCCAGTCCAGGACCCTGAGACTCTTGCTGGGAATGAAAAGAAGTAGCTGGATCCACCAGACAGCTAGTATGTGGCTCACATCATTTCTTCTTTCTGTCTATTAGTATTATTAAGCCATTTCCCTTCATTTATGAAGAATGACTTCACTTTCTACACAGTCTAGAATACGCCTGTACATAATATATACACACACTTTGAACTTGTATAAGATCGGGATTCATATTTTCCTTTAAAAAATTTACTATAATGAACCCCCAGCCAGACTTACAAGAAAAAAAGAGACTCTATACACAGAAACAGAATGTGAAAGCAAAAATCACTAAAGACACCACAGAAATACAATTATTAAAGAATATTATGAAAAATTATGTGCTAAAAAACTGACCCAGGAAGAAATAGAAAATCTGAACAAACTGATTACCAGCAACAAAATTGAATTGGTAATCAAAAAACTACCTAAGAACAAAACCCCTGGAGCAGATGGCTTCACTGCTGAATTTTATCAAACATTTAGCGAAGACCTAATACCCATCCTCCTTAAAGTTTTCCAAAAAATAGAAGACAAGGGAATACTTCTAAACTCATTCTATGTGGCCAGCAACACTCTAATACCAAAACCAGGCAAAGCCACTACAAAAAAAGAAAATTACAGGCCAATACCCCTGATGAACATAGATGCAAAAATCCTCAACAAAATATTAGCAAACCGAATTCAAAAATATATAAAAAAGATCATCCATCATGATAAAGTAGGATTTATTCCAAGGACGCAAGGATGGTGTAATATTTGAAAATCCATCAACATCATCCACCACATCAACAAAAAGGACAGAAACCACATGATCATCTCCATAGATGATGAAAAAGCATTCAAGAAAATTCAACATCCATTCATGATAAAAATTCTCAACAAAATGGGTATAGAGGGCAAGTATCTCAACATAATAAAGGCCACATATGACAAACCCACAGCCAACATCATACTTAACAGCGAGAAGCTGAAAGCTTCTCCTTTAAGATTGGAACAAGATAAGGATGCCCACTCTCCCCACTTTTATTCAACATAGTTCTGGAGGTCCTAGCCAGGGCAATCAGACAACACAACGAGATAAAAGGCATCTAGATTGGTAAGGAAGTGAAGTCAAACTGTCCCTGTTTGCAGATGACATGATACTGTACATTAAAAAACCCTAAAGAATACATTCCAAAACTACTAGATCTAATATCTGAATTCAGAATAATTGCAGGATTCAAAATTAATACAAGAAATCTGTTGCATTCCTATACAATAAGGATGAACTAGCAGAAAGAGAAATCAGGAAAACAATTCCATTCACATTTGCATCAAAAAGAATAAAATACCTAGGAATAAACCTAACCAAAGATGTGAAAGACTTATACTCTGAAAACTACAAGACACTCATGAGAGAAATTACAGAAGATACCAATAAATGGAAATACATCCTGTGCTCATGGATAGGAAGAATTCATATTGTCAAAATGGCCATCCTGCCTAAAGCAGTCTACAGATTCAATGCAATTCCTATCGAAATACCAACAGCATTCTTCAACGAACTACAGAAAATAGTTCTAAAATTCATATGGAATCACAAAAGACTCTAAGTAGCCAAAGTAATCCTGAGAAGGAAGAATAAAGTTGGGGGGATTGCACTTCATGACTTCAACTCTACTACAAAACCACAGTAATCAAAACAATTTGGTATGGGCACAAGAACAGACCCATAGACCAATGGAACAGACTAGAGAGCCCAGATATAAACCTAAGCATATATGATTAATTGATATACAATAAAGGAGCCATGGATATACAATAGGGAAATGACAGCCTCTTCAACAGCTGGTGTTGGCAAAACTGGACAGCTACATGCAAGAGAATGAAACTGGATTATTGTCTAACCCCATACACAAAAGTAAACTCAAAATGGATCAAAGACCTGAATGTAAGTCATGAAACCATAAACTCTTAAAAGAAAACATAGGCAAAAATCTCTTAAATATAAATATGAGCAACTTTTTCCTGAATGCCTCTCCTTGAGCAAGGGAAACAAAATAAAAAATGAACAAATGGGACTACATCATGCTAAAAAGCTTCTGTACAGCAAAGGACACCATCAGTAGAACAAAAAGGCATCCTACAGTATGGGAGAATATATTTGTAAATGACATATCCGACAAGGGGTTAACATCCAAAATATATAAAGAACTCACATGCCTCAACACCTAAAAAGCAAATAACCCAATTGAAAAATGGGCAGAGGATATGAACAGATACTTCTCCAAAGAAGAAATTCAGATGGCCAACAGGCACATGAAAAGATGCTCCACATCGCTAATTATCAGGGAAATGCAAATTAAAACCAGAATGAGATATCACCTCACACCAGTTAGGATGGCCAACATCGAAAAGACTAGGAACAACAAATGTTGGTGAGGATACAGAGAAACGGGAACCCTCATACACTGCTGGTGGGAATGTAAATTAGTTCAACCATTGTGGAAAGCAATATGGAGGTTCCTCAAAAAACTAAAAATAGAAATACCATTTGACCCAGAAATTCCACTCCTAGGAATTTAGCCAAAGAAAACAGTTCTCAAATTCAAAAAGACATGCACCCCTATGTTTATTGCAGCACTATTTACAATAGCCAAGATATGGAGGCAACCTAAGTGTCCATCAGTAGATGAATGGATAAAGAAGATGTGGTACATATATACAATGGAATACTATTAAGCCCTAAAAAAGAAACAAATCCTACCATTTGCAACAACATGGATAGAGCTAGAGGGTATTATGCTCAGTGAAATAAGCCAGGCGGAGAAAGACAAGTGCCAAATGATTTTCCTCATTTGTGTAGTATAATAATGAAGCAAAACTGAAGGAATGAAACAGCATCAGACTCACAAACTCCAAGAAGGGACTAATGGTTACCAAAGGGGAGGCTGGGGGAGGGTGGGTGAGAAGGGAGGAAGAAGGGGATTGAGGGGTAATACGATTAATACACATGGTGTGTGTGGGGTCACGGGGAAGACAGTGTAGCACAGAGAAGACAAGTAGTGACTGTGGCATCTTAGTACACTGATGGACAGTGACTGCAATGTGGTATGGGGGAGAACTTGATAATATGTGTGCACGTAGTAAACACATTGTTTTTCTTGTTAAACCTTCATAAGAGTGTATATCAATGATACCTTAATAAAAAATAAAAAATAAAAAATAAAGTAACTTTGGGAAGAATGACATTTTTATGATCTCAACTCCTCCTAACCAAGGAAAAAAAAATTTACTATAATGGAAATTTTTAAACATACGCAAGAATGTACCCATCACCCAGCCTTAACACTGACACATGACCAATCTTGTTTCATCTCTGCCACCCTGGATTATTTTGAAAAATAACCTCAGATATTTCACCTGCAAATACTTCAGTCTGTTCGAACCATAATATCTCTATAAATACACAGCGTGATCTTTTAAACATGAAAAAACGATTCTGTCACTCATGTTTGCTTGAAATCTCTCAATTATTTATCTTGGCACTTCAGATAAAAATGAACCTCCTTTACTGGCCTCCATGCCCTAGCTGTTTCTTCAGCCTCATCTCCTACGATGCCCACTGCCTCACACCTTTGCTTGTTACGCTTCAGCCACACTGCCACGGAGTTACTCAGATGAATTTCTCCTTTCTCAAAAATCTTTGCATACTTCGAAGTCTGACTAGCTTCTCTTCAGCCTTGCTGTCAGCTGAGATGTCACTGTCTTAGGATGGCCTCCTTTAATGGCCTAGATTAGGTTAGGTCTGCCTGTTACATATTCTCAAAACACCTTAGACTTTTTTTCCCAGTCAAACTGTAAATGCACTAGTCTGTGCTTACCCGTGGTTTTGCTTCCTGCGGTTTCAGTTACCCATGGTCACCCACGGTCAGTCCTCCTCGGGTATCTTCAGCCTAATATGTCACAATGCCTGTGTCATTCACCTTGCTTCCCCTCATCATGTAGGTATTTCAGCATCTCACATCATCACAAGAAGGGTGAGTGCAGTACAGTAAGATATTTAGAGCAAGTGAGAGAGAACACATTCACATAACTTTTATTACAATATAATTGTTTTATTATTACTGTTTTTAATCTTACTGTGTCTAATTTATAAATTAAACTTTATAATAGATATGTATGTATAGGAAAAACATAGTATATATATATAGGACTTGGTACTATCCATGGTTTTAGGCATCTACTGGGGGCTTTGGAACATATGCCCTGCAGATAAGGGAGGGACTCCTGTATATAACTATTTGCACACTTTTTTTTTTCAACTGTCTTCCTCCCTACCCCACCCCCAGACTGTAAGTTCCATGAGGGCTGTGATGATGTCTGTCTTGCTCATTTCTGCATCCCCAGTCCCTTGCCCAGCACCTGAGCATTACAGACCTGTGGCTGCTATGCACTGATATATGCCTGTTTAATGAACAGGAAGACTGACATCTATTTGGCTATTTACACCCCATGTAAGTGTCTTTGGTTAAACAGGAAGCTGCTGGAAAAAGCAGCAATACAATTTTCCCTGGAATAAAAACCTAACAGCCTCATGTACAATTAAGCACTTAATAACCTTGATGATGTTGGTGAATTGTTCAAGGAGAGGATGAAGATAATGACACCTCTCAGCATGTTGTGAAATTACTGCTCATAACTTTACAATATTAATAACTTATGCCTGCATTGTATGTGCCACTTTGAAAATGCTTTCATGTATACTGCCTCCCTTGAAGTGGGTGCTGTAAGCCTCATTATCACTGCTTTACAGAGGTGAGACTGAAGGAGGTCTCGTGAGTCCAGACTAGTGTCAGCTACTTCCATTCTCCCATGTGAAGTCGGCTCACCTCTCTGGGCCTCAACTTCATCTATCAACCAGTGATTTAGCCAGTGTTTTTTAAAGATCTTCCATTTCTGCAATTCTGTGTTTATGTTTCTAACAGTTAAGAAGCTCTATGAAGTTAAGGGTGAAAACAAGTGATTACAATCCAACATTTAGCACGAATGGCTTCCTGACAGTGTTCAGGACTATGCAAGAAACCCTCCAAGGGAGTCAACATTCAACATTAACAACTCTTGAAGTCACCAAGTGGCCAGAATCATAGGTAGTCATGAAATCCTGGAAAAATGCCTGATCTGTATTTTTTAAAGAAAGCAGTATACCTTCCCTTGATGTGGAATTGTACAAAAAAAAAAAAAGAAAGCTTGTTCAGAGTCCTTAAAAATGTCTCCCCTTCCCTAGCTCCTAACACAGACACATTCCCCAAGCTCTCGGTCATCTGGCCTAGAACCATTTGCTCCTACCTATTTAGCACTACTCAAAAGTTACTGTAGGCATCAATTACTGGGTAAACCATATTGTAAAACCACTGGCCTACTTCACTACAAGTAAAACTAGTAGACATCTTAAAGCCATTCCTTTTTACCACCCTCACTGAATCCTCTTCCACTGCTGCCCTTTAAGCCACTGTGTGCCTCAGCTCCATCCTCCACCCTCCTTTGACTCTTCACCCTCTCCCATCATCAGTGTCTACTTACACGTTCTCATGACCATGCTACTGTGATCATCTCCAAACTCTCCCCCAAGTTCCAGACTCATATAAACCACTTCAAGGTATATACCACTTTCTGAATTCTTCCTGACCCCTCAAAGTTCTTACATCCTAAACTCATCTTTCACTGCCCTCCCCACCCCCCCCACACCGCACCTAACACTCCAATAGTATGGGACTGGTAACCACAGTTCTTTGAACATGCATGCTACTTCCCACCTCTGAAGCCTTGCTCAAGTTATTTCCTCTGCCTAAAATACCCTTCCCACTCCTGTCAACCCTACAGAACCCTCTTTGTTCCTCAACACCCAGCTTAAATGGCACTGCCTCTGTCTTGTCCTTATGTCACCCTTCTTATCCTTGTCCCAGGGAGAGTTTCGATCATTCTTCCTTGGCAGTGAGCTAAGCATTCATTTACATGTTCTCATTCCTACTAGACTGTGAGCAACATACGTGGCCATGTCTTTTCATCTTGGCATTCCCAGCTCTTAGCACAGGCCAAGCAAAGGGAAGGCATCTGACAAGGATGTGCCGAGTTGAACAGGGACTCAGTTTCTTAATATATCAATTTCTCCTTCCAGGGTCACAGACTCATCTCACTTCAATAGAATAATTTTTGTTTCCGGTATTGTGGCATTATTCAAATGTGTAGTCTTTAAACAGCACTATTAACATTATCATAAACATATCTTACTTCATTAGTTAAAAGTTAAACAGGTGACAGATCCATGCTGTGTGTGCAGTAAGTACATAGCTCCCTGGTTGGTAGCTTCCTCCAGGGGCTAATGTTTCTAGTATAATAGGAAAGAATCACATCAGGGAGTCATCTGGGTGCTAAAAATGTGGGGTTCCAAGGGTAAAAGACACATATTCATGGGAAGTGGAAGAAAAATGGGGAATGGCCAGATGTAGTCTTAACTCAGAACCCTGGACTGGGAGTCAGGAACATCTGGATTCTTATCCAGGGATTTCTTTTAAAGTATGGTATAATATACAGAACATAATATTTACCTTCCTACATTTTTAAGGGTACAGTTCAGGGGAATCGAATATATTCACATTGTTGTATAACAATCATGACCACCCATCTCCAAGAACCTTTTCATCTTCCAAAATTGAAGCTCTATATCTCAAACACTAAATCCCCATCTTCCTCCCAGCCTCTGGCAAGCACCATTTTGCTTTTTGTCTGCATTCGATGACTCCAGGTATGTCATAGAAGTGGAATCATACATTTGCCCTTTGGTGTTTGGCTTGTTTCATTAACCATAATACCTTCAAGGTTCATTCATGTTGTAACACGCACCAGAATTTCCTTCCCTTTTAATGCTGCCTAATAATCTGTTGTATGTATATACCACATTTTATCTATTCATTTGTTGATGGACACTTGAATTGCATCTACGTTTTAGATACTGTGAATAATGCTGCTGTGAACGTTAGCATAGAAATATCTGTTCCAGTCCTTGCTTTCAATTCTTTTGGATATACATCCAGAAATGTAATTGCTAGATCGTATGGTAACTCTATGTTTAATTTTTTTGAGGAACTGCCTGCCATACTGTTTTCCACAGTGGCTGTACCATGGTACATTCCCAAGAGCGATGCACAGGGGTTCTAATTTATTTGTTTTAAGTTAATGTGCTGAATGCCTTTGCTGAGTAACAATTTCTCTGGGCCTCAGTTTCTGCATCTATAAAATGAGGGGGATGGAAAGGACAATCTCCAAGATTTCTTCTAATAATAAAAGAACTATATTGATCTAATTAAATCAACCTGCAATTCAAGCCAGAAAGCCGTCTGAATGGTTTGTCAAGTGTGACTTGATGTCTTAAACCCTCTTCCTGGTGAAATGAAAGTGGTCATTTTTCAGAGAAAAGGGCAAAGAGTCTAAAAATCATTTCACATGCCCAGCTCTCACGGATGGCAGCAGTGGCCTCTTCCTGAGCACCTGCTCTGTGCCCAGGGTCCTGATGCCGCCCCTTCTCCGTGCTTCTCCTCGGTGTTCTCAAACCGTTGTTTCTTTTCTTTGCTCACACTTCCATTCAAATGTGTTGGGCCTTTGCAAAGACGAGCTGAATCTCCTCAGCTATAGCATTTAAGCTTTTTATTTGTAGGCATGGAGGCTGAAATATACAAAACTGTCCTCTCAGCGAATGTTTTTTAGTAATTTTATCTGACAACTTTTCAGGAGTCTTCAGAAAACCACTTTGAAGGCATACTCCTTGAAGGAGGAAGACACAGAATGCTTATTGTGCTCTTGGGTGGTTTACATGTATTTATTCACTTAATCCAGACAATAACTATGACATTGATTCTGTTACCTCAATTTACAAGCAAGGACAAGCTCTGGAGAGGTGTGGTAGCTCACTGAGGTCGCTCAGCCAGAGTGTGACGGAGCTGAGAGGAAAGTCGGCCGTGAGAGAAGCCCTCCGCCCCTCCTGAGGGGAGACGCCCAGAGCACACAGGGGGCGCCAGGAGGAGCGCGAGGCCAGCGGCGCATCAGAGCCCGGCTGTTGGCTCTGTCCCGCGGAGCAGCCGGTATTAGAAAGGGAAATGAAGGGAAGGGAAGAGGCCCATGGCTTCCCAGAAGTAGAATCGGCAAGGAGAGAGAGCTCAGTCTCCACTGAAGATCAGATTCTCTTTAAGCACCAGAGGCTCCGTTTTCTCTCAGAACGAAGACTATAGAGGGAGGATTTTACTGGATAACGTATTACAGATACCAAGAATATATATATGTCAAAGATACAGTTTAAAGTAATTGGATTTATCTGGTTAAGAATAAACTGTCCTCATAGTTCCACACAGATCTTAACCTTGCTTAGAACATATTGCAGGTTTTATAAGAATTGGGTAAGGGGGCTGAGATCTAGCTTCCAGATTTAGGTGGAAAAATCTCTCTAAAGAAGATTCTGAAATACTAGGATGAGGTTGAGGACTTCTACAAATTTGAAAAAAAAAACCCACAAGAGTGGCAGATGTTAGTATGTCCAATTTCTTAGGATTTCTAGTGGATTGAGATTCAAAAGGTATGGGATACTTATCAGAGAAACACTGAACTGGCTTCTTAATCAAATCCCTAAATAGAGAACATTAAAGTTCCTTGAGGGGCAGACTGACGTTTATTTCCTACCCTCCCTGGTAGCAAGCATAATGACCTTCATATACCAAGGCCAACAATGAACATTTCTTTATGGCTGCAACTAGCATTTTCACTTGAATTATAAACTCTGGGGTCCTTCTTTAAATATTAAAAATGCTAAATCGGCTATGGTAATTGGACTAAATATGTGCACTGTGAAAAACCATTAGTATAATGACAGGGGTTGCTGCAGGCAGAGGGGGTTAGTGTGCCTTGGGAATCACAAAGAACCAGCTTCTAGACCATGGAACTGGGAAAGTGATAATGCAAAATAAGCTCGACTCCATAGCACAATTAGGTCATGTTATCATAGCATGGGTCATCAGAGTTAGCTGGGCCTACCCAGGTGAGGACATTTCCCTTTTAGAAGTTAAGAAACTTTGGGGCACAAGTCTACCAAGATCAGTCATTCTCCTTGGTTATTTATAAAATTATAACTTGGTTTCCTTAGTCTAAATTTTCTACTAACTACACAAGTAAAGTGTTCTTATGGAAACATGCTAGAGAGGAGACATCGGGAGAATTCAAAAGTATTTCACTTTTATCTATACATGAGATTCGTGCTTCCTCAACATCAGGAAAGTAGTGGTGGCTGAACTTGAGAATCACGTTATAAATTATGATTCACTTTGGCAATATCTGCCTGAGGAGGATTTCTCTGGTTATTTCTCTTTTGGTGATAGGGAGAATTCTCAGGGACAATCATGCCTTCAGTCCCAGTACACAGTGACCTCCCTACAAAGTGTTCTTGAAATGGCACTGATTATGACTAGAGCTTTCTAAAGACAGACAAGGCTTTCAACAAGATAGCAGATATTTCCCAAATTTAGTTTTTTTGTCTCAACTTACTGAAAAAGATATGACTTGAGAAAAGTAATTCTTATCCCATAGAAACTGTCCAACAGAGGGATTGTTCCGATTTTTTGCTACTTGAAGAACTGACTTTCTGACCCAAATTACACGTGCTTTCTTATTTTCAACATAAAAGCATCAAATCCGTGTTCCTTCCTCATTTCAAAATAAGGCTTCCAGCATAACACTTTAATTGCAAAAAGACTTTTCAACACACTGCACCACCTCATTGCGTCTGAATCCCGGGCCTGGCACCTGGCTGGGATAAGGATAAAATGGGAGCAAGAGAGATCTGCAGAGGTTTGGAAAACCTTTCTTCTCCTCTTCCAGCAATAAGGGAAAGGTTTCTTTGTCCTGCTGCCTGGACATTACTGACAGAAACACAATATCGGCACAAACTAGAATGGTATTCATATGACCCAACACCTGGGTGTCCTGACTGAAGGGACACATCACTTCATCTAAAGCCACAACTGCTAGAAATACTTGATGCTTCATAGACAGTGCTATCAACTGCTATTACAGTTGGCCCAGAAATAACTATTGCATAAGCGAAGAAAACCTTGAGAGAACTCTGGTTCTTTGGTTCTACAGATTAAAACACATATCTCAGTTAGAGCTTGGAGCTTAGTGGTGGAAGGTAGTAAAAAACACAAGAAGCATATATGGTAAGCTGGTTTGCAGGAGGTGGAAAGCTGGCTAAGCCAAACTTACAGATTTCAGGATCCCTGTGGCATCTTCATGCAGCCAGGTGGGGTAGACCACTTCATCATTCAGTATGGCCTCAAAGAGGTCATCTTCATTCTCTGCCTCGAAGGGCGCGTGACCACAGAGCATCTCGTACAGCAGCACGCCCATTGCCCACCAGTCTACGGCAGGGCCATAGAGCATCTCCTGGAGGATCTGTATAAAGGAAACAAGGTGAGATGTGTATGTGCACCTGATTAACAAATGTGACTACGAAAAATGTGGATTAGGAAATATCAAAGTAAAATAAAAAAAGGTGTTTCCTGGGCTGGTATGTATGTTTCACTCCATTTCTTGAGAATGATCTGTTTTTCCTGTGTTTGTTCAGAGGCCTTCTTACTAAGTTAACCAAATATTTGTGGCTTGCTTAAGCCAAGGTAATGGCATGTGCAGATCCAAATCAGAAGGGAAGAGAACATTGGGCTCACTCACTCACGTGGGAGAGATTGAAGAGCTTTTCTTTACTTCTACTAAATGGGGCTGGGATCAGAGGACTGAGTGGAGACAAACAGGAAAATTAAATAGCTGTGAGTGTAGCACACTTTGTCCTCATTCAGGCTAAAGCCTAAAGCAACTGCAAGGTTTACAAACATTTTTTTACCTCAAATTCTTATCTAGGGGAACTGAGAACATTTTCAGCCATCATTCACCCAATAAGCCATACAGGAGTCTGGAGGCGTCAGCTTTCAGCCCTATAAAGCTGAAGCACCCAAAATCAGTCTGTGGCATTTCTGATTAGGGCTACTGTATTGCTCAGATTTCCAAAGCTGCTCAAGCCATCGCACTCACCTCTGGGGCAATATAGTCGGGCGTGCCACAGAAGGTGGCGGTGGTGACTCCGTTACAGATCCCCTCCTTGCACATCCCAAAGTCGGCCAGTTTACAGTGACCCTCATGATCCAACAGGACATTGTCCAGTTTCAGATCCCTGGAGAAACAAAGGGCAGCATGTGGTAGGGCAGCCAGGCCCCAAACCATCCCCCCAACCGAACTGACTCATGGCATGGGGGATGGGTCCATGGAGGGGTCAAGTGCAGCTGGGCGAGCTTTCTGCACACACTTCAAAAGGAACAAACTTCTTTGGGTTATCTGCATAAAAACTTAGATCAACCCTCAAAATTTGCCTCCTGGTTCCTAGATGATGGTTCCATATGAATGGACTAACTACATATTTAAAACACAGGCTGCCCTTTAGGAACTGATGGCAGAACGTGACTTTTCCAGGTTTCCCACTTATCTTGTACCCAGAAGACATCCATCCACCCTGTCCCCTGTCCTCTGGGCTGGCATCTGTCTCTGCCCACTGGAGTTCACCTCGTGAACATTCATGGAGCAAGTAGCCACTGTGTGCCCGGGACTGTGGTGGGCATCAAGAGTACAGAAGACCTTTATCCCTAAGAAACTCACAGCATAATGGGGATATTACAATATTTGCTAGACTACAAGCTCTGTAAAGGAGGGCTCAGATTGATTTGGTTTCTCATTGTGCCTAGCATGGTGCATTCAATAAATACTTGTGTGATATACATACATATGGGTGCATTTACACATGTATGTCTGTGTATATATAAGTGGGGAGAGAGAGATGGAGCACAAGGGGCAGAGGGAGAGAACCAACTGTCATATAATACAAAAGGCATGATGGATGTATGAACCGTGTATGAAAGACACACAAGAGGGAATTCCTTCCAGTGGGAGGAGAGAGGTACCATTCCACAGTAAAGTAGAAATTGAGTCAAATTTAAAGCATGAGTGAGTCTTCTGGACAGGCAAGGAGCATGAGACAGTCACTGTGGGCAGATGCATGGGGCTAGTGCTGGGAGGCAGGTGCAGAGGTAGGCTCAAGAGCCCCACGTGCTGTCTCAGGCCAGAGGGAGACCAGTATGGGAACAGCAGAGCTATCAAAAATGCCAGGGCTGGAGAGGAAGGTTAGGCCCGACTATGAAGATGCCTGAATGCCGTGCTAAGGAACTTTGATGTTTGGCTATTAGGCAAAAGAGATCTGCTAAAGGTCTCTACTTAAGGGAGTTAACAGGATCCCAGCTGAACAGAAAAGATCAGCTAGAGGCCAATGAAACAGTTCAAGGAAGAGATGTTAAGACCTAAACTAGGACAGTGACAAATGGATGGAAAGCAAGGGGTCTGCCAGCAGCGCTTTAGTGAAAATAATAAGGCTTGATGAGTACTTCAAGGTGGTTGGGGAGAGGAAGCAGAAATGATGGCTCCTGGCTTTCTGTCTTAGATGTAGTGGGTTAGTGTGGACATAAATAGCCAGGAAAAGGGAAAACTGGAATGAGAACAGGGCTCGTTGGGGTGTACCCCAGGTACATAGGAGCCCAGGGAAGCCTAGGAGATTATGGTGAGCCCAGGACAAAGGCACTTTCCACCCTCCCTTCCCCTAATGATAGGAGCAGAGTCCACCTAAACGAAGTGAATTTCCAGCAGCAGAACTGTTTGGCACATGGCCTCAATGTAGGCAGGAACGTGGTCAGATACTGATAAACCTGTCTGCAAATGGAAAGCAGTACCCTCTGAAATCCTCCCTGCCCCAGCATAGGCAGCCAGCACCTGGTCCTCTCAAGGCCATGCATAGCCAGGTGCTGTTACAGAGGGTGGCCTGTCACCATGGCAGGCTGGGAAGGAGCCCTACACACCAACACAGTTGCCAGCCTGCCAGGCTCAGTATGGAGAGGACGGGAGCAGCAGCCTTGCCTACTGGGTGGTACCTTCATGCTTTCCTTTTCTAAGGAACAACTGCTCAGAGGTAAGCCACACGGGCTTATCAGTGAGGAGGCGGCCATGCAACCAGCCACGGATGCTAGGTGACTTCCCTGACCTGGAAGACTTGCAGTCAACCACCAGGATGTGAGGCTGCCCTGGTGGGGCCTCCTGGGCTCTGCTGTTGGGAGGGATGGTGTCTCCTCACTGGGGCATCTTCCCCGTGGCTACAGCTGACTGCTGTTCTGAGCATCCACAGTGGGCTGTCAGGGCACTCAGAGTTGCTTCCCGATTCCTTCTCTCAGAATAAAGTTCTCTTGGCCTGCTTGGCCCAGGAGAAAAGGCTGGTCTCTGTCCCGCCCGGGATCGCACTGTGGTTCGGAGGAGGTAGGTGGTGACAGAACTGGCACGACTGGTTTCCACACTGAGCCTGAGGGGGTAATACAGTCTGACCACGCAGGTCTTCCAACAGTCACTGGAACACACCCAGGAATGTGTACAAAGTCCTGTTTTCCAGGAATCCCTGATAAGTGAGGTGAAAGCAGTAGTTTCTCGTCACAGATCAATGTGAACCTAGACTGGACCTGCTCTCTGCTCCTGTGCTCCCTGCAGCGGCCTTCGGGTGTAAGGGGAACATGTGCCTGTGCCCCACTTGAGAAGAGCAAGCCTCCTCCACCCCTAAACCCAACCTGCCCTCAGTCCCCCAGACAGCCTCTGCCCACTTCTCCATGCAGAATCCTACCTCCGACTCAAACGACTGTTTTCAGTGGGCTGTGATCTGTGGAAACTTTTCCCTACCTCTCTGCCCCCACGACACACACATACACCACGAGCAAGATTTATTTAACCCGTGTGAAGATGGGATCACAAGAGCACAGGGTGCGGGGGGAGGGTGACTGTGGTCATGTACCATGGGAGCAAGGCCATGGCCGGAGCACCGCCTCTCTCAGCTGTTCTTCCAGGAGTCGCTTCAGACTTGAGGCCTTGTGAGCGTCAGGTCATCTGGCTCTTCTGGGACTGATGGCCCGCCAAGGTTAGTGATTACAGTCTGCAGCCCCAGGAGAGCACAAGGCCATGGGGGATCATCTGAGCTGCGAGCTGCCTCTACCACTGCTCTAGCCCAGTGGTCCAGCCCGTGTGGACCCGTGCCCAGAGCACTCTGACTCTCACATTGCCAAACAAGGTTATTGAGTTTCTGAATTCGCCCAAAGGCATTATGCCTGCTAAGGGCTCAGAAAGGATTATGCTTGGGTAAAAGAAACAAGTGCTAACAGAACCCCACAGTGGTCTGAAGAGCTGACCTGTGATTGCTCAAGAGAGCTTATGACTAACACCCCAGGTAAGAGGTTTGATTGCTTATTACTTTGTTGCTGTCACTGGTAGCAGGAATTATTCAGGAAGAGAAAAGTGCTTGCAATCAATTTCGTAAGTCACCCCTCACAATGCCCTCGGCACAGAGAAGTCTTGGAACACAGCCTCACTGCTCAGGAGACAGAACTGAGCAGTACCAGGGTGTGACTCATCCTGGTCATGGGATCCCTGAGGGCACAGAAGCAGGTTATACACCTCAGTCTCAGCTTTTTAGTCTGGTCTTAGGTCTTCTCAGAACTGTACAAGCCCTGAGGGAAATCCATTGCTGGTTTGGTACCAGGTACTATCTAATAGAATACAACTCTCCAGCTGGGATCCCAAGGGGGTTCTATTAAGAGCGTAATATATTCCCAGGCTATCAGTTCTGCCCTCAGCCCAAATAACTCACACCTCCACTGTGAGGTCTGTCCTGACGTCCCCAGATAGTCAGCTCTGCCCCTAGAGCGCCCAGTTCACACCTCTGTGACGGTGCACCCTGTGATGTATTCCAGAAAGCTCTGTCTGTGCCCCTGTCCACCTCCTTCCCTAGCCAGGGCTGCGCCTCACCCCTCCCTAGCTCCAGTGTGGTCCGGACAGAAAGTGCCGACCAGAGACAAATAGGAGCGTTTCGGACAGGCAGTAGGGAGCTGCCCTGGCCAACTCGGAGCCTCTTATTTTTAGGGGAAAGAAGGAAGCCTCATAAACCTCACAGGGACCCTTGCTTTAAACTTATAAAAAGCCATGTGCTTTTCCCCTTGGAGACAGATTGCAGGGAGAAAAGAAGAATCTTGAAATATAAGTTCAAATTCTCCGCTTTAGTGAAGCTGGAGAAGGGAAACAGCTTTAGGAGAGGGGACCGCAAAACAGGGAGGAGCCAAGCAGGATACCGTCCCTGGGCTCGCCTCCAGGCGGAGGGCAGGACAGTGAGGAGATTATTCAAACAGATCCAAAGGGTACAGAGCCATTGATGGTGCTTACACTCTAAGGGCACATTGTTATCTTCATTAAAAAAGAAAAAAAAGCCACCTTATGACTCCTGACTTAGAAATATGCAGAGGTCAGTTTTGAGCTTTAGAGCTCCTCAGTCTCCTATGCCAGCACGTAACTCAGCAGCCAAACTTAACAAAGCTATACAATGAAGATTGCAAGTTCATACAGGGCAGAGGCTCAGGTCCCAAAACGCCGAGGACACAATTACAGGCTCATCATTCATTAGCTCATTGCGTATAGCTTTTGTCATGCCAACACAGAATGGCAGACAGACTGACTTTATCCTTCCTGGTTGCCTGAAAGGTACATTGTTGTTACTGGGTAATCAGGGTTACCTGAAATGCCCACAGTGGTTTCAGAGAGGATTCCCAACTGGCTGAAGACAAAGGAAATTGAGAAAATGTATTTATTTTGTTCCCACCATGAGCTATTCTGAGAGTCATAAAACAGAATGACACGAGTTTTACTGCTTAGGTCACTGGAAGAATCAATGACTCTTCCAAAAGAAATAAAGGAAAGTGAGTTGAGAACAGGCTCCCTAAACAAGAGTGATTCTAAGGGGCTACTCAGTAACTATTTTTAATTTATTTTTAAAACTTGTTATCACAAAAAATTCCAAGTATATACAAAAATATAGAGAATAATATAACAAATCCTCTAGTGATCACATACCATAAGCAACTATCAAGGCATATCTGATCTTATTTCATGTGTACATTTGCTCCCTTATTAATCCACCATTTTTTCAGATTTTGAAGGAAGGACAAGACATAAAATCGTCTTATCTAAAAATATTTTAATATCTGAATCTATGATGATTCTTTAATGAATTACAGCTGTGGTATTAGCTATAAAATATAGTCATTTATTGTAAGCATATTGCTTTTTGTCTGTTCGAGAGAGACTGTGTGTGTGTGTGTGTGTGTGTGTCTGTGTGTGTGTGTGTGTGTGTGTGTGTGTTTGCAGAGAACCTGAGAAAAGCTTCTGCGGGAAATAATAACAGCACCATTAGTAACTAACCTACACTGAATGTTCACCAAATGCTAAGTGCTTTATCTATCTTATTTTATTCTCAAAACAACCGTGTGAACTGGAATCTATACCATATCATTTAGTTAACCTGGAATAAATCCAGGACTTGAACTCAGTTCTGCTCACCTCCCTCCAAGGCCTGGGCTCACAAGCCACTCTGGTAGGCACCCTCTCCGATGTAGTGGTGTCGTGTTGCTGCCTAATCCTCCTAGTAGACTGTTTCCTGAGAGGACTTCACCAATTAAAGCAGGAACCACCTGAGAATCAATAATATCCTGAGACTGCACTACGATGAAGAGACGATTTTGTGCATATCACTATGAAATGCATGATCAAAGTTCTGCCAAAAAAAATTTTTTTTTGCTTTGGTTTTTAGCTTGTGCATGAAGTTCAGTGCATTTTACATAATCCTTGAAGGTACAGAAGGAAGGGATACATAGAAAATCTCTCTAGTGGTCAAGTATTCAGAAGATAATTCACTACCATCTTCTCAGGAGGAGAGGCTGGCATGTGGGTAAGGATGAAGAGGTGGCATTTGCTAAGAGACTGCATTTGGATTATGATCTTAATTTTAAGACAAAACCACTTAGGAATGACTTGTGTTTTGAGTGTCTGGGTTTATGTAAATCTCAAATTTTTTCAAAGCAAGACTAATTGTGTTAAACTGGTAAAAAAATTTTGAAGTCACTGAAATAGCAAAAATCCAAAATTTGGTTTTATCACAAGTCAGTGCCATTCATGTACTATCTAACAGAAGATATTTATCCATTCACCCACCCAACAAATCTCTGAGTACCATCCATGATTCAGGCAATTTGCAAAGGGCTCAGAATACTGCAGGAGACAGAAGATAGCAGGAGCCTGGTCAGGCAGGGTCTTAGGAGAATTATAGTCATTAGCTCTGAACTAAGAGGAAAGAAAACCACTGTAAAGTCATACACAGGAGAGGGATGGCATTGACTGTGATTTTAAAACAAGCTGCCAGCTACAACATGGATAGTAGATCAGAGGGTACAAGAGAACCTGAACAGATCCATTGGGAGGCTGTTGGGTTATCAGAAAAGGAATGGTGGTGGCCTGGAGTAAGGTGGGGTAGAAAGGTAAAGAGAACTAGGTGGATTGAGAACAGTTAAGGGGAAAACGTAATAGGACTTAGTAATGGAAGATCAAGGAGAGTAAAAGAGAAGATGGCATGAGTATGTTTTGGCTCACAGAAATTATTTTGGACATATTGAGCTATTTTTTAGACATGTAAGTGGAGCTCTTTAGTAAGCAGCTGAATACACATGGCTAGAGCTCAGAGGAAAGAGGGGACTGGAGATACAAACTGGAGAGTCATTAGCTGTGTGTGAATGAATTCACCTGGGGAGAGGGAGTGGCATGAGGAGAGGACTTGGGAAGAATACCCTGAGGATAAGATCCCCAGTCTTTGTAACACCAGGACCACAAACACCAGGGCTAAAATCATAGCCGGAGTGGGTCACATGGCTGAGAGTCTGGGGAAGGAGCTCTCTGGTTCCACGTGGGCCATCTGTCATCTTACTAAGGTTTAAAAGGGTGAGAAAATGGTAACCTTTAACATTTGAAATCATCTAACAATTCTTTCTATGTTAAACTATCAACCTCTGCTACATGATGTGATGTTTTTGTGAGTGTAAACTTAAGCATTTTATTTCACAGAGCTATTTGTTGCTGCATCAAGCGTAACAGTAAGATTTGGAAAAAAGCTAAATTATTAATAGGGAAATGGCTAAATAAAATATATGGTGATACATGCCAGAATTTTAGTCTTTTGAGGATGATTTCTTTGGTGATTATAAAAGTAATGTTTTCATTATATTAAATTCAATCATTCTTGAAAAAATCATGGAGAAAATAATGGCAGATTCATAGTCTTCCACTCTTTTCTTCTTAATGCTACACTAACACATATTATGAAGTAACTTACTTTTCTCACTTGACAAATATTTTGGACAGATTTCTATGTCTCATAGCTCTGCCTCATTCTCTGTAATGGTTACCTAAAATTCCATGATAAAGATTGAATCAGATTGAATCATAATTTAACTAGACCCCCTCCGTGAACATTTAGATGGTTCCTAATTTTTTGCAACTCTCAACAGTGGAATAATGAACATTATTTGCATACTTGCAGGTGGTTTATTTAGGATAAATTTTTAGAAGTAGAAATGCTATGTCAAAGGGTTTAAACATGTTTAACATTTAAATAGATGTTGAGCAACTGCCTCCAAAAAGGTTGCACCCATTTATCCTCCCACCAATAGTGCACTAGCATGTCCACTTGCTTCCTTACTCAAGTTAGATATAATCATCCTTATATCCTTGCCAAGTTGCTAGGGAAAAATGATCTCATTGTTTTAACTTCATTTCTTGATTATTAATGAGATTAAGCTTTTAAAAATATGTCTAATAGCCATTTGCATTTCTTCTGTCTGGTACCTATTCACATTTTACTCATTTTAAAATTTGAGGGTTTTTAGAAATTATATTTAGAAGCTCATTATATATTATGGGTAGTGGTAATTTGTTATATTTGTGGCAGATATTATTGCCCTTTTTTTTTTAGTATTGTTCATGGTAACTTTGATATTTTTGTATAGTCTATCAATCTTTCCTTCGTACATGCTGGGTTTCATGTTTTATTTACAGGCTGATACAATTCTATGTGAAAAAGCAGGATACAAAATTTCATTTTCAATGTTCTCTTAATTGTGTTACAAGTGCTGGTGGGGAGGGTGTGGGAGGGAAGAAAGACAGGAGGGAAAAAGAGATAGGAAAAGGTTAAAAGCCTATTTCTGGATGATAAGGTTACATTTGATTTTTCTTTTTTATATTTGCTAAATTTCTTATGAATTATGCATTACTTTGACAACTAGAAAGAAGTCATTAAAATACATGTTTACATATTTTGGCTTATTTTCTTTGGTTCTATACCATTTCACTATAATTCCCAAGGGCTATGTGAAGGGAAAATAATCCACTGGTAGGGATGTAAAGGTTTTCTTTTGGAATCTAGGTTGTAAGGACATGTTGAAAAAAATCACCTTATTTGCTAAATGGAACCTGAATGTTTGTAGACTCAGAATTCTGAGCCTGTTGCCAAGCTCATTATTCGCCTCTGAAGTACCTAAAGTATCTACCATATACATAATTGTCTTGGATGGCACTCATATTTTCAACAGACCCATGGTGTGTCCCTGTTAGTCTTAAACCCAAAAATGAGGCCCCTGCTAAAAGAAGCAACATTTCTAATCACTAAATGAGGTCCTCATGCCTTTCTTCCTCATGAAGTGACATTTTGTCTGGTGTTTGTGAGGCTGATCTACTGGAATATCTGCTCACCAACAAATGCATGAACATTAATATTCATCATTATGAGGCTGAATGTAAAATAACTTATTTTATAATAACGAATGAAGAAAGTCAGTTAGACAATTTCTAACCCAGAAAGTTTTACCAAATCTCTGCTGAGGCTCTTTTCTCCTTACTCTTTCATATTTCTTCCCAACATTTACTTGAGATGTGAAATGATCATAAAAATGACTGTGCAAGTCTGGCTACTATACCTTTAAAACAGGGCCAGGGACTCACAAACTAATCCCCACAGGCCAGGTGTTGGTTTCCATCCAGGTCTGGTGTTTGATGCATTTGATATGCAGGCAGCAAGATTCCACCTTCACCACTGTGTATACACAAGACCAACTTAACTTGAGCAAAGGGACCAAGAGATTTCCCCCTGCCTTGTCTCATGGTAGGAAAATGTGTACAAAGAAAACAGAAAGCATTCATTCATTGACTCTCTGGACACATGCATGAGGCAATGAGCTTGATTAACTCCACAGTGTGCTGATCTTATGTCTTCTTGGGACCACCAAATAAATGAGCCATCAAGCTGACAGTTGGGCCTTCTATATACATTTTTTCATCCATGTGCCCCTACTCCTAGGAGGGCTGAAATTCCCTAGTTGAAGTGGCACAAATTTATTTAGTAGTTTCTTACAGTACTTTTATTTTAGAGTTGCCAAGAAATCCTCTCACTAACTCCTTGCCAAAACACTTCCTACATGATACCTGGCAGTGTTCAGCCTATAGACACACTTGGCTAGGGAGAGCAGGGAAGCAGCATGGAGGGCTTCAGACTTGGCTAGGGGCCTCCTGACCATTGGCCCTAGGTCTGACAACACAGAAAACATGCTGGGGCCAACAGAACACTTGGACTTGACAGTCCAAGGCGGATAAAGTGGTCAATGTGTTGAATCCTGCTTAACTCCTTGGCTTCCCAAGGTAGGGCGCTGGGTGCAGCTCATCCATGGAAAACCACCTGCCAGGGCAGCTTTACTTCCCAGCTAGAGAAATCCAACAAGGAAATGGAGGTTCTTGTACAGCAAGACCACAAATAGGATCAGTCACAGGGATTCTGAGAGCTTGCAAGCTAGTGGCAGGATAGGCATGGAGGAGCCCCTTGCTGGATGCTTGCAGGGCATGTGAGTGAAAGTTAAGGAAGGAATTATTTCCAGTGAGGAGGAATCAAAATACGCTTCCCTCTTAAGCAACAAGATATTACTGAAAATTGGGGCAGCTGTGGAGTGGAATGGGCAGGGCAGATGGATCTCCAACATACTTAGTTTATGTTGCACACACATTGATATCAACAAACACCAAACAGGTTCACAGAGCAAAGCCCTGTGGAACACAAGAGCGCCCACAGTACTGTAGGGAAACTGGAGCCATTGCTGCCATAATTGTTAGTAAGTGGATACATGTGGCTCTCAGCCTCAGAAAGACAAGTGAGCTATCCATGCAAATACACAGAGCAACAAGGGCACTGGACCCTGTCAGCACTGAGGCTGGTGCCCTGCAGACATTCCGTTGAGAGGAAATAGCACGGAGAGGGGATGTGGGTAATGCTGGGAGGGGGTGATGAGGAATGCCTCACGACAGGAAGGTGTGCAGTTTATAGCCCCAACCTCAGGAAAGGCTATGCAGGCTGCTTTTGGCAACTGGCTAAACACAAACCTTTGCCAGCATTAGTAATGCCTTATGCAATGTTGGAGGGGAGGGGAGGGGAAGGGACAGGACGGGAGGAACGGCAGCCTTTTGAACTTGAACCAGAACTTTTGGTCACATGGGCAGGTCTCATCTGGTTACCTGCTATCCCCATCAAAGATTAAGTCATCGGAAGTCTTCAAAAAACCCAAGAGGTCACCGCTCCTAGTGTAATTCAGAGCCACTCCTAGGTCCTTGGAATTAAACATGAACCTCATATTTTTGTTCTGGGTTATAGTCAGTATCACCTAGTTCTCTAATTATGTTTTCCATAAAGCCTTGCTTTCCCCAATCAATTACAAACTCCAAGGGGAGGCCTTGGGGTATTTGAGGTCATTTCCAACACACATTGAGTCCCTTTCCAGGGAACGTTACTGATTTCCTTCTCATGTGGGCATATCATAGCAAAATGTGCAAAAGACATCAAATTTTCCCCTAAGACATTCCCTTTGGGAGAACTCACTCCTACTTCCCGAGCACCCACCTCCTCTGTCCCCTGTGGTTTTGCAACCTAAGAGCCCGGGTTTCCCAAGACAGTCATTTAATTATTCATTCTTTAAATATTTTGAGTATTTGTATGTGGAGACTGTCCAAAGACTGTTTCCAATTTTATGTAGTAGTATTCTTAATAAAAGTGACCTATTAAATGCATAAGTAAGGGTCATCATAACTTCCTAAGATCTTAAAAGTAAATAAAATTCATGAATCGAGGAGAAAATTATTTTTTTAGCCCATGTGTCATTTTTAGCTTAGAAAGTATCATCAAACCTGTAAGGAAAAGTAGCTGATGAAGAGAACTTTTGAGAGACTAATGCTCTTCTTGCCTAAATGCTGAACTTAGTTTGATACAGTAAGTAATGGCTTCTTCAGTTTATTCAATTTCTCCAGTGCCTCAGTTTCTCTGTTAGAACTTTAAGTTCATAAGGTGATAGATCTTAATCTAAATAGTCACAAACCCTCGATTTCACTTTATAAATATCCTGTGTAGCAACATATATGTACATATGTACATTACAGAGGCAATTAAAGACCTTTAGCGAATATGAAGTTTCATACCACAATAATAGTGGGGCCTAAAATATATTTCCTAGGGAACTGGAGTCTATGCTTATGATCTTATCTGGTAACAAATGCAGAGCGGCCAATTCTGGAGACAGAACAAGTCCAAATTCACGGCCAAGAATAGAATCCTCACACACACACAGATTGAGGCCAGGGGCAAAGTTTCAACTATGCTTTTTTGGAGAAATATAACTCCCATTTGCCTCCCTCAGTCTGCTTCCTTCCCCAACTCCTCTGTGACTTGGGAGGTTATTCAGCCAGTCTCTGTCTGTCTGATCCCAAAAAGCAGGAGAGTGGGAGGTTAAAGTCAGACTGTGGAGCCAGGTGCTCGGGTTTGAGTTTTGGTCCTGCTATTTACTAGCTGTGTGATCTTAGGTAAGTGACTTCACCACCCTGCTTGTTTCCTCATCATGAAATGCAGATAACAACAGCTTCCACCTCATGAGAATTATGAGTTGTTTGATGTGAATTGCTTCGAACAGTGTCTGGGTGCAGTAAGCACTGTAGAAGGCTTAGCTGTTATTTCCTCAACAGCAAAAAAAAAACAAAAACAGGTAACACCCACATGGCCTGTTGCTTATGACTTTTATAAGAATTAAAATCTCTAGAGAGTATACAAACTTTGCAAATTCTAAACAACAGTGTAAGCTTTGAGTTCTGCACAGGTAGGTCTATCATATTATGAAGTGACACAAATCTGGCTTATGAACTGCTCTGTGGATCATAGAGTGAGAAGACAAAATGGATCGGTCACAGGGCCACAGCCCGGCACCGGCAACAAGCAAAATATCTCAAGAGCTGGTCCATCAGGCACAACACCTTTGACTCTGTCACCCATCTCTGCTAAGACCAAATTCTGAAGATATAGGAATTAAGATCCCTGTTCAGTGTCAGCAGCCCTGCTCAGTACAGAGAGAAAAGGTTGGCTTAAGTGGAGGTTCACCTAGTTCCAGCTCAGTCTGTCCAATGCCAGTAAGTTTACCACAAGGGAGCCATTCTCTTAAGCAAAATAAGCTGAAAGAAGGTGAGAGAAGACTAAGCCCTGTTTCTGTCTGTACCACCACTGTGCCTGAAGAAATTCATTTCCATCCCAGAGAACTGAAATTCTCCAGAATAAAATGTAGAATTCTGAAAAAGTGACATGATGCCTGCTCCTCTCAATGCAACCAAATAAAACAGCAGGTGCAGCTACTCTGTGTGCTGCACTCTCTCTCTCTGCCAATTATTTAGGACATAAACCCAGTACAGGCTATGGGTCTCATACATTCAGTGATCTGATAAAACTCAGATCCTGCAAGGCTACTTTTGGAGATGTTTCCAATTTTTCACCGTCATAAACAATGCTGTGATAAATGAAGGTATCTTTCTGACATGTCCAAACCTATTAATATTTTTTATCATGTATTTTCACAAATAAGCAGTCAACTTCCAGAACCAGGCTCACATTTAAGAATTTCTATCAGTGTTACTGCACTGGTGTCTGCCTTTCTTTACCACAGCAACCAACAAAGCTCAGGAGTGTTCAAAGGAGGGGCACGGATTCCAAAATCCTGCCTTAAGTTGCTGTTATTTTATGATTATTTTCCCAACTAAAAAGTGACCTCTGTAAGGAGAGATGCCTCATTGTTTTCATTTCTCTAAATTCTGAGTTCCTTTCAGGTACCTAACACAGTGCTTTGTACATAGTAGGCACCTAATAAATGGCTGTTTGTCTGAACAGCAAGCCCCCTCTTTACCATCTGGCATTGGTTTGGTTCTGAGACCCGAGTGCGGCTGGATTAGAGAGGCCGTAGGTAGCTAGTAGGAAGCTGGGTGGATTCTGGTTTGTGTTGTGACCCTGGCACCCATCTGGGGACCCATGGAGCCAATATGAAGTGGCTCTGCCTGCTGGGGCCCTATCTTGGGGGGATGACTTAGAACCAGGAGAACTCCCCTGGAGCTCCGTAGCTCTGAACACACTCTTAAATCCACTCAACTCCAGACATTGATCCTTTAAGACCAGTCTAGAACTGAACCAATCCCAAGAGATGCCAGAAAAGAAAATCTGCCCTGCTTGGTGACTGCCTGTTTGAGCCCCACCTTCATTCCTGTAAGAGAAGGATATTAAAAATTCTGAAGCTTGCCTAAACAGGATTTATGTGAATTTAACTGGCTACTACAGGACACAGTGAACCTTGGAGTGGCTTCTGTCATTAAGAGAGTGACCAAGAGCAGAGAGCACAGGTCAGGCAGGTGGGCTAAGTGCAGCTCGGCAGTGGGGGTGGAGGAGTGTTGGGGTGTCAGTGTGCACCTAGAACCTCCCGATAGGCACATCCTTCCTCTCTTCGGAGGTGATCGGATAGACAAGCTGTAATGCTGGTTTTGTCTGGTCACATAGCCAAGTGGTAAGAATACTTTTCCTGAGCCAGAAAACAGAGTTGCTAGAGGCTCAGCTCTGTCACCTCGCAGTGCCCCAGTTTCCTCACCTGGACAGGTCTGGTGATACCCCCCCCCTCACCTCTCACATCCGGTCAGTCACTGAGAACTGACAACTCCGCCTCCTGGCTATACCCAGAATCAGACACCTTCTCTGCACAGCCCTGCCATGGCCTCTGTTTAGCCCCATCATTTCCCACCTGGACCACTGCATTTTTTAACTGGCCTACCTTTTTCTCCATTCTTCATGCTGGACCAGTTGTTTTTCTGAAATTCAATTCCTGAATTAATGGTTGAACTTTTAAGAAGCTTCTGCCTGGCTTTAGTACCTGTGACACTCCACTATGGGGTCTCTGCCTGTCCTTCCAGCCTTCCTTCTTTCCCCACTGCTCTGTGCCTGCTTCAGACCCCCAGCTGAGCACCGTGCCTCTCTCTGGGCCTCTCTGTCCTCACAGACATTCTCCTGTGCCCAGGGTAGCGCTACTCATGGTGTGGTACTTGGCTTGTATTCAACTGCAAATACACCAGCATGCAATGAGTGAAGCAGAAAATGAATGAATGAATGAAAAGGAATGAATGAAGTAAGTAGCAATGAAGTAGAAAAACTGAGATTGGTCCAAAACTCTTATAACTATTTGACAGTAATGTTACATCTGTTGAATCTAATAATAAAAATCTGGGCTTCAATTTTATATCTTTTCTAAATTTCATTTCTCTAATAATTGACTTTTATTACATTTTATTAAAGCATTGGTCCTAAATGGACTGAAAAAGGAACAGACCCACTGGTTTATCACCACAGAGAGCCTGGGAGCTCTGGCCAGTGCCTTTCTTCCTCTCTCCTGGGCTGACGACTTTGGTCTCACTGGAGCCTCGGCATCCCTTCCTAGGACAATGCTTGGTGTCTCTCCTCCAAGCTCAGGTGGGATTTCATACCTACTTCTAATTATAGCATTTACTGCACTGACTGTAATTGCTGGTTTCCCTGCAGGTCCCTCCCCTGCCTACTCCAGCTAACCTCAGAACAAGATGCCTGGCCTGGGGCTGAGTGGGCAATTAAGTGCTGATTGACTGAACAAGCCCTAAGTTTCTTATCCTAAATTCCGGTTGCATTCACACCCTTTGAGTGTAAAATCCTTCTGGCCTGTGTATCTCCCTCTAAAGCCTAGTTGGTGTTCTGTACACAAGGGGTGCTAAGGAAATGAGGAAGAGATGTTAAGAACTGCTTTCTGCATTTGGTATGAATTCTTTACGCCACCCATCCAGTTGTACTATTCCTTCTCTAGCTCTCATCTGCCCTCGAGTGAATATGAGAGAGCTGGGCTTGTAGGTACAACAACCAGTGACTAATGTGTGTGCCTGGTGATTAAGCATCCTTACAACAGTGGTATTATAACCAGACAAGACAAATCACCCCTGTATAACTTGTATACAATTAAAAGGCCAGTCCAAGAAGAAAAGGAGTAATAAGATTCCTAAAGTCCTTCATCAAGTTGAGAGCTCATTTGATTTTTTTCTAAGACAGTTTGTGGAAAATTCCAAAGCCAGAGGGACGGAATATGACATAAGACACAACTTAAAAGCTCAGAAAATCCTTTAAGCCCAAACCAAAGAACATGATTCCCATCATGTGGAACTAATTTCTTCTTGAGAGCTGATAAATTAAATTTTTCACTGGGAATGGGCAGGTTCCTTGTGTTTTCCAGAGAAGGCAGTTTGGGAACACATTTCCTGATCCTCAGCCTTGTGGGTTCTACTCCCAGATTTTCTTCCATGAAGCCATGGTAAAATTCTCTTCCTTCCTCTCTGCTGCCCATCCTTTCTTTAAAAGGGGTGACATGGTCACCCGCCCATTTATAGGATGTAGTGTTCCAAGAGCTTCCCAAGACTTCTGATGATGGAGCCAGGAAACCCAGGCTCACTTATGGTTAAGAAAAAACAAGCAAGCCTCAGAGACAGGATAAGTAACATTATTCTCACTGGAAAAGGAACTTCATTCTTCATCCAAACTAAGAAGCAGAGAACCAGTTGGCAAAACAAAATCACTCAAATTTAAGATCTGAAAAAGAGTGAATTATTTTGAAAACAGAACATTCTGACTGACGAATCTAGGTAACGTACAAACAACTGAGTTCCACCCAGTCAGATACACTCCAGTTTCACTCTGAGTTTTGTGGCCATTCCAAACAACATTTAATCTGCTTCTAGAGCCTGGATCCCATTGACACAGATGTGAACTTGGAATCTGTGGTCTGGTCCATGACCCATTCCTGGCTGGGAAGGTGGTGCTATCTCTCCTCCTACAACTTTCCACTGATGCCAGTGAGGCCACAAGTGCCAGGAGGCAGCTGGGACAGGTCTGCGTGGGCCAAGGCAGGGCACATGCTTTCTCTCCGCAAGAAGCATTTATACTATCCTGTTGGCACAGGTTGTGGAGGTTGTGAGCTTTGTAGTTTGTGTCACAAAGGAGACGAGAAAGCCTCCAAGCCATTGTTCTGGGGATGCCTTTTCTTTCTTGTGTGGTTCGGGAGCCAAGAAGCTTCCTCTGCCCTAGCAGGCCCTCCGAGGTCAGGGCTCAGGGCATCCGAGAGGCTCTGTCATACTGGGCCAGCAGCTGCCCTAGCCGCTGCTGACTCCTGCTTGGCTGGAGCCAAATGCGACAGGGCGAGCGGCCAGAGGGAGTGCCCTTCCTAGGGATGGTGAGTATGGCTCGGAGTGGGCATTCTGGAGGCAGCTACTCACCGTGGATGGTGCTCGCCTACCCAGTGTCGGCTCTCAGAAGCAGAGCCACAGGTTTAATCATTCCACCCCACCCAGAGGGAGACTGCTAAGTGTCCCATCTGCTGAGGTCAGGGAAATCCCATCAAATGTATGAAAAGAGAAAACTGAGAGATATTATTAGCAGAGTCTCTCCCTGAGTCATTAAACCAAAATAGGCTGCGAGTCCACAGAGTGGTGACGACGTTTTCAGGTAAGTTCCAAGGCAACTGGCATGACCCTGCTGAAGTCTCTGACCACCCCCAGGTGTCTCCTTCGTGGGCTCCTCTCCTCCCACCCCCCTTCAAGGGCAGGTGGCTCCTGCGGGTTCTCTTCTGGCCCTTGCCTGGGTGTATTTCTAGCACAAAGGCTAGACCATATGGGGCCTTTGTGCAAATTAGAAAAGGGCACCCCTTTCTCAAAACATGTTGCCACCAACTCCTTCAAAACTCATAGTCATTATACACATCCTCAGTGACTACGGAGGAGAGTCACTCCCCAGAGTTGTCCAGTGTGAGATCTGCCCAGTGGCACAGTTGCCTTGTGCACTTGAGTCCCATGGACGCCAACACCACCCAGGACAGACGACAGCCCTCTCCAGAGATCCAGACCTGCTCGGAAAGTCAGAAATGAGCTGATATGGTGGCGCAGTACCGGGGATATTTCAACCCTTCAGCCACAAAAGGATGAAAACTGGAGTTTACCCAACGGCTGTTGTCACACAGTTGAAAGCTTTAGAGTTCTCTGCTGGAAATCTTGGTGTCATATCTAAAGCCTACTCCTTGGTCCCCATTCCCAGCTCATCACCCCTCTCAGGTTTTCCTCCATGCTCCTGCTCACATTCCTCTTCTCCTTCCCCTTCCCACTGTCACTGGCTTGTTTCAAGCCATGACTATTTCTTGCCTGACTTATTCCAAGGCCCCCTACCTGAACTCCTGGCTTCCAGGCTTGCTCCTCTGCACTCTATTTAACTTACTACATTTATTTCCTGTTAGTCTCTTTTCTCAAAAATCTCTGATGGCTTCTATTGACAGGCAAATAAAGCCCAAAGTTCCTAGCCCGGCACTGAACACCTTCCATGTTCTCACCCCAACCTACATCAACTACC